>CM060316.1:113885473-113895473 GCA_030674155.1 Stramonita haemastoma
CACACACACAACACGCACGCACGCACGCACGCAGCACGCCCGCGCGCACACACACCTACAAATGTTAAGCACTTTGGCAGGTGGATGTTGAAGGCAGGGACAGGTAAGAGATGGAAGCGGAAGGAGAAAAACTTAGGTTTGAAATAAGTGTGTCTTGAGGTTGGATTTAAAAGTGTCATAAGTAGGCTTTTGCCGGAGGGAGAGAGGAAGGTCGTTCCAGATCGATGGACCAGAAACGGAGAAAGAGCGGCGGCCAACGGTAGATAGGTTGAATCTGGGTATTCTTAAAGACAAAGTATCTGCCGAGGAGCGGAGGGAGCGAGAAGGTGTGTACAAGTGAAGACATTCACAGAGGTAGGAGGGTGCAGTATTGTGGAGACATTTGTAACAGAGGGTATTGATCTTGTAGTTTACTCTCTGTGGTACGGGCAGCCAATGGAGAGATTGCAAGAGAGGGGTAATGTGCTCGGATTTTTTCTTTCTGAGGACCATGCGAGCTGCAGAGTTTTGTATACGTTGAAGGGAGTGGATGGATGATGCTGGCAGACCAGCCAAAAGAGAATTGCAATAGTCCAGACGTGAGAGAATAAGAGAAGTGACAAGTTTGGATGTTGCATCAGTGGACAGGTACTTACAAATTGCGCTAATACGCCGTAGTTGATAGTAGCATGACTGACAGGTTTGGGTAATAATTTTTTGCATGGAGAGAGTGTTGTCGACAACGACTCCTAGATACTTCACAGAAGTGGATAGCGGAACTGACGTATTGCCGAATTCTATTGAAGTTGTTGGAACGGAGGAGAGTTTGTGTTTGGTGCCTACGAGCATGGCTTCGGTTTTATCTGCATTTAGTTGTAATTTGTTTTGTATCATCCAGTGTTGGATATCTTGAAGGCAGTTGGTCATATTTGTCAAAAGAGAAGGAAGATTTTCAGGTGTGTCACTGCTTTGAATCTGCGAGTCATCGGCATAAAAGTGATAATTGATATGATGACGGTCTATTATATGTGACAATGGAGCAGTATAGAGGGTAAAAAGAAGAGGGCCCAGAACTGATCCCTGAGGGACACCGCATTCCAGTATGGCAGGTGCTGATTGAATCTTGTTTACTGCAACAGTATGGACTCGGTCTGCTAGGTATGAGGTGAACCAGGAGAGGGCTGTGCCTTTAATGCCAAACATGTTTTGGAGACGGGAGAGAAGAATTGAATGGTCTATAGTGTCAAAGGCAGCAGATAAGTCGAGGAGAGTAAGAGGGGAGATTTTCCCTGAGTCGGAAGCATGGAGAAGCATGTTTAGAGTATGAACCAGGGTGGTTTCAGTGCTGTGGTTGACGCGATAGGCAGACTGAAAAGGGGGAAAGAGATTATTGGAAAGAAGATGGCTGTTGAGTTGTTTCAGAACAACTTTTTCAAGGACTTTAGAGATAAAAGGCAGATTAGAAACAGGTCTATAGTTCTTCAGGATGTTAGGATCGAGGTCGTGCTTTTTGAGTAGAGGTTGTGACTATCGCAGTTTTGAGAGCTGATGGAAAATTTCCAGAAAGAAGAGATGAGTTTACTATTTTTGTGATGGTAGGTATAAAATGTGGAATGCACTGAATGAAAAGAGAAGCAGGTACAGGATCGAGGTCGCATGATTTTATTGTCATTTCTTTCAGAATGTTCTGGATTTCTTTCTCGCTTGTTGGGTGAAAGACTAGGAGAGGAGTGCCAGTGAATTGGGGATCAGGAGGCGCAGGTTGGAAAGAAGTCTGATCCAGTTTGGAGCGGATGTTGCGGACTTTGTCAGAGAAAAATGAGGAGAATATATCAGGAAGTTCAGAGTGGCTGTGGACAGTAGGCAGAGGGCTAGCCTTTGCAGATCCGAGGAGAGTTGAGGTGAGGGAAAAAAGAGATTTCATGGACGTGGCATCAAGAACTTGAGCAGAGTAATAGTTTGTCTTCGCTGAGTGGATTAAGGTTTTGACTTTGTTTATTTGTTTGTGGAAGAGCTGTTTGTTGATTTCTGTTTTTGTTTTTCGCCATTTTCGCTCAAGTTGTCGGCGTTTGCGCTTTGCAACCAGTATGTCATGGGTATACCATGGGGCACAGGGCCTATCAGGCAGAATAACATCAGTGGGAGGTGCGTGCTCATCGAGCAGTTGGCTTAAAACAGTATTGTAATATTCAGAAGGGTCAGTATGTTCAGGGGATTGCGATAGGTGTTTGGCAGCTTGAGAAGAGAAAGTTTGAATGTCAATTGCCTTGAGATTACGACGGGTGACCCGCTTTTTCTTTTTGATAGGCCTAGTGATGTTAAGAGAGAAGAGAATGGCGGAATGATCGGAAAGCAGTTCAAGAAGAAGAGAAGCAGTTCAAGAAGAAAGAAGAAGAAGAAGAAGAAGAAGAAGAAGAAGAAGAAGAAGAAGAAGAAGAAGAAGAAGAAGAAGAAGAAGAAGAAGAAGTGGAGGAGGAGGAGGAGGAGGAGGAGGAGGAGGAGGAGGAGGAGGAGGAGGAGGAGGAGGAGAAGAAGAAAAAGAAGAAAAAGAAAAAGAAGACGAAGAAGAAGAAGAAGAAGAAGAAGGAAGAAGAGAAGAAGAAGAAGAAGAAGAAGAGGAGGAGGAGGAGAGAGGAGGAGGAAGGAGGAGGAGAGAGAAGAAGAGAAGAAGAAGAAGAAGAAGAAGAAGAGAAGAAGAAGAAGAAGAAGAAGAAGAAGAATGTTGACAGTGAGTTCTCTTCTCAACTCCAAACTTCCACAGGAGATCAATGCTTCTCCCCTAAAAAAGTAATACTAATGGCTGGCGCTACACTTGTGGCGATATGCTCTCCCTGGAGAGAGTATCCTCGCATTTCACACAGAGAAAACTGCTGTGACATAAAGTGGTATAAAAAATAAAATAAAAAATAAAACAAAAACAGCGCCCTCAAGTGGACTGGCCAAGACAAATCAATACAGCAGACCATCATAGCTGGCGAATGATTGATTGATGAACCACAGAATGACCTAAGCCAATCAGAAAGAGTCGACTTGGGAAACATGTTTTCTTTTTTTGTCTTTTTTTCAACGGACGTGACGTCACTCTCCGGTCCGGAGATCTGGTCTCTAGAGCAAACCAGGGGCGGATAACTAAAAGAAAAGGGGGGGGGAGGTAATTTCGCCATAGTCAATCGTCTGGTGGCTGCTGTAACCGACTTCAAGCAGGATGCCGACAAAAAAACAGCAACTATGATTGTGGTCTCTGAAGAACTGAGAATGATGTGTTTGTGTGTTTGTGTTTGTGTGTATGTATGTGTGTGTGTTTGTGTGTGTGTGTGTGTGTGTGTGTTGGTGTGTGTGTGTGTTTTGTGTTTTGTGTGTGTGTGTGTGTGTGTGTGTGTGTGTGTGTGTGTGTGTGTGTGTGTGTGTGTGTGTGTGTGTGAAAGGAGTTATAATTTTGCAGGATAGAATTGATGGTTTTGTTGTTGTTGTTATTGCTGCTGCTGCTGCGTTTTTCTTCTTTGAAGAATGTTCTCGAGAGACACATTCCTGAAATAGCTTTCAAATGATTTTGAGTTCCAGTATGTGAAGGGGAGTGAAACTGGGAATGAAACAAAATGTGGGATGCGTGGTGGGTGGGTGGGTCAGTACGCGCGTGCACGCGAGTGGGTGTGCTTGCGTGTGCGTCTGTATGTATAATGTGAGTGAGGAGAGAGAGGGAGAGAGGAGAGAGAGAGAGAGAGAGGAGAGAGAGAGAGAGAGAGAGAGAGAGAGAGAGAGAGAGAGGAGAGAGAGAGAGAGAGAGAGAGAGAGAGAGAGAGAGAGGAGGAGAGAGAGAGAGCACTGTTGTTGTTGTTGTTTTTTTGTTGGGGTTTTATTTTTTTTATTTTTGAGATGAAATAAAGTTTGATCCCAGGAGAAAAGTGTTGATGTTTGCATTTAATCATCAGAAAGGATTCACGTTTCACTTCTGATTGACAATCTGTGACAGACCTTGCCTGCAGATGCTGCACTTGAACTTTTAAAATTTTGGAATCTTCGGAAATAATCTTTAGCGGTGACCTGGTTGACAGCAGAATCCTTTTGCCAGTCTTGCGTCACCTGCATGTTCTTATCAAGGAGAGGATAGATGGATGGATATTCCTGTCCTCCGTTAATATTGCAGTGAAAAAAAAGGTTCTTTCTAATTCATTTCGTGTGCAGCGTTTAATGTAGTTCTACAGTAATGTCATAGCCATGAAGTTAGATTTTATTAAAGAAAAGTATTTTGTAGGGCAGACAACTCTTACTTTGAAGCAACAGATGGGGAATAAACCATTCATCATAGATGCAGTGAACTGTTTTTAAAAAATCGCTTTCATTGCTTATTTTTAAAGTTACAATTTTTAACATTTCGTAACAAAATTGCTATTTTCTAGCGTATACTGACTTGATATACGCAAGTATGCTCTATATATCGGGTTATCATTATTTCCTTCCCTAAACGAGGTAATGATAATGTACTATATAATATAATATAATTATATGCTGTTATAGGCTATCGGTAGTAGCGATGTCACCACAAAATCGTAGACATGGTTGTATATATAACTATTAACGTTCATTCCAACTATTATTATCAGAATTTAAAATAACAGTGAACATATCAACACCAGACGCAGTCAAACATGTTAATAAACATACTAATAATTTTACTTTTAAAACAGATACCCCTTCCCCATTGCAGTGAGATTTGTCAGTCTTGTTCAGAACCATGTAGATAAAACCATCTTCATCTCTAATTATGTATCAGCTTTTCAATTGATCTTAATTCGAATCCTATATGAATGCACTGAATATATCCCATAATGTTATGCATATTTGTTTATAGTATATGCAAATTTGCTATATGTCACGCAAACAAATCATTAAAAAAAAATTTCTTAATCAGAAAAAAGAGAGAGAAAAGTATATTTGAATCATTTAGAATGTTACATTCGGTTTAGTTGGAAAGTTTGAATCGCTTAAAATGTAGAATATAATGGTTTATTACAAATGTTTCTATCATTTGAAAGGTAGTTTATATTTGGTTTGTTAGGATTGTCTGGATTTAAAAATAAAAACAGAAAAGTTTCTACCAGGAAAAAAAAGTTTTTCAATTATTACATTCACCTCAAAATCAATTACAAACGTAAGTAAACATACCATTTTCTCTTTCAAACGGATTCTCAACCACTACACCTAGGTTGTTTAGCTACAGTCGAAGTGAGAAAAAAATCATTTAAAATCAAACATCTATCTTTTTTTCTTTTAAGGAGAACTTTCTGGTATAGTTGCCACACCTGTTACATAATAAAAACATAAAATAGTGTAACAAAAATAAAAATACATAATTAGAAAAATCACACAAAGAAAACAAAGGTAAAGGTGTACCATAACCAATGTGGTCGTAAGGGGGCGAGGCATCAGAGACCTCAGCTTTACCTTCCCTGACCCTAAAGAGGGCAGGTACCCATTCACTCGCACTGATAGCTGGTCCCCAGGAACCCCTACTAGCCACTGTCAAGAAAAGGAAGCTGGCATGGTTCGGCCATGTCACACGCCACAACACCCTCCCCAAGACAGTCCTACAAGGAACGCTAGAAGGTGGCAGACGCCGAGGCAGACAAACCAAAAGCTAGATGGATAACATCAAGGAGTGGACCCGCCTGGACAGTCCAACACTCATTCGGAAGGCGAAGGACAGGGCTGGATGGCGACGGCTGGCTGCAGAATCGTCTCTCATGTCTCCTCCACGACCATTCCGGTCATGAGAAAGAAGAAGAAGAAGAAGAAGACCCATTCACAGCTGGGAAAATGGGGAACTGCACTACAGCCAAGGCACACAAACGGTCACCCATCCATTTGGTAACCACGCTCGATGTTGCTTAACCTTAGCTTGGGGAAAGCGAGTGCTCTGACCACTGAGCTATCCCGTCCCCAAAAATAAAAACACCCCCTCCCTCCCCCCTCAAAAAAAATCCGTCCTGATCCTGCCGCTGTCAAGTCAAGTCAAGTCAAAAGCACTTTAATCATCCCCTGAAGGGCAATTACAATACTGACAGGCTGCGTCATATTTTTTTCCTTCCTCGATTTTAATCACCGAACCTCCACCAATGGTTAAAGTTTGCGGAGACGACCAGACTTTGCCTAGCATGAAGGTAGCTGCATTCCGACTTCAATGGAAAACTTCATCATAGAAAAGTCAGTTCAGCTTTTCTGGAGCTATCTCCCACCACTCCACCACTTATCATCATCACCACCACCACCACCCACCACCACCACCACCACCACCACCACCACCACCACCACCACCACCACCACGTACCACCACCAATACCACCACCACCACCCCTCCCTCTCTCCAAAAAAATCGATGCTTACTATCCAAGAAGCAGACACTATCAATTTTTGATGGCTGTGTTTGATTTCTGTCTCCGATAATTACAGACTGTACAGAGAGGAGGCCAGACTGACTGTAGGAAGGCTGGCTATGTATTCATGGGGCCACAGGAGATGGAAAGTCCTAGATAGAGGGTTCAGTTACACGCTGACAGGGGAAAATGAAATTACGGTCATTCTTCATAGAAAAAAATCTGTCTGAAAAAATGCCTGCGATGCTGTTATTAAAAGATAGTATTACACACATTTTAAACACCCTTTCAATTCATTTTATACGCACAGACAGGCAGACAGGCAGAAAGACAGGCCGACAGACAGACAGATACACACACACACGCAACAACAAACACACACACACGCACACACACACACACACACACCACAACACGACACACACACACACGCACACGCCGCGCGCGCGCGCGCGCACAAAGAGAAGAGAGGAGAGAGAGAGGAGAGAGAGAGAGAGAGAGAGAGAGAGAGAGAGAGAGAGAGAGAGAGAGAGAGAGAGAGAGAGAGGAGAGAGAGAGAGAGAGAGCAGAAGACAGAGCAGACAGAAGGACAGAAGACAGACAGACAGACAGACAGACAGACAGGACAGACAGCGACAGACAGACAGACGGCCGAGAAAAGAACAGAACAGGACAGAGAATTCAAATGAATGAAATCAATGTTATTTCAAGCAGGTAACAAACCAAGCATGACAGCAGCTTTCATACATCCAGCCCTCCAGGATGATATAATACAAATCAACAAAATTACATTAACGAAAGTGGGAAAACATGCAAGCATCGCTTCGTTGATGTTGTTGTGGGTTTTGTTGTTGTTGTTGTTGTTGTTGTTGTTGTTGTTGTTGTTTTTAGTAATTATAACATTTGTCCTACATGTCTTCATATCAGAAAAAATGACAACTTTTAACAGCAGTGACAGAGAGAGAGACAGAGACAGAGAGAGAGAGATGAGACAGAGAGAGCGGGAGACAGAGAGAGAGGGGGGGGAGAGAGAGAACAGAGAGAGAGAGGGTGGGTAGAGAGAGACATACAGACAGACGGACGGACAGACAGACAGACAGACAGACAGACAAAGAGTAGTAGTAGTAGTCTTCAATTTTACGTCCTTCCACATAAAGTGATACCGGACAGGGGGGGGGGGGGGGGGGGGGGGGGGGGGTGGGGAGCATAATAAAATTAAAATTAAAGCAAAAAACCCCCAAAAAAACAAACAAACAAAAAACAAACAAAGCAACAACAAAAAAGAAGAGAAGAAGATAAATGGATGAATGAATAGAATCAAAGATGGGAAATATATGCAAATATAACAATAATAATAATATAAAAAAAAAACAGAAAAACAAATACAAAACACACAATAAACATAAAGAATAATAATACTAATAAAATATTTAATATCAAAATGCTGATAACATAAAGAGAGAAAGGGAGAGAAAGACAAGGATAATGATGAGTGATATATGCATTAAAATATATACTTAAATATTTATTTTTTATTTTAAAAAGGAAATCTGGTGTGTGTGTGTGTGTGTGTGTGTGTGTGTGGTGTGTGTGTGTGTGTGTGTGTGTGTGTGTGTGTGTGTGTGTGTGTGTGTGGTGTGTGTGTGTGTGTGTGTGTTGTGTGAGTGTATTTTGTGCAAGTTTGTAATTGTGGTTGAAGTTATTCTCATTACATAAAGCGAAACTGTATGCTAAACATTAAATTAACAGGGAAGAGTAAAATTCAAAATAGAACAATGATGTACCTACAATAAATGCCCTATGGGACTTAACAATAAACCCTTAGCAATAGCAAACACTAACTTGATATCATCCAGAACTTGTTCGAAGGAAGTTTCGGTAAAACTAGGTAAATAAGGCTTTGAAAGTCTTGCATTCAAGTACAATATGGGTATTTGAAATATTATTGTTTCCACATAAGCATTTAACATCCTTACTAAATTTTGTGACAAAAGCGTTTAATCGGATTCTAAAAAATAACGCCTGAAGCTGTCTTTCTCTGACCACATTTGTATAAATCTTTGACTGATGTATACTTTTAAAGACACTTTTTATCTGGTTGGAACCCATTTTGCAAACTGTTATTTTTTGTATTATTTCATTAAACTTGCTTAAGACAAAGAGTGTTTCGGAAGACATGTGGAATAAGTGAAATAGCTTGTCAACACGTTTAACAGAACATCAAGGCTCAAAATGGCTTTAAATGACAAAGAATGGCTAACAGCAAAGAATGGCAAATGGCAAAGAATAGCTCGTGGCAAAGAATGCCTGATGGCAAAGAATGGCTAATGACAAAGAATGGCACCCCACTGTAGGAAACAGACTTTCAAGTAAAACAAGGTGCACTGGCCTCATCTTGTCCTTCTCTACGTAGAAAACAATCCAATGTTCGGTTGACGACAGTTAGACACGAGAGCTTAGTACAGAGAATGAGACAGAAAACGACATATTAGCAGTCAGTCATGACTGATTAAAAGCATCACTAACAGAAGTTAGACTTATTACCCACTAATGAAGCTGGCCGGGATGATCAGGGTTGGAGAAAAACACAGATCTTTTTTCCAGGAACGAAGGAGGTGATCTATGGTTTACAGTGGGAGACAAAGCAGTCGTTTTTGTAGTGTAGATTGTATGTGGATTAGCCAAAAATTGGGTATAGGGTTGCTGTAGGTTAAGTAGGAGATGGAGGAGTAAAGTTTCTGAGCTTTACGAAAGAATACGTGATCAGAGCTATGTATTGCAGATCTTTCTGTCTGCCTGTCTATCTGTCTGTCTGTCTGTCTGTCTCTGTCTCTCTCTGTATCTCTCTCTCTCACACACACATACACGCACGCACTCACGCCCGCACGCGCGCACACACTCACACACACACAATCACACACATACTCATTTGCAGCAAAAGCTAATAGTCTGTTGTTTCGTCCATATAGAATTGTGGAAAGACAGGGGCTAGAGCCTATTCGTTGGTGTTAGAGTTCTCACATATTATATATATACATACATACATACATACATACATACATACATACATACATACATACATACATACATATACATACATACATACATACATACATATATACATATATACATATATGCGTACATATATATATATATATATATATATATATATATATATATATATATATATATATATATATATATATATATATATATATATATATATATATATATATACATACATGTGTGTGTGTGTGTGTGTGTGTGTGTGTGTGTGTGTGTGTGTGTGTGTGTGTGTGTGTGTGTGTGTGTTTGACTATTTTGTAACTATGAATCGAATACTACAGTTTATTGCACAGGGTTTTATTTCCAATGATACAGCTCGGGAGTCAATTAATGGTGACATTTTGTGCATAATTGGTGGATCGGAGGTCTAGGTGGTGACGCGCTTTGCCTAGAAAGCAAAAAGTCCGGGTCGGAGTGTGGGGGTTCGTACCCCGTTTGGACCCAAAACTTTTTCCCCATCCATTAGACCCTGAGTGGTGGTCTGGGCGCTAGTCTTTCGGATGAGACGATAAACCGAGGTCCCGTGTGTTACACATCACTATTTAGCGCACGTAAAAGAACCCACGGCAACAAGGGGGTTGTCC
>CM060316.1:113919486-113926986 GCA_030674155.1 Stramonita haemastoma
GCACTGCGCCTGCTAAATAGTGCGACGCATTTTCGCTCATATGATAAACAACAATGAGTTGCTGTCTGAGCATTCAAAGAAGAAGAAGAATTGCGAAGAAGAATTGCGAAGAATTGCGAAGAATTAAGTAGAAGAAGAAGAAGAAGAAGAAGAAGAAGAAGAAGAAGAAGAAGAAGAAGAAGAAGAAGAAGAAGAAGAGAACAACAACAACAACAACAACAACAACAACATCAACAACAACAAAAACAACAAGATTATGACACACACGTACGCATGCACACAAACACAAAACACACACACACACACACACACACACACACACAACACACACAACACACACACACACACACACAACACACACACACACGCACACACACACACATACACACACACACGCAGACACACATACCCCCCCTACCCCCGACACACACACACACACTTAAAAACTGGTTATAGTTTCTGGTTGCTTCACACCCAGACATTGGAAAGGCTGCAGTCTGGAGACAAGTTGAATGTGTTTGCTCCCTGCGAAAACTGTCCCAACAATGTTTACTCTGCAAATACGGCTCCAAAACGAAGGTGTAGCTTCCACTTAAAAAAACAGAAGCCTGACATTGCCTTTCTTCCATGTCAAAAACTAGTGCTTTTAAAACCAAAATTTGCCAGACTCACGAAGCTGAACAGCCAATTATGACGCTGGTTATTTGAGAACATTCTGGAATCCTGATGCAAACAAGCATGTCAAGTCATGTCAAGTCAAGTCAAAAGCACTCTAAGCATCCCTGAAGGGCAATTACAATACTGACAGGCATATTGATATGAATCATAATCAAGAGACACAAGATAGATACATTTCATTTTTTTTCAAAGCAGTCACAAAAAGGGAAGAGTAAACAAGATTCTAGAAGTATAAGGCAACATTGCCAACGACAAGGAATTGATTTATCTTTTTTCCAAAAAAATGTTTCGTATTCAGAATCAGACGTTATGTTTAAGAGAAATGACATCATTTGCAGAAACTTACTTGGAACTTTCTAACTTGAATATACCTTCATTATCTGCAGGCACACATGGCCAGTTTAATTTTTTTTTTAAAGCTATCACATAAAAAAATCAAAGAAAGCACTCTTCAGATCAAACTAATGAGCTCCTTCTGTTAAGAAATATCTGTAGGGCCAGTTTAGACAAAAACAAGCCTACCACAAGAAATAGTCACAGCGAAACATACTCTTTAGATCAAACTAACGAGGTCCTTGTATTAGAAAATATGTGTAGGTTTAACTCATACATCTGTAAGAATTACAACTTGAGTGAAGGATAAAAGGAAAAAGATTCTCCAAACTGACATTAACAAGACAAAAAACATGCTTTTGAAGTTGGATTGAACTGAGAGAGTGTATGTGGAGAAATGACCCATTGTTTACTGCAGACATTGTGGAGAAATGACCCATTGTTTACTGCAGACATTGTGGAGAAATGACCCATTGTTTACTGCAGAGACAGACAATGGCTCCATTCAAAGGGACATGACGTCTTCTGTAATGTGCAGAGAGAGAGCATCATGTTTTTGTTTCTGACTGCATGATTGTTAGTGAAAACATGCAACAAAGTACATGTCTCCTCTAACACTCGTATAGTTGCACAAGTATTCACATACATACACATTAGTGCATGCACGCATGCACACACACACTCATATGTATATATATATATATATATATATATATATATATATATATATATATATATATAATACATACATACATACATGCATGCATGCATGCATGCATACATACATACATACATACATACATACATACATACATACATACATACATACATACATACATACATACATACATACATACATACACACATTCAAACATACATACATACATACATACATTCATACATACATACATACATACATACATACATACATACATACATACATACATACATACATACATACATGCATACATGCATACATGCATACATGCATACTTGCATACTTGCATACTTGCATACTTGCATACTTGCATACATACATACATACATACATACATACATACATACATACATACATACATACATACATACACAGCAATCTTTAAAATATCTTTGTCACGCACATACGCACGCACACACTCACACACACACTCAAACACACACACACACACACACACACACACACATACACACACACACACACACACACACACACACACACACACACACACACACACACACAACACACACACCAAAATACCCCAACCAGACCATGAACATACAAGCAAAACATGTAATGCACCAGTACATCAGCTATAGCCTATATCATTCAGTGATGGCAAATGCAATGACCAGTGTGGACTCAAATGATGTAAACTTATACCCTAGACAAAGAAACAAAATAAACCCCAGACACAGTTTAAAGAAAACTGTTTTTTACACTGCCACTTCTAAAAGATATTTCTGACAAAAATTCATGATACTTGGCAGTAAAAAAAAAAAACTTGGACAGTTGACAATTTTAACATTTTTATCATCCCTAGCAGACTTTCATGAACTTTCCAATACAGACACCACAAAACCAACATTTCATACAAAGTGACAAGACAGAGGGCTGGAGACTGTCTTGGGGAAAATGATATCTGACAATTTCTATTCTGATACCCTGAGTGTTTGTGACTGACTCTCTCCCCATTTCTCTTCCTCCCCACCCTTTCTCTTTGTATGTGTGTCTGTGTGTCTCTCTCTGTCTCTCAGTGTGTGTGTGTGTGTGTGTGTGTGTGTGTGTGTGTGTGTGTGTGTGTGTGTGTGTGTGTGTGTGTGTGTGTGTGTGTGTGTGGTGTGTGTGTGTGTGTGTCTCTCTCTCTCTCTCTCTTGCTCTCTATCTCTGTCTCCTCTCTTTCTCTATCTTTCTTTTTCTCTATCTTTCTTTCTCTCTGTCTCTCTCTCTGTTTCTCTCTGTCTCTGTCCCTGTCTCTGTCTCTCTGTCTCTCTCTCTCAATCCCTCTGTCTGTCTCTCTCTCAATCCCTCTGTCTCTCTCTCTCTCCCTCGCTCTCTCCCTCCCCACCCACCATCTCTCTCTCTCTCTCTCTCTCTCTCTCTCTCTCTCTCTCTCTCTCTCTCTCTCTCCTCTCTCTCTCTCTCTCTCACTCACTCACTCCCTCTGTCTCTCTCTCTCCCTCGCTCTCTCCCTCCCCACCCACCATCTCTCTCTGTCTCTGTCTCTGTCTCTCTCTGTCTCTCTCTGCCTCTCTCTGTCTCTCTCTGTCTCTCTCTGTCTCTCTGTCTCTGCTCTCTGTCTCTGTCTCTGTCTCTGTCTCTCTGTCTCTCGTCTCTGTCTCTGTCTCTGTCTCTGTCTCTGTCTCTTCTCTCTCTCTCTCTCCTCTCTCTCTCTCTCTCTCCTCTCTCTCTCTCCTCTCTCTCTCTCTCTCTCTCTCTCTCTCTCTCTCTCTCTCTCTCTCTGACTGCCCTATACCACAGATCCGCTTGCTGCTTTGGTGTGATGGTGCTGGTCTATGTTTTGGAGGTGACAGTGGCTGACAGTAATTTTCAATCCTGATGATAGAAAAGAGTTTGCTTTGGGTTCCAGGTCAAACATCGCATGTGGAGTTTAATTCTTTCCTTTGCAGATGCATGCTGATGGACTGAACAGCTTAAAAGCAATGACATTTTGTTTGTTATTCCCTGCTCTCCTCCATCTCTCAATCCCCCCACTCTGTCTCCATCTCTCTGTCTCTGTCTCTGTCTCTCTCTCTTTCTCTGTCTGTCTGTCTGTCTCTCTCAATCTCTCTCTCTCATTCTCTCTCTCTCTGTCTCTCTCTCTGTCTCTCTCTGTCTCTCTCTGTCTCTCTGTCTCTGTCTCTGTCTCTGTCTCTGTCTCTGTCCTTCTCTCTCTCTCTCCTCTCTCTCTCTCTCTCCCTCTCCTCTCTCTCTCTCATCTCTCTCCTCCTCTCTCTCTCTCAACGATAGTTAACGTAGTGGAGAGTTGATTTCACGCGGAGTGATCAGGGTGACTGCCCCTCTCACACTTGTCTCACGCCTCAGCTCTCAGCATCCTCCCTCTGGCGCCAAGCTCCAGACTGCCAAGCCAGGAGCTGCTGTCTTCCCTTCAGATGGCACCCTTGACCTACATTTCTGCCTCTCTGCCTCCGCCCCCCCCCCCCCCACACACACACACCTAAATCATAAACTTATTTACATTATTTCCCAATAAACACAATACAATTTTGTGTATGCCACTGCTTTTGCCTGCTATGAAGGTAAGCTTATTCCAACTTTGGGGAAACAAAACTATTTCACAGGTTTGCTTCAAATTAAGGCAGAGGAATGGACTAGGAAAGCTGAAAATAAGCAAGAGAGGTGAGAGAAAGGTCAGAAAAAAGACAGAAACAAAGACTGTGATAAAAAAGAGGACATTTTTTTTGCACCGAATTTCCAGAAGGTAGGGATGTCATTTGTTCTGACAGCCCATAGCAGCCCCATGGGGAAACAGGTATTTTAAAGGCATAGGAATCGTGTTGTGATATACCAGGTAAAGGTAAATGGTAAATGTGTGTCCAATAACCAATGTGGTCATAGGGCAGTAAGGGAGTAGGCCTCAGAGACCTCAGCTTCTCTAGGGGCCAGCACATTGAAGGCGGCGCCCATGTCCTCTCCCTCGCTGCTTTACCTTCCCTGACCCTCAAGAGGGCAGGTACCCATTTACAGCTGGGTGAACTGGAGGACTGTGTTGAAGCCAAGGTGCGCAAACGGTCACCCATCCAATTGGTAACCACGCTCAATGCTGCTTAACCTTGGCTTGAAGAAAGCGAGTGCTCTGACCACTGAAGCGATACACCAGAGAAATAGAATATTTGACAACATTCGAAATTGTGACACGCACAGACACAAGCTTCGGCAAAAAAGTAGAAGATGAATCGTAATGTGACACAACCAACCACGGAGAATGAATTAGTTAAGAATGTTTAGAACACACATCAATCTATGAGCCCCCCAAAAAAGGAAATTGCATGATGTCTCTGGAACTGTCTAACAAGTGTCAAAACTTTTAGACATTTACGTCATTTACATATGCCTTGATCAGATAAAACAAAACTACACGTCACGATTTACAAAAACAAAACAAAAACAAAGCTCTGCGAATCAAAGAAACTTCGACAAAGAAGAAGTCTTAATGTAGGTGTGACACGCACGTCTGATAAGAACTACATCACTGACACGCGAAGAAAAATACAAGAACAAAACAGAAAAAGTTGTACAGAGTTGAAAGGGAAAAAATTCGGACAGGTGAAACAAAAATGTATTTCAAATGGTGACAATTCAAACAAGTAACCCATTATTTACCACCACCACAAACGCATCGCCACGTGTACACACCTACACAGATGTTTTTCGTGACTGTACAGGATGTTTGTCTTTGTTGTATGGCTGATGTCTCCTTTATATCCCTGCGCTCATACATTATACACACGCGCGCGCGCGCGCGCGTGTGTGTGTGTGTGTGTATGTGTGTGCGCGCATGCACATGGACATACACGCCCATAAAACACTCTCACGCACATAACACACACACACACATACACACACGCGCGCGCGCGCGCGCAGAACATCGTGCACACACGTTAAATCCTGTTCCGCTTTTTTAAGAGTAGGCCATCGTGTGCCGACGTGAACAGATGACATTTACAAAACTGCATACACACTGGGACTGGATGTAAAAAAGCATATGATGCTTATTCCACTACCCTCGATATAAAAGAATAAATAAATAAAAATAGATAAGTAAATAACAAGCAAACAAACAAACGAAAAAGAGTTCAGATACAACTCTACCTCGTTGCTTGTCGGAACGGATGGCATTTTAAAATGTGTACACATTAGTTTCATTCTTAAACATCATCCTCAAAGTAAGATTGTCGCGACATTCACCTTCCTTCACCTTCACCTGTCCCGTAGTCCCGTGGACTATGTCAACACCAATGAAGATTTTGCAACCAGCTTCTTCCACTCCCCACGGTCCTTGCTTTTCGTAACAAATCGTTCCACTCAAGGCCAGTCCACTCTCTGATGTTGTCTTCCCATCGTTTCTTCTGTCTGCCTCTTCGTCTCCTTCCTTGTAACTGTTCCCTGTAGGACAGTCTTAGCCTGTCCAGATGTTCGTATGACGTGCCCGTATCACTTTTGTTTGCGTTTTTTTTCCACTGGTCAGGAGCTCTTCAAATGGTCCGATGGCGTGGTTTTTTTTCTGGTTTTCACTTCCTCATTAGTGGTGTGATCCCTGTGTGAGATACCAAGAAGTTTGCGAAAGCATCTCATCTCCATTGCCTGTATGCTACATTACTGGTAGGCAAAAACGGTGGCATTCGCAAACAAAATCTTCCATGTGTAAACCTTAGAGCTCTAGCGAAGGAATGAAAAAACCCCAACCTAAGACAAAAACGACAACAACAACAAAAATATTCAAAAGTACAACATTGATTAAACCAAGAACGTACTAGTGGTGATGCCCACACATTTCGTAAAGTAGTTAATATTAAAACGAGCATGTCCTATATCCATGAATTAGTCCAAAATGTTATATTAAAAAAATCAGACCGTGAGTTTGCGGGAAAAAAAGCCAGTGACAAAATCAGCGTCATAACAAGGTATCGGCCCTGATGTTGCCCCCTCACCCACCCACCCCCTCTCAAGGATAACTTGGCTAACCATCACTTCAGCATGAAGAACGCCGTTGGGCATAATTACACCCAGTTTGCACAAGTGTGTGGCCCACTTCTGGGGGAGGGGGGAAGGGGGGAGGGGGCCTCCAGCAACTGCTGCAATGAAGGACTTCACTTGTTTGGCAATACTGAATTCTGACCTGTGCAGTGGTTAAATAGAGAACCCATTTTGTCTTTGAATCCTAGGACTCTTTGGTTCGAGCCCCGATAGCTCTGTGTGGGTGGTTATAAGTGTGTGGTGTGTGTGTGTGTGTGTGTGTGTGTGTGTGTGTGGTGTGTGTGTGTGTGTGTGTGTGTGTGTGTGTGTGTGTGTGTGTGTCTGTGTGTCTGTGTGTCTGTGTGTGTCTGTGTGTGTCTGTGTGTGTCTGTGTCTATGTGTGTGTGTCTATGTGTGTGTGTGTGTGTGTGTTGTGTGTGTGTGTGTGTGTGTGTGTGTGTGTGTGTGTGTGTGTGTGTGTGTGTGTGTGTGTGTTGGGAGGGGGGTATACGTTCCTACCAAATTAATGTATGTGCAAGAGTTCTGCATGCGTGCTTTTTTTGTTGTTTTTTTAATTGGAGTTTGACCATTTGAAAGGCTCTAGAAGTAAGAGAATATCTAGTATTTTACATAGATTTTACAAGTTATATATATATATATATATATATATATATATATATAATATATATACATACATACATACATACATACATACATACATACATACATACATACATACATACATACATACATACATACATACATACATACATACATACATACATACATTCATA
>CM060316.1:113934486-113946986 GCA_030674155.1 Stramonita haemastoma
GGTGTCGTCTTTCTGAAAGCTCTGCGACATAATGCTGAGAGCTGGCTTATTAGTTTTTCATTTGTACATCTTTCTGTAAGAGGCCTTGTATGATGAGATTGATTCTGTTGTTGTTGTTGACGATAATGTTGTTGTTTGATTGATGTTGTGATGATGTTGTTGTTTGCTGTTGTTGTTGTTGATGTTATGGCTCTCCTCCTCACAACCACCACCACCATCATCATCATCATCACCATCATCATCACCCCTTATCATCACCATCAATCATCATCATCATCATCGTAGTCATCGTCGTTCATCATCCCAATCGTCATCATCATCATCATCATCATCATCATCATCATCATCATCATCATCAATCACATCATCATCGTCGTCGTCGTGTCGTCGTCGTCGTCGTCGTCGTCGTCGTCGTTGCTGTTGTTGTTGATGTTGTTGACAGGGCTGACAGGAACCCACCAACCCTCTGTCAGTCTGTCATGGGAGATAAGCCAGGGTTGTGTGTCTGCAGAGTGAGCCTGACCTCTCTGACTGCCTCTGGCTGTCTCTCATCGCCTGTTGTTGTCGCTGTCGTCATTTTCTGTTATGTTAGCCGCTGATGCAGTTCATGTCAGCTCCCTCCATCCCCTTCTGTCTTCAGTCCTTTGGTAGATGTCATCCTTGGCAACCTCCGTCCACCTGCCTCTGTTCTCACCTGCTTGTGATGTCTTCTCTTTCCTTTCATCTTGCCCTAGGTGCCAATCTTCATCACGGGACATCTCTGATGTCTCATGGAATGTCCCAAAATTACCTTTTCTTTCCTAAACAGACCTAAAAGTTCAGTTTCTTTGTTCAGTTCTTCCAAACTCTTTGGTTTATTTTGTCATTTTTGATCAGCTTAGGTTCTTCTGTGGCCCTTTTTGTAAAAGATAGTAAAGGTAAAAGGTAAAGGGCAAACACATTCAATTGGTAACCACGCTCTGTGCTGCTTAACCTTGGCTGGGGGAAATGAGTGCTCTAACCACTGAGCTATCCCGTCCCCATGGTCTTCTGTAGGAGCACATAATTATCTGCACTTTTGATTCTGGTTTCATCTGCAGTTTAGAGAGTTTGTCCTTTACTTCTGTATAAAACAATCGGCCAAATGAGTGTGCACATTTTACCCTGCAGATTAAAGCACCTCATCCTTTACGTCCATACAATTAATTGTCTAAAACAGCATTCATAGTATTTTTATGTTTGGGCCCATTTTCTAAATAACTACATGTCTTTCCAAATATTGTTCAGATGGACCTTTCCTTGCTTTCGCTGAGCGATTCTTGCTGTAATGCACCTATTACACGATGCATCGGCAAATATGTATGACCCAAGGTATTAAAGATGTTAATAACTTCGAAGGTTCTCCAATTTGTATCAGCTTACAATGGAGGGAGAAACAGCAAGCCTATCGATTCCAAAGTGAGTGCTGAGTTCTCTGGCTCCATCACTGAGCTGTGATGATCAATAATACAATGCTTGGTTTCAAATCTCTTGGACGCGATAAGAGTCGTTCAGAAAGGTCACTCCAGTCATTTAAAATCGACCCCTATTCGAGATCTGATAATGGTTTGACCTTGATGGCTTGTGATGGGAGATTTGACATTGGGGACGGTAACTGTGTAGGATCTGAGTGTCATTAGTTAGAAATGAGGGTACGTGGGGGTGAGAATAGACGTTATCAATAAGCCATCTTGTTTGATTATATCATATATTATTACAGTCGAGGTAAATTTCTCTTCCTGGTATTCAGGCCGCTTTTAGTGGTCAAATTTGCACTGCCCTAAGATCTGTTCTGGCAGACATTTTTCCCTAACGACAGCAGCTTTTTAAAAAAAACTTTTTTCATATAGACAACTCTTTCCTTGTGTTGTTTCTTTCCCTGTGCTCAGTGTGAGTTGTGCTCCTATTCTCGGCTAACCTCTCATTCAAAAGACTAGCACCCAGACATCACTCATGGTGTGGTAAATGGATAAAAAATCTGGCATCAGGCTGCTTTAAATCTTCTACCTCTCGCTTTTTAAGCAGTTATATTTCTGCTAAATAACCGGCCTACCCAAACAGAAATGGATGCTGGGGTGGTAGAAATTCAGTTACAGAATTTATTCTTATTATAAAGTCGGTGATTTTGGAGGGGATGACTAGCAGGCATTGCAAGACCTCTTGCCTGAAGGTCTCGATGGGTTAAAATTATTTCCATGGTTTTGATCTTACTGATCCCGAGTTGTTCAGGCATTTCAGTTCACATTCTTGATCGTTTCTCTCTCTGCAGCCAGTTTACAGGGGATGGATGATGCCTGTTGACAAGCTCAAGGTCAGTCTGAACTGTCTGCTGCCACTTCACTCACTTCCCTGAACAGAAAATAACAGTCACTTTTGTGGCCACTTGAACATTCCAAATTCACTTTAGTGACGGCTTTAGAATTCATTTTCAGTGTAGAGACCACCTTAGCGTTCTAAATTCCATTTAGTAACGATTGCAGAATTCTGAATTCAGTTTAGTGAGCACTTTGGTATTCTAACTTAAGTTGAGTGCCAGTGCGGTTTTCTAAATTCAAATTTGTGACAAATGTGGTATTGTATTCTTAATTCCCTATAGTGATTATTTTGGAATTCCAGATTCAGTCGATTTGACCATTTTGAAATTCTGAATTATATTTAGCAACCAGTTTAGCATTTTAAAGTCTGTTTAGTAACCAGTTTAGCATTCTAAATTCAGTTTAGTAACCAGTTTAACATTCTAAACTCAGTTTAGTGACCACTTTGGATTGTAAATTCAGTTTAGGGACAAATGTGGAAATCAAAATTCATTTTACTGACAATTTTGCCATTTTAAACTCCTGGCCTCTGACCCTTGTCAGTTCAGCTGGCAAACTGAGGATTCGGTCTGACATCATAGTTAATGGCTGACCCCTAAACATGGAGATTGGCAGCTATTTGTTCCGGTGAAAGGGACAGAGGGAGGAGGAGGGGGAGTGAGTGTGGGAACTGTCAAACAACGAAGAGTCACAGCTCTGAGAGAGATTAATCACCCGTTTGCCTGACAAACAGCCTCTAATTCTCAGTTAAATGGCTGACAGACAAGAAAACTTTGTCCGTTTCTGGTTCTGTCACATCAAAAAACAAGAGAGCAGATGTTTTCATTCTCCTCTTCTTTTGCTTTTGAATGATTGGCTTAACTTTCAAAATGGTGCTCCTCTTTTTTTTCTTCTCTTGTATGGTGGGAGGAATGGTTGAAACGTTCAGAGTTTAACCGCCGCACGAGTGCAAAGGTGCTGTCAAGTCCTTGTTGGAATTCATACTGAGGGCGTGACTTCTAGAATGTTAATCTGGGGAACGTGCAAAAATGAAACAACAACAACAACAGCAAAAACAACAGAATCAGAGGACTGGATGTACAAAAGCACAAGAGTGCTTATTTCATTATCCTCGATATAAAAGAATAAATCAAATCAATCAATTAAATAAATCAAATAATAAATCAAATCAAATCAAAGGATTCATGATATATGATATAACTATCTTGTGCAAAGTGATCACAGTGACTCTACGCACAAGTGAAGATCAAGACTACGGGCGAAGGGAAGACACGATATATACATTACTGTCATCAAATGTGGGATAACAACACAACACAAGATTGTTTTTGGTCATTAATTTAGATATTTGTCTCTCCCCCCCCCCCCCCCTTCCATTTATCTTTCAGACTGATGATGAATGGTGATCTGATTGCTAGTCTTTCAGAGAAAAACTAGAAACCGTTGCACTGTGTGCAGCATGCATGTAGCATTAAAGAATTACATGAATTTCAAACAGAGAAATCCACCTTGCTTGAATACCATGCTGTTTCGTTATATTCAGTATTGTGCAGCCTGTAATCTTCCTGCTGTCAATCATTCAGTATTGTGCAGCCTGTAATCTTCCTGCTGATCAATTCAACGAGTGCAGACATTAGTGCCAGCCTGCTTGTATCAATATTCAGTATGTGCAGCCTGTAATCTTCCTGCTGTCAATTCAACGAGTGCAGACATTAGCTGCCTGCCTGCTTGTTCAATCATTCAGTATTGTGCAGCCTGTAATCTTCTGCTGTCAATTCAACGAGTGCAAACATTAGCTGCCTGCCTTGTCGTCAACACATCATAGAGACTACATACAACTGATATTGTTGTTTTTGCTGTTGTTGTTGTTGTTGTTGTTATTGTTGTTGTTGTTGTTTCATTGTTGCACGTTCCCCAGATTAACTTCTAGAGGTCACCCATAATATGCAACCTATTGCAGCCCACTTGGGAATCACTGTAAGACTGAAAATACACACTCGATGATAAGTTTGTGTGTCGGCATGTGTTTGAATACTTCACCATATCGGCAGCCATACTCAGACTTCAGAGGATCTTTTTTCTCCATCAAAGGAGAGTAACAGGTTGACATGTTACGAGCTTGTCATGGCTGAAGATAGTCCCAACATAACATTTTACAACATATAACATGAGGCCTTGGCTCTGAGTTATATCAAACAATAACTTACAGCGTTTTTTGGCCTTGGTCAGTGCAAATTGGGGAGCGGGAGCTCAGTGGTCAGAGCACTCCCTTTCCCCAAGCCAATGTTAAGCAGCATCCAGCGTGGTTACCAATTGGATGGGTGACCGTTTGCGCGCTTTTGGCTTCAGTACAGTTCCCCCAGTTCACCCAGCTGTAAATGGGTACCTGCCCTCTTTAGGATCAGGGAAGGTAAAGCAGCGAGGGAGAGGAGAGGGGCGCCGCCCTCAATATGCTGGCCCTAGAGAAGGTGAGGTCTCTGACGCCTCGCTCCCTTACGATCACGTAGGTTATGGGACACCTTTAGCTTTACCAGTTCACATAGAAAAGTGAAGCATTTTCATTAGGTTGCTATCGAGGTAATAGAGTAATAGAGTACAAGAACTGCTGCTGGTCTCTGCTACACCCCTCCTCCCTCCCCACCTCCTTCGTCCCCCTATTCCTCGACTAGAGCTCCAAGGTTCACCAATGGTGAGGTTTTGCCTTAGTTAAGTTAAAGTCTGTCCCGAGCCTATAGGGGCTCATCAGGCCGGTGCTTATCTCGGTTTCTGTGGCGTTAAGCGACTGAGAGTCATAGACTCCCCCCTGGATAGGACGCCAGTCTATCACAGGGTTAACCCCCAACACAAGGTTGGTACCCCCTTTTACACCTGGGTGGGGTGAGAAAATAGCCGTAAAGTGCCTTTTCCAAGGGCACAACGCCATAGCCGAAAGCTGGGATCGAACCCGCAATCTTTAGATTACGAGTCCAACGCCCTAACCACTAGACTACAGCGGCGGCTGAGGTTTTGCCTACACAACATTATTGGCCACCGTGATGGCAGCCATATTCCGACTTCGGGGAGTCTGCTACACAGTTGTTTGCGACCTTTTTCCTCGGATACTGTCTCTCTAATCTTCCTCTGGCTATCTCCTTTTTCCAAGCTCACTTTACTTGATGCAGAACAGAATGCGTACACAGAGCTTTCTCTCACACAGCCACAACATCCTGAAATTCTCTTCCTTCAGAATTATACCATGTCTTTCCTGTTTCAAGTTTCAAATTTCCTACATTTTTTCAAAATATAAGGAATAAACAAGCAAGAAAAATAAAGCAAAACAAACAAAGCAGGCATATAGAAATTTCCATAGGCATGCTTTTGTGCTCCTGGAAACCTTTAGCCTGATTTGCCTATTGCATTTCTCTACAGTCGAGTTTACAATGACTCTGTGTGTGTGTGTGTGTGTGTGTGTGTGTGTGTTGTGTGTGTGGTGTGTGCGTGCGGCGTGTGTGTGTGTGTGTGTGTGTGTGTGTGTATGCATGCGTGCGTGCGTGCGTGCGTGCGTGCGTGTGTGTGTGTTTGTGTCTGTGTGTGTGTGTGTGGTGTGTGTGTGTGTGTGGTCGACAGTATTCTAGCGTGACTCGGTATGAAAACGGAGTCAGATAATGACGGGAAAATTGGAGGGAATGGTTTTCGTTGTTTTCTTGTTTGCCAGCAGTTTCTTTTCTTTTATTCTCTCCACTCTCGTGCCAACAAACACCGTGTTTAGATTGAACTGCAAAACATCCTGGAGCCATCAATGCGGGAACAGACACGAAGGAAAATATTCTCGTTATTGTTAGTTGTATTTCGATTTAAACACCTCATGCAGCTTACAACACGAACAGAGATTATGCGAGGTTTTTTTTCAGATTTATGTGTGATTTTTTTTCCTAATCAAAGCAAAAAGGCGATGGTTCTAGCATTCAACGCACACAGTAGAGACTCCTGGGGGTTATTTTCCTATTTGATAGAAGTTGTCCTATGCCTGTTGTGATGAATATTGCCGACATCATTGAGGCCTTGATGATATACTCATTTTGATATATTTTTTTAATTCGGTGTAACATCAAAATGTTGTACCAAGAAATGGACAAGAAAAACGTAATCGTTGAATAAACTGCAGAAATTAGATACAATTTGCATCTAGTATTAAAATGTCCATATCCTGTAATGGAATAAAACAGGTCTAGATTTTCAGCAGAAATATCTTACTTTTATTTGAATGCTAACAAATTCAGCTTCTTAGTAAGCACGCAACAAAGATCACAGCTAAAATATGTGTTCATCCACACTGAAAATATCTTAAGGCTCCATATAACATTCACCTGAATAATTGTTAGAACGTAATGAAAATTTAAATGCTAATGCTATTCATCATGTTGCTGTATTGTTTTCTATTTTTTAACCTTGTGATTTTGTTTCCTGTTAATGGTCTTTATTGC
This sequence comes from Stramonita haemastoma, assembly GCA_030674155.1. NCBI lineage: Eukaryota > Metazoa > Mollusca > Gastropoda > Neogastropoda > Muricidae > Stramonita > Stramonita haemastoma. The sequence continues at coordinate 113,941,283 of CM060316.1, forward strand.
TTGAGGAGAAATAGTTTGTAATTTATGTTAGGAAAATATCTAGCTGTGTGTGCGTGTATGTGTGTGCGTGTGTGCGTGTGTGCGTGTGTGCGTGTGTGTGTGTGTGTGGTGTGTGTGTGTGTGTGTGTGTGTGTGTGTGTGTGTGTGTGTGTTAAAAGAGCAGAAAAAGTAAATGTGGAAAAAAAAATTGTTTGAGTATAATGCTAACTAAAAAATGGGTCTTATTATTTATGTAACACTATATTCTCTCTGTCTCTGTCTCTGTCTCTGTCTCTCATAATAAATGAATAAATAAATCTCTCTCGATTTATCAATCATACTAACTAACTTCTTAACAGAGAACAAGGAGGGGAAGAAAAAGAGACAGACAATACTTAACTTTACAAAGGAATAGAATCACAGCATGACAGGGTAGGACAAGGAAATGATATTTATTCATATATTCTTTTTTTAATTCCGCTATTTTGAGGATAATAGAATAAGCACTCATGTGTTTTCTTTTCATCCAGTCTCTGTGTGTATGCAGTTTTGTAAAATGTTGTCATCCAACCTTGGCATCATCAAAATTGTCACAGTATGACCCAGTGACCAGTTGTCTCACGCCTGGCTTCCTCATCACATCATCTGCCTGACCTTCACCTTCCGCTTTGTCAGACAAGGAGTTGTAGCCCCTTAAGATGGCAACCCCACCCCCACCCCTCCACCCCTACCTCCACTCCCACCCCCAACCCCACCCACCCACCCCTGCAATCCCCTTGTTCTTTTCAATCTACTGTCTTGTCTCTTCTCCCTCCCCCCCTCCCCTCCCCCTTGCCTTCCCGACTCCATTTTCTTGTGGATCTACCGTCTTCTATTTCTCCTCCGATTCTCTAGCCATCCTCCCCCCCTCCTCCCCTCCCTCCATCCCCCTTCCCCCCTTTTGCTTTCGTTCTCTCTATTCATGCTCTTCCTAGTTATAGTCGATTAAGGGTGGTTGTTGTTGTTGTTCTTGTTCTTGTTGTTCATGTTGTCGTTGTTGTTCTTGTTGCTGCTGTTGTTGTACTGTTGTTGTCGTTGCTGCTGTTGCTTTTGTTGCTGCTGCTGTTGTTGTTGCTGCTGTTTTCGTTGTTGCCATTGTTGTTGCTGCTGCTGTTGTTGTTGTTGTTGTTGCTGTTGCTGTTGTTGTTCTTGTTGTCGTTGTTGTTGCTGCTGTTGCTGTTGTTGTTGCTGCTGCTGTTGCTGTTGTGTTAGTTGCTGTTGCTGTTGTTGTTGCTGCTGCTGTTGCTGTTGTTGTAGTTGCTGTTGCTGTTGTTGCTGCTGCTGCTGTTGCTCTTGTTGTAGTTGCTATTGTTGTTACAGTTGTTGTTGTACGTTCCCTAGCTTAGCACTCTGGGGGTCATCATCCAGAATGTGCACTCTGACGCACTCATCCCATTTAATCCTCTTTGTTTTGAACTGTTGTTTTTTGTGTGCTTTGGTAATATCTGGGGATTTTGTTTGTCTTCTCGGTGTTTTTATCTGACTGTTTACCTGTCAAGATGGTATAACACTATTTCGAGTTTATGTGTGCGCTTACTTGTGTGTGTGCATGCGCGCACGCACACACACACACACACACCACACACAACACACACACACACACACACACACAACACACATACGCACGCACGCACACACAGACACATACTCATCGTCTGATATCACTTCAAGTGAACAGACGTAAAATACACACACACACTCGCGCCGCGCGCGCGCGCGCGCGCGCCACTGACAAACAGGGCTGTACATTAAATTCAAGCGCACTCCAAAAGTCATTTTTAAACTATTCTAAAACAAACAAAAAGAAAAGAACAAGAAAAAAAGAACAACAGAAAACGCTTTGTAAGAGGCTCATATATCTTCCACACATAAAAAACCAATGTAATCTCTAATCTCTCTACTAAAAGAAAATCAACCACGAACGCCAGACGAAGACATGATCCATCAATTAAACCAATACCTGTTCATGTTTTTTCTCCTAATCCTCATTGGCCTTTCATAACTGTTCTGTTCAATTGAAGATTATATGTGGGCCTTTTGTTAAATACGGTCATAAACATGTTTACTAAAGCAAACGAAAAAGTTCATTCGCCACTAAAATGTCTTTATCTTGTTTACTTTGGTTTGAAAAAGACTGTGATTACGTGTGCGTCTGCTGCGCACGTGTGTATGTGCTGTGTGTGTGGTGTGTGTGTGTGTGTGTGTGTTGTGTGTGTGTGGTGTGGTGTGGTTGTGTGTGTGGGTTGTGTGTGTGTGTGTTGTGTGTGTGGTGTGGTGTGTTGTGTGTGTGTGTGTGTGTGTGTGTGTGTGTGTGCGCGCGCGCGTCAAATCAAATCAATTTGATGATATCTTATTAGATTTAATCTAATTAAAGTGCATTGGTTTGCACTAAAGTGCACTAAAGTGCACACTAAAGTGCACACTAAAGACACTAAAGTGCATTGGTTTGCTTGTTGGACAACTGATAGAACCGAATGCACGTAGACAACAATAACAACATAAACAGCAACAACAACAGCAAAAACAACAGAAACACAGCAACAGCAACTGCAACATCAACAGCAGCAACAGCAAAAACAACAAAAACAACAACAGCAGCAAAAACAACAACAACAGCAACAACACCACAACCCCCACCACCACCACCAACAACAAGAACAATAATAAATACAAAAACAACAGCAGCAGCAACTTTATTAAAACATGACAATAAAAACTTGAGTTTAGATCAGGTATGCTTGGTTTGGGTGTTTGTTTTGTTAAGGTATTGTTCATAATAAGAACCTGAACAGTGACATGGAGGTCATTGACAGAAACAAAGGCAAACAACAACAAACAAACCAATTGTTCCCGGCACCAGTCTGGCAAAATGGCACCCTACTGCAGCGAAAAATAAATAAATGCTGAAGCACAAAGCACGTGTGTTGTGTCGTAAAATGATTGTTGTTGTGAAGTGATCCAACGGAGATAACTGCTGTTGGAAAGTTGAGCCAAGGGAGATAATTGCTGTTGTAAAATTGAGCCAAGAGAGATCATTGCTGTTCTAAAGTTGAGCCAAGGGAGATAATTGCCGTTGTAAAGCTGAGTCAAGGGAGATAAGAACCCTTCCTGGGTCTGGATCCTTCCTGTAGAAACTTACCTCCCCCTTTGCTTCTCCAGATGAGCTGCCAATGTACAGACAGCAAAATGCAAGATAAATGATTCCACATCTAATCATTCCTTTTGTCTTTGTGAGTGTGCGAATCAGGTAAAAGACAGATTTTTCCCTGGGAAAGTAAGGGACTACTCGTTATACGTTCGAAATCTCGACAGAGCTTTTCTTTGTGTAATATCTTTTCATCACTATTGCTTGGCGTCGTGTTTTTTTTATGTGTGTTGATGTAAAACGATGTGCTAAGCAGAATGAAAAATAATTTCCAGTTTTGTGTGTGGATCAGGTTTTCATGCTGTTGAAGGCCTTAATGCAGTTAGTGACAAAAAACCATCTAGCGACACCACATACGTGCTTTTCCAGAATTTTAGCGAGGCCAATGTGATGAGGGCTGTGGATAAAGTGGTTATGTTCATGACGCCAAAGAACAAGACAATATCAGGGTGTGGAGGTCATGTTAACGTTGTTCCAATTCTGTGTGGCGTAACCTGTTTCAATATTCTTTGAGTTATCGTAAAGAGAACATTTATAGAAGATAATGCAGAATAAAACAGGACATTTTCGTGTCCTACATTTTCATAGGGGACGGGATAGCTCAGTAGTCACAGCACTCGCTTTCCCCAAGTTAAGGTTAAGCAGCATCCAACGTGGTTACCAAGTGGGTGAGTGACTGTTTGCACGCCTTGGCTTCAGTACAGTCCCCCAATTTACCTTGCTGTAAATGGGTACCTGCCCTGTGTAGGGTCAGGGGAGGTAAAACAGCGAGGGAGAGGAGATGAGCGCCACCTCCAACATGCTGGCCCCTAGAGAAGCTGAGGTCTCTGATGCCTCGCTTCCCTACGACCACATAGGTTATGGGACACCTTTACCTTTTACCTAGCTAGAGTTCTGAGGTTCACCAAGCAAATGGTGAAATTCTCCGTTGTTGCCAACCATTAAGGTAGCTGCATTCTGACTTTGGGGAGGATGTCTAAACACAGCACTGGATGTCAGCTCCTTGCCAAGGCCTGCACTAAAATGTTGTTATGTTGTAAAATATTGTGTTGATATTGCCTTAAGCCATGACAAGCTCTTAACATAACAAACAATCTGTTCTCTTCTTTTTAAGGAGAGCAAAATCCTCCGAAGTCGGAGTATGGCTGCCTATATGGCGAGGTACTTCAAAACAGTCATACAGGCAAACTTCTCATTCAGTGTGCAATGTCAATCTCACAGGCATTCCCAGGTAGGATGAGTGCGTCAGAGTGCACATTCTGAGGACCTAGAATGTTATTCTGGGGAACGTACAACAACAACACCATTGCACAGGCGTTTTTGTTCTTTTTTTAAGATTTCATCCGTTTCTTTCGGTTCGTAAAGGCCTACTCTCTTCTGAAAGGCAGAAAGGATTTTAACGTGTTCTCTTCTTGCCGTCGGTTTATAGTCTCCTCCGGAGCACTTTCGGGGAAGTAGATCAGCATCGATATTAACTCCATGGGAAATATCATTCCGTAGTGGCCCGAATCCGCGTTTTCAGATCGTTATCTCAACGTTCTAACCACTACACTAACCTCTCCCCTACCCCGCAACCCCTACCCCCATAGCCATTAATTTTTTTATTTACAAAGAAAGGAAGAAAAATAAAACAAACTCATCACAAATCTGTCTACTAAAACCAAGGGTTTTTCTTGGTCAGTCAGTGAACTTACAATGTAGGCTGTAGATCAACCAGTGACGTCAGACCCAAAAACACCGTGATCAACTGTACCCAACCGATTTTGATATTTTTTGGTTATGTCTTCCTTAACCTTTAGGTAAAATCTTAGTGGATTTCAGAGAGTGGGTGACACTGCTCTGCATCATCATCATGGCGGTGGTGGTAAAAAACGGGTTTTACCCAACCAGGGAAAAGAGTTGTTTCACTACTAGAGATGTTATTTTAGCTTGCTTACTTTGGAATAAAGATGTAATTTCATGACGTGCGCGCGCGTGCGCACACACATGCATGCAAGTGTGTACACACGCGACAACACACACACACACACATACACATACGCGCACACACACACGACCTCTTCTCTCTCTCCTCTCTCTCTCTCTCCTCTCCTCCTCTCTCTCTCTCTCCTCTCTCTCTCTCTCTCTCTCTCTCTCTCTCTCCCCTCTCTCTCTTCTGTCTGTCTGTCTGTCTGTCTGTCTGTCTGTCTGTCTGTCTGTCTGTCTGTCTGCTCTGTCTGTCTCTTCATGTCTGTCTGTCCTGTCTGTCTCCTGTCTGCTGTCTGTCTGTCTGTCTCTGTCTCTGTCTGTCTGTCTGTCTGTCTGTCTGTCTGTCTGTCTGTCTGTCTCTGTCTGTCTTCTGTCTGTCTGTCTGTCTGTCTCTGTCTGTCTGTCTGTCTGTCTTCTCTCTCTCTCTCTTTCCTCTCTCTCTCTCCTCTCCTCCTCTCTCCTTTCTCTTCTCTCTCCTCTCTCTCTCTCTGTGACTCACCTCATCCATACCTCCTCAGGTGTGTGTGTGTGTGTGTGTGTGTGTGTGTGTGTGTGTGTGTGTGTGTGTGTGTG
>CM060316.1:113951986-113969486 GCA_030674155.1 Stramonita haemastoma
TTTGTTTGTGTGTTTGTTGTTTGTGTGTGTCTTGGTTGTGTGGGGGGGGGGGGGGGGGCGTGTGTGTGTGTGTGGGGGGGGGTGCGTGTGGGGGGGGGGGGGGGGGTGGGGTGTGGGGGGGGGGGGGGGGGTGTGGGTGGGGGTGGGTGTGTGGGTGGGTGCGCGAGTTGTGTTTGTTTTGTGTGTGGTTATGTGTGTGTGTGTGTTGTATGTGTTGTGTGTGTGTGTTGTGTGTGTGTGTTGTGTGTGTGTTTTTGTGCGTGCGTACGTGCGTGTGTGTTATGTATGTGTGTGTGTGTGTCTGTGTGTGTGTGGTGTGTCTGTCGTCTGTCTGTCTCTCTGTGTCTGTGTCTGTGTGTCTGTGGCTGCCTGTTAGTCATTTGTCATCTGTTTGTGTTTCTGTCTGTCTGTCTGTCTGTCTGTCTGTCTGTCTGTCTGTCTGTCTGTCTCTCTCTCTCTCTCTCTCTCTCTCCTCTCTCTCTCTCTCTCTCTCTCTCTCTCTCTCTCTCTCTCTCTCTCTCTCTCTCTGATATTGAAGACTTGCTAAGCTCGTTTCCCAATGAATGGTACGCTAACCCTGTACTAGGTAAGCCAGAATACCGACTATGATGAGAATATTTACCCACTAAACCCATGCTGCCTAAATCCCCGTTAGCTGTAGTGGGGGCACAGGCAGGAGTTTTATGAATGTCAACAACAGTATCATTGATAGCGGGCCTCGTACTCCACTGACTAAACATAGGCCTACTTCTCTATGTGTGTGTGTGTGTGTGTGTGTGTGTGTGTGTGTGTGTGTGTGTGCTGGCGCCAAAGCTGGCATCAGTTTACGATCTTTATTTCTTTGGTTTTATCTCAACCTGGAAAGATCAGTCAGAGAACTGGGTTTATTTTGGATGCCATGCTCCAGAAACCTCGCCTGAGGGTTTTGTGTGGCTGGAAGGCTCCACTTTGTCAATTTTTGCTTTGTAGAGGATAACTTGGCGGGTGGGGGTGAGGGAGTAGTGGGGTTGGGGGAATAGAGGTAACTGGAGAAAAAAATCAAAGCGGGAATTGGAACAATCCTTGAAATTTATTTCCTTTGACTCTTTATCTGTTTGTTTTTTTAATCTCCACGTTAAGGGAGAGAACTCCTCTTTCCCAGTACACATGCACTGTACACATATGTATGCTTCTGTTACCCAGTAGTGGGTGATACGTAGGGAAGGGCTAGGAGATGGTTGGTTGCCCACTAGCTGACTCCCCTCTCCGCTAAAGTCCTTCGGATGAGACTATAAACCGAGGCCCCGTGAGCGAACGCACGCAGAACATTTTGCGCACACCCTAAATCCTGTTCTGCTTTTCGTAAGAGTAGGCCATTGTGTGCGTGAAATTCGGGATGCTCTCCCTGGAGAGAGCGCGTCGCCACAAGAGCAACGCCATCCTTTTTTCTTTTCCTGTCTGCAGCTGTATTTGTTTCCCTATTAGTATGGCTTTTTCCTACAGAATTTAGCCAGGGACAACTTTCTTGTTCAGTGGGTTCTTTACGTGCGCTAAATAATTTTGTGTAGCACACAAGACCTCGGTTTATCATCTCATCCAAAACACTAGCATCCAGACCCCCATTCATGGTCTAATGGATGGGGGAAAGTTTAGGGCCCAAACGGGACTCGAACCATCGCACACTTCCGACCTGTACTTTTTGCTTTCTAAGCAGGCACTTTATCTCTAGACCACCTTGTTAACTTTTTTTGGTTTTAAAAAAAAATGATTTTCTTCTTTAGTTTTGGAAATGTGGCTTCCGTGGGCATTTTTTTAAATTCTACAAACTTAAGTTACCTCTGCATATGACGCGTAATGTTGTAAAATTTAAATGCCCACGATTTAGACAATCACATTCTTACTTTCAGAAAATGCGTATGTTGACAGCGTTTTTCATCTAACATTTTACCCTCAAAACGTTGGATAGAAATATATCCTTTGAGCACACAAAGAAGGACAAATTTCTATAAATATGTACATAAATATTTTCCGCGAAGTTCATAGAAAAAACTTTCACAACTCTAGACGCCAAAGTTGAAGTTGAAATCGCCAAACTCTCCGTACCATTTTGGCTGGTGAACTTCTAGTGTTTCAAGCCATCACTAAAGAACCTTTCTTTCTGCTGGCCTTGAAATGGATCCTTTAAACAAAATGCCATGAAAGGATCTCGTTCTCCCAACTGCTGTACTCTCTGGGCCAGTTGTAAATCTGCCTACGACCCGAGGACCTCGCTGTCACCGTCCCAGCTTGCTGGGCCATGGCAGATGAACCGCGAGTTTAAAGGGTGGGAACGGTACTGCGCGCACTGTCTCTCACCTTAAAAATCCTATGCGCAGGCCCAAGGACAAGTCCACGTCCCCCCCCCCCCCCCCCCTCATCCTCCCTTTTTCCTACTATCCCCAAGCCCTGTAGCGATGGGAAAGGGGCGAATGCGGCAGGTGAAAGATGTCACTGGAAGCCGCAGTTCCAATCCTGCATGCAGGCGATTCAGGAGTATGGGTCGTCTGATTGTTGACCTGAGGATGACAACATCACCCGGCAGCACCCTGAATGACCAAGCAGCCCTCTTTAGGGATAGCACTGCTTGCTCCACACGGAGAGGGGCCTAGAAAAGGTGGCCTAACGAAAGCTCATCCTCATACCACCCAGTTGGCTAGCCGCGGTCAACGGGCATCTTTCCAAGCGGTCGAGCATCAACAAAGTCAAAATCAAGTGGCTCCACACCTGCCTTCAAAGGTGTGACAGGTCTCAAACTGGCGTGCTGGAACATCAGAACCATGCTAGATACAATAGATAGCAACCGTCCTGAACGACGCTCTGCTTTAGTTGCACACGAGCTCTCGCGACTAAATATCGACATCGCGGCTCTTAGTGAAGTCCGCTTCTCAGATGAAGGTAGTCTCAAAGAACATGGCGCCGGTTACACCTTATACTGGTCAGGCAAGCCCCAATCCGAACGACGCCTTTCAGGTGTAGGCTTCATGATCAAGAACACCATTGCCTCAAAGCTGGAGAACTTACCAACAGGTCATTCAGACCGTATCATCTCCATGCGTCTGCCACTGGAGAACAAGCAGCACATCACTCTCTTCAGTGTGTATTCCCCGACTCTTCAAGCAGACCCTGCAGACAAGAACAAATTCTACTGTGACCTGCGCAGCCTGGTAAGAAACACCCCTGCAGACGACAAGGTCATTATCCTTGGGGATTTCAATGCTAGAGTTGGCCGAGATTCAGAAGCCTGGAAGGGAGTTCTGGGGAAACATGGAGTTGGGAATTGCAATGACAACGGGCGTCTCCTGCTAGAGTTCTGCACTGAACTGCAGTTAATCATCACTAACACAATCTTCCAGCAGAAGGACAGTCTAAAAACAACCTGGATGCATCCTCGGTCCAAACATTGGCACCTCATAGACTACGTCTTAGTGCGCCAGAAAGACCAAAGTGATGTTTTGCACACCAGAGTGATGCCCAGTGCAGAATGCCACACAGACCACCGCCTCGTGCGATGCAACCTCAGCCTTCACATCAAGCCAAAGTCAAAACGAGGAGGTCCCCCCAGAAAGAAACTCCAGGTTGGCAGCCTCAAGTCCGCTGAAGTGAAAGCTGAGCTACAGTCCAACCTCCAGTCAAAGCTGGAAGTCGAGGACTGCCCCTCTGACCCCTGTCCAGAAACGCTCTGGACCCGCCTAAAAACTGCCATCCTGCAGACCTCTGCAGAGGTCTTGGGCTTTTCCACTAAGAAGAACAAGGACTGGTTCGACGAAAATGACCAAGAAATACAAGATCTGCTGGCGAAGAAGAGAAGTGCCCACCAGGCTCACCTTGCACAACCATCTTGTCCAGCAAAGAAAGCTGCCTTTCGTCTTACATGCAGCAACCTCCAGTGCCAGCTTAGAGTTATCCAAAACGAGTGGTGGACTAACCTCGCCCAGAAAACTCAGCTCTGCGCTGACACAGGTGACTACAGAGGCTTCTACGAAGCTTTGAAGGCAGTCTATGGACCCTCTCACCAAGTGTTGAGTCCTTTGCGCAGCACTGACGGCCAGGCACTCCTCACAGACAAGATGTCCATATTGAACCGCTGGGCTGAACACTTTCAAACCCTCTTCAGCGCTGATCGCACTGTTGATGACGCAGTGATCCAACAGATCCCACAGCAACCAGTGAAAGAAGAACTGGACGAAGCCCCAACCCTGGAAGAGGTAACCAAAACCATAGAACAACTGAAGAGTGGGAAGGCTGCAGGCGTCGACGGTATTCCACCAGAATTATGGAATAACGGGGGGCAAACACTGCACTGCAAGCTCCATGAATTTTTTGTCTGCTGCTGGGAGCAGGGAAAGTTACCACAAAACCTTCGTGATGCAATCATAATCACCCTTTACAAAAACAAAGGGGAAAAATCAGATTGCTCCAACTACAGGGGGATAACTCTTCTCTCCATCGCTGGCAAAATCCTTGCAAGAGTTCTCCTCAACAGACTAGTACCTGCTGTTGCAGAACACCACCTCCCTGAGAGCCAGTGCGGCTTCAGAGCTAACAGGGGTACCACCGACATGGTCTTCGTGCTCAGACAACTTCAAGAAAAGTGCCGCGAACAGAACAAGGGACTGTACATCACCTTCGTTGATTTAACCAAGGCATTTGACACTGTGAGCAGGAAGGGCCTGTGGCAGATCATGGAGCGTCTTGGCTGTCCCCAAAGTTTCTCAACATGGTGATCCAGCTACATGAAGACCAGCGTGGCCAGGTCAGAAACAGCAACGACCTCTCAGAGCCTTTCCCAATCACAAACGGGGTGAAGCAGGGCTGCGTTCTTGCACCAACCCTCTTCACTATCTTCTTCAGCATGATGCTTCAGCGGGCCACAGAAGATCTTGATGACGAAGACGGAGTTTTCATACGCTACCGCACAGATGGCAGCCTATTCAACCTGCGGCGTCTTCAGGCCCACACCAAAACCCTGGAGCAACAAATTCGAGAGCTACTTTTTGCTGATGATGCTGCCCTTGTAGCCCACACAGAAACCGCCCTGCAGCATGTAACATCCTGTTTTGCAGAGGCAGCCCAGCTCTTCGGACTCGAAGTCAGCCTGAAGAAGACAGAGGTTCTCTACCAGCCCGCACCTCAGGTAGCGTACCACCCACCTCACATTACAATTGGTGAGACAGAACTGAAGACAGTCCAGCAGTTTACCTACCTGGGATGCACAATCTCCTCTGACGCAAAGATTGATAAAGATGTAGACAACAGACTGGCAAAGGCAAACAGTGCTTTTGGCAGACTCTACCACCGTGTCTGGAAAAACAAACACCTGAAGAAAGACACCAAGATCAGTGTCTACAGAGCCGTGGTACTGACCACCCTCCTGTACGGCTCTGAGTCATGGGTCACATACAGATACCACCTGCGAATTCTGGAACGCTTCCACCAACGCTGTCTCCGCTCCATCCTCGACATCCACTGGAGCGACTTCACCACGAATGCTGAGGTGCTGGAGCAAGCAGGGATCACCAGCATTGAGGCCATGTTGCTGAAAACGCAGCTACGCTGGGCAGGGCATGTCTCTAGAATGGAGGACCATCGCCTACCGAAGATGGTTCTCTACGGTGAACTTTCCACCGGACACCGCTACAGAGGCGCACCAAAGAAGAGATTTAAAGACTCTCTGAAGAAATCTCTGTCAGCCTGCCTCATAGACCATAACCAGTGGTCAGTCCTTGCTGCTGACCGGCAGGCCTGGCGACACACTGTGCATCAGTCGGTCTCCTCCTTTGAGGACAATCGCAGAGCGGCCCTTGAGGAGAGGCGAATGAGGAGGAAGAACCGCGTCCCCTCTACATCAACCCCAGAATCGACTTTCCCCTGCAGCCGCTGCGGCCGGGTTTGTTTGTCACGCATTGGACTGAACAGCCACCAGCGAGCCTGCACCAGACGTGGACAGTGCCCTTAATCTTCGTTCGCGAAGCCAAGCCATGAGTGAATGAACCAGAGCTGTCAGGAAGAGTGTAGGAATGGAGGGGAGGGGAGGGGAAGTGTTGGCCAGTGGTAGAGTTAGGATGGGGAAAGGTGGTGTGTGTGTGTGTGTGTGTGTGTGTGTGTGTGTGTGTGTGTGTTGTGGTGTGTGTGTGTGTGTGTGTGTGTGTGTGTGTGTGTGTGTGTGTGTGTGTGTGTGGGCGTGCATTGTGTTGTGTTGTGTTGTGTTATGTGTGTGTGTGTGTGTATGTGTGTGTGTGTGTGTGTGTGTGTGTGTGTGTGTGTGTGTGTGTGTGTGTGTGTGTGTGTGTGTGTGTGTGAACAGAAAGGAGATCATTCCCCAGAGGGGGAAAAGTTTTGAGATCACTGTAGGTGCTGACAGATAGTTTATTGAAAACGGTCTTAAGTGTATTTCGAGCTATTTTTCCTAGCTTACAGTCGTACTTTTCAAACTTGACCATACGTTTCTTTTGCTTTTTCAAAAAATGTTTTTGGCTACTTTACTTGAACTCTTAAACTCACCAATAGTGAGATTTTACTTATGCAACCGTGTTTTTTTTTGGTCCGAACATTCAAATAGTCGCTTTCTGACTTCGAGGAAGATGTCTAAATGCGACAACAGTGTGCATGGATTTCCAAAAGCCGAGCCCATGGAGGGGGGTTGTTGCGGCCCTTTGTTCCCCAGGGAATCCACAATCAGAAGTCAACCCTCCAAGCGTCTCATGGGGACGTGGAAGCAGTGGAGAGGAGAGAGACAAGAAGAAGGGGTTGGAGTTGGTCAGCACATGAAATGCGGCAACCCAGCCACTCTTGTGGGTTAAAGGACGAGTGTCGCTAAACGGATTTCTTGTCGTTAACTGGGTTACATGTTCCAATGCTCACACTCGATCACACAGTAGCTTGGACGTTATTTTGAAACTTCTTAGCTGTTCGTTTTCTATCCACACACCTGAAATCATGACCCTATAGAAAGACAATAAAAAGATATGACACACTTTTTTTTAAATTAGTCGAGTTATACTCCAGTACACACTCAAATACACGCACACACAAATACACACATGCACGCATGCACACACGCTCACACTCACACACAACCCCCTCTCCCCGCCACACACACACATCACAACACACACACACACACACACACACACACACACACACACACACACACACACCACCACCACCACCACCACCACCACCACCACAACACAACACAACACAACACAACACAACACACAAAACACAACACAAAAAACATCACAACACATCACACAGTCTAAAATCACTTGTTAGTGACGTTAATGCGAACACACACACACACACACACACACACACACACACACACACACACACCACACCACACCACACCACACCACACCACACCACACACACACACACACACACACACACACACACACACACACACACACACACACACCACACCACACCACACCACAACACAACACAACACAACACAACATAACACACACACACACAACAACAACAACAACAACAACAACACAACACAGCACAACACAACACAACACGCGACGACACTATTGTAAGCATCTGAAATAACCATTTTATGACCTTACGTGTGTAAGTCAGAGAACTAGCGGCTTCAGATCTGTGCTGCAGGCTCCCCAAATAGACCCCACCATGCAGACTCCTTTCTTCTTCTTCTAATAATGTCCAGAGGGGTTTGAAATGGGGACAGCATACTGCAGTTCAAGAACTGTCGTGCAGTGACGAAACTTGTTTTTTCCGTCCCTCTGGAAAAACAATATCAAATTTCTAAAGACGCCGATATATATATATATATATATATATATATATATATATATATATATATATATATATATGTGTGTGTGTGTGTGTGTGTGTGTGTGTGTGTGTGTGTGTGTGTGTGTGTGTGTGTGTGTGTGTGTTCACACTGACAGTCCTGAAAATTCTTTTTTTTAACTCTCTATATCGGGGACGGAATAGCTCAGTGGTCAGACCGCTCGCTTTCCCCCAGCCAAGGTTAAGCAGCATCGATTGTGGTTACCAAGTGGATGGGTGACTGTTTGCGCGTCTTGGTTTAAGTACAGTCCCCCAGTTCACCCAGCTGTCAATGGGTACCTGCCCTCTTTAAGGTCAGGGAAGGTAAAGCAGCGAGGGAGAGGAGATGTGCGCCGCCCTCTATATGCAGGCCCCTAGAGAAGTTGAGGTCTCGGATGCCTCGCTCCTCAACGACCATATAGATTATGGGACACCTTACATTGTAAATTATCGGTCAGATATATAGTTTGCAGTCTTAATTGCCGCCATCTAGGTTAGAATCGTGTGCACCCCCCTCCCAACGTGAGGATGCGCGCGGGGGGGGGGGGGGGGACTGTAAAAATAAATTATGTACTGGAATTTCTCACTTTTCTAACCCTCTCTGTCTTTCTGCCTTGATTAATTCTCTACTTGTCATATCCTTCTTGTGTATTTCTGCCTTCTTGGTCCATTCTTGTCTTTTTTTTCCAGCAAGATATAAGATAATGATACTCTCCCACGCCGAAGATGCCACGTATTTTAGTTCAAATGTCAGACAACGGTGGTTACTGTCTGAGTGTTCGAAGAAGAAGATGAGGCATTGAGTTTTTATCAGAAGAGAGAGAGAGGAGGAGAAGAAGAGAGGAGGAGAGAGAGAAGAAGAAGAAGAAGAAGAAGAAAGAAGAAGAAGAAGAAGAAGAGAAGAAGAAGAGAAGAAGAAGAAGAAGAAGAAGAAAAGAAGAAGAAAGAAGAAGAAGAAGAAGAAGAAGAAGAAGAAGAAGAAGAAGAAGAAGAAGAAGAAGAAGAAGAAGAAGAAGAAGAAGACAAAGAAGAAGAAAAGAAAGAAGAAGACAAAGAAGAAGACAAAGAAGAAGACAAAGAAGAAGAAAGAAGAAGAAGAAGAAGAAGACAGAAGAAGAAGAAGAAGACAAGAGAAGAAAAGAAAGACAAAGAAGAAGACAAAGAAGAAGAAGAAGAAGAAGAAGAAGACAAAGAAGAAAGAAGAAGAAGAAGACAAAGAAGACGAAAGAAGAAGAGAAAAGAAGAAGAAGAAGAAGACAAAGAAGAAGAAGAAGAAGAAAAGAAGAAAAGAAGACAAAGAAGACGAAGAAGAAGAAGAAGACAAAGAAGAAGACAAAGAAGAAGAAGAAGAAGAAGAAGAAAGAAGAAGAAGGAAAGAAGAGAAGAAGAAGAAGAAGAAGAAGAAGAAAAGAAGAAAGAAGAAGAAAAAGAAGAGAGAAGAGAAGAAGAAGAAGAAGAAGAAGAAGAAGAAGAAGACAAAGAAGGAAGAAGAAGACAAAGAAAGAAGAAGACAAAGAAGAGAAGACAAAGAAGAAGAAGAAGACATTAACTAGTAAAGAAAAGTGGGTGATATCCGGTGTTTCTGTCTGGCTACGTAAGACATTAGAAAGGGCGGAGGAGTTGATAGACCGGTGTTCTGTTCTCCTGCCCTTCCCTCTTCCTTTTCTCCTTCTCTCTCTCTTTCTTTCTTTTCTCCTCTTTCTCTCCTTCTTCCTCTTTTTCATTTCCCGCCTGAATATCGTTTTTCTGTTGTTGTTTGTTTTTTATCTCCTCAGTTCTCTCATTTTGTCGTTTTCCTCCTCCTCCTCCTCCTCTTCCTCATCTTCTTCCCTCCTCCTCTCCTCCTCCTCTTCCTCATCTTCTTCCTCCTCCTCCTTCTCTTCCTCCTCATCTTCCTCCTCCTCCTCCTCCTTCTACTCCACCGTGTTATTCTTGTTTCTCGTTGCTTTTTCTCACCTATTGCAATCTGAGTGATTGTGATTGGTTTCCTCTTCTCTCCCAGCGTTTTGCTGTGGTTGTTTTTTCTCTGTCATTTAATTTTCATTTCTTTCTTTCTTCTTTCCTTTCTTTTCCTCCGTCCTGTCTTCTCTCTCATCATTCTGGGGCTGGGTTGTTTTTTTCTTCTAAATTTTCATTACCGTGTACAGCATTTCTGGGAATATCGTAGACCATCTTGCGCACACGTTAAAACCTGTTCTGCTATTCGGAAGAGTAGGCCATGGCGTGCTGGTGGGAACGGATGACAAAATTGACAAAACTGTATACACACGGGGACTCGATGTAAAAAATGCACATGAGGGCTTATTCCATTATCCTCGAAATAAACGAATAAAAACTAAATGGGATGTATGTCTGAAAACCACATTTTTGTTGAATTCCTGACGGTTTTGAAATGTCAGGCATCTCTTATATTCATGACCATCTTTTCAACTGCTGCTTCATATCCTTATTTTATTTTATCATTTTATTTCAAGGATAGTAGAATAAACATTCATGTGCTTTTCTTTACATTTAATCCCCGTGAGGATGCAGTTTTGTACATCTTGTAATCCGTTCCCACCGGCATACAATGGCCTACTCTTCCGAAAAGTGGAACGGGTTTTAACGTGTGCGCAAGATGTTCTGCGTACGTGCAAACACGGGTCATCGGTTTACAGTCTCAGCCAAAGGACTTTTGGGGGGAGAGGAGTCGGCACTGATGTTGACTCTATAAGAAAAATCCTCTGGAACGAGATTCGAACCCGGGTCAGCAGATCACGAGCACATCAATCTGACCACCAGGCTATTCCGTTAAGAGAGAGCTTGGAGATATAAGGCATACAGAAAGTATCCAACAATTTATTTCGGAAACTTACGTTGATTTTGACCATACGGTATTCCAGACTAGGTCTTTGTTAAAGCTATCGGTTTGCGTGGTTTCTAAACTGAAATATAAACATGCTCGAATTAAATAACTAGTTTGCGAGAAAGGGTTCGTGAGAGAGAGAGAGAGAGAGAGAGAGAGAGAGAGAGAGAGAGAGAGAGAGAGAGAGAGAGAGAGAGAGAGAAGAGAGAGAGAGAGATCGTTTAACAGAGAGGAAACAGCGCGGTGTAAGATCAGTTAACAAGTTCAATGGATGTTAGCTGCAATACAAGGAAAGAGAAGGGGCCACCACAAAACACCAACACGATGTGACAACATCAACAATGGAGATCGAAGACCATCTTAACCTGTAGCAGCAATGTGTATTAAAAACCATATCAAGCTCTTGGCTTGTTAATGCTCTTTTCCACAATTATATTCATGAATGTATACACCTTAAGGCGACGGAATAGCTCAGTGGTCAGAGCGCTCGCTTTCCCCACGCTAAGGATAAGCAACATCAAGTGTGTTAACAATCGGATGGGTGACCGTTGGCGTGCCTTGGCTTTAGTACTGTTTCCCAATTCACCCAGCTGTATATGGGTACCCTACGTCTTTAGGGTCAGGGAAGATAAGCAGAGAGGGAGAGGAGATGGGCGCCGCCCTCAATATGCTGGCCTCCAGAAAAGAGGTTACTGGGTCATTGTGTGTGTGTGTGTGGGGGGGGGGGTTGTTTTCTTTAAAAAACAGAAAAGCATTCTCTCGATTCATTTTAATGCTGCAATCTGTCAAATTATGACTAGAAAGCAATGTAGAAAGCCATCAGTCTCAGATCATTCCTGCCTGACCAACAAACAGAGTTACTTGACCGAAAATCCTCTTCCTTCACTGTCAGGGTACATGAAGTAATATTGATTCCACGCTGTTGGTGGTGGTGCTTTTGTTGTTTTGTTGTTGTTACCCAAGTGGAAGGGGGTTAACTGATATTCTTGAATATCATGTTCATTCAAGGTCAGCTTGAATGAAGTAGTTTTTTATGTTGTTATTGTTATTGTTTTTGCTGTTGATGTCGTTGCCTTGTCTTCAACCTCCTCCTCCTCCTCTTCCTCCTCCCTCCCCCTCCTCCTCCTTTTCTTTCTTCTTCTTCTTCTTCTTCTTCTTCTTCTTCTTCTTCTTCTTCTTCTTCTTCTTCTTCTTCTTTTTCAAATTCTTCAAATTCTTCTTCTTCAAATTCTTCAAATTCTTCCTCTTCTTCAAATCCTTCTTCTTCAAATTCTTCTTCAAATTCTTCAAATTCTTCTTCAAATTCTTTAAATTCTTCTTCAAATTCTTCTCCTCCTCCTCCTCCTCCTCCTCCTCCTCCTCCTCCTCCTCCTCCTCCTCCTCCTCCTCCTCCTCCTCTTCCTTTCGATTTGGGAATTTCAGATGGATACAATTTAGGGAAGAGATAATAGGAGAAAACAGGTCTTTCACTGTAGCCCTATCAAGCCACTTTATGGCATTAACTGGACGTGAAAGGCATACTTCCATTTCCTTCTCTAATAGACAGTTTTTGTAACACCACTTAATACAGAAACGCTTTGTCTAAAGGATGATCCCTTCTCAATATTCCTCTGAAGTGAAACCTCTCACCTCCCACATGCTGTTATAGTCAGGTGATTGTAAGGGAATGAAGGTAGTAACAGTGCATATGAGTTCATCAGGCCATCACACACACACGCGCGCGTACGCACGAACGCGCACGCACGCGCACACGCACACACACATAGATATATGATCATAATTATGTATATATTATAAACACACATATATACACACACGCTGTCTCTCTCACACAGACAGACAGACACACATACACACACACCCCTTCAGATAAACACACAATATATATACATATACATTAATACATATACATACATACATACATACATACATACATACATACATACATACATACATACATACATACATACATACATACATACATACATTCAATATATATATATATATATATATATATATATATATATATATATATATATATATATATATATATATATATATATATATATATATATGGCACGAACTTGGAGCATGTTTTCATCACGCAACGCAATGACCTCCCTGAAAATAATAGATTTTGCATTCTGATTCCAAATCCTCTTTTACCGCAGAAAATATCTGGCATCACTGCACTGGGTTCTGAAATATTGATATGATGAAACACCACTCTACTTCACAACATATTTTGTACTTGCACTAGATGTCCCAAACATGCTGGAATACGGGAAGATAGATTTAAAGCACACGAGGTTGGGTTTTTTTTGTGTTTTTTTTCTTTTGCATCTGAATGAATTGAAAGCCTCTCAGTGCGTCATCGCATTGACAGTTTTGTTTTTCGTAGATATAATCGGGTAGAATGCGGTACAGGCTTTTTTTAATTGGGCGGGGGTTGGAGGTAAGGGGGAGCAGAGAGGAGGAGAGGGGGAGAGGGAAAGACTAGGCTGTAAGTCATTTATTCTTGCACGTTTCTTTATTACGTTTTGCTTTTCTTGTTGTTATTTTGGTTTCTTTTTAATTTGGTTTCAGTAGTCTCATTTTATATCGTCTTGCTCATCTTCTTCTGAATGTTTATCCGTCACCTTTGAAAAATAAAAATCCTCCATTCATTCTTCTATTGTTCTTCTTCTTTATCATTATCATCATCATCATCATCGTCGTCGTCGTCGTCGTCGTCGTAGTCGTCATCATAATCATCACTATCTTTGCCGTCGTCGTCATCATCATTTGTCTCCATATTATTCCCGTCCATGGGAATGTCTAGGGCTCTTTCAGTATATATAGCATCCCCATTTTCTGGAAATTCTTCTAAAACATTTCCTCCTTTTTATGATTCTCTTACTTATCTTTTTCTGTCTGTCTGTTTGTCTGTCTGTCTCCCTGTCTGTCTGTCTGTCTGTCTGTCTGTCTGTCTCTCTCTCTCTCTCTCCTCCTCTCTCTCTCTCTCTCTCTCTCTCTCTCTCTCTCTCCTCTCTCTCTCTCTCTCTCTCTCTCTCTCTCTCGTCTCTCTCTCCTCCTTCCCTCTCTCTCTCTCCTCTCCTTCGTCTATCTCTATCCCTTCCTCTCCCTTTACCCTCCTCTCCTCTCTCCTCTCCTTCTCTGTCTCTCTCTCTTCTCTCTCTTCTCTGTCTCTCTCTCTCTCTGTCTCTCTCTCTGTCTCTCTCTCTGCTCTCTCTGTCTTCTGTCTCTCTCTCTCTCTCTCCTCTCTCCCTCCTCTCTCTCTCTCTCTCTACTCTCTCTCTCTCTCTCTCTCTCTCTCTCTCTTCCCTCCCTCCCTCCCTCTCTCTCTCTCTAGCTCTCTCTGCTCTCTCAATCATTCTCCCCTTTGTTTGCAAACAATCTCTTTCTTTATTGTTTTTTTTTTCTTGTTTCTTGTTTCTTTGTTTCTTCTTTCTTTTTTCTTTCTTTGTTTCTTTGTTTCTTTCTTTCTTTCTTGTTAATGAACCCTGTAACGAGCTGTGCTGAAGTCGGAAGGTGCTGGCCGAAGCCCGCGGGCAGACCTGCTGAGTTAAAACGCAAAACAGCGCGGGAAATAATCAGGGGCAGGGCATTCCACCCACGATGGCTGCATGACCATGGGCAGTCTTCATTTTCATTGTCTTCATAGTTGGGTTGGGGTTTTTTTTTGCCTTCTTTTATTTTCCTCTGTATTTGGAATATAATGGTCATCCGTGTACGTGCCTTACTAGCAAATGGGTCAACATGAAGGCTACATGCTACTTGCGTTTTTTTTTTCCAAAATGTGTCTATAATTTTAAGCGCTAGTGGCTGGTTTGGGGGTATATTACCCCCCCCCTCCCCTCCCTTACCCTCCTCTCCCTCGCCTCCAGGGAACAGGGTAGCCTGATGGTCAGAGTGTATGATACATTCGTGATCTGCTGACCTGGCTTCGAATCTCATTCAAGAAGATTCTTCTTCTTTTCTTCTTCTTCTTCTTCTTCTTCTTCTTCTTCTTCTTCTTTTTTTTTTTTTTTTTCTTCTTCTTTTTTCTTCTTCTTCTTCTTCTTCTTCTTCTTCTTCTTCTTCTTCTTCTTCTTCTTTCCTTCTTTGCGATTCTTCTTCTTCTTCAAGTGGAAAAAGATCGAGAGACAGACAGACAGACAGAAAGACAGACAGACAGACAGACATTGACAGACACACAGAGAGACAGACAGAGACAGAAAGACACACACACACAACACACACACACACACATACACACACGCATACATACATACATACATACATACATACATACATACATACATACACACACACACACATACATACATACATACATACATACATACATACATACATACATACATACATACATATACATACATACATACATACATACATACATACAGAGGACAGAGACAGAACTAGAGAGACAGACAGGAGACACACAAATATACAGACAGAGAGGTAGGCAAGCAGACACAAACACAAAGACTAAAAATCGACACAGAAAAACATACAGAGAGACAGACAGACAGAACCGTAGAAAACAGACAAGACCATAAAGAAGCATTACATCCACTAAAGAATGGAGGCAAAGAGAAAGAGCACAACAAAGAACGTCAGATCTGGTGACAGAAAAGCGTGTGAAAAATACATGCTGTCACTACACGGCGGAGCTTAGCGCCTTTTGAGTGTGACCAGCTAACTGTGACCAGATTCCTCAGTTCAAAATCTAGGATCTCATCAAAATTGCATAGCTGACAGCAGAATCAAATAGTTCTCCTTAGGCCTTTTGTTTTGTTCTTTGTTTGGTTTGTTTTGGTTTCTTTGCTTAACCATGGCGACAGGATAGCGCAGTGGTCAGAGCACTCGCTTACCTCAAGCTATGGTTAAGCATTATCGAGCGTGGTTACTTAACGGATGGGTGACCGTTTGCGCGCCTTGGCTTCAGTACAGTCTCCCCAGTTCACCCAGCTGTCAATGGGTACTGCCCTCTTTAGGGACAGGGAAGATAAAGCAGCGAGGGAGAGGAGATGGGCGCCGCCTTCAAAATGCTGGCCCCTAGAGAAGCTGAGGTCTCTGATGCCTCGCTTCCCTACGACCACATAGGTTATGGGACACCTTGTGTGACCAGTTATGAAGAAGAAGAAAGAGGTTAATTTATTTTTAATCAGAAAGATTTCATTTTTACTTTATCTTATTCTTTTATTTCGAGGATAATGGAATAAGCACACGTGTGCCTTGTTTACATCCAGTCCCCGTGTGTATGCAGTTTTTGTAAATTTTGTCATCCATTCCCACCGGCATACTATGGCTTCCTGCTCTTCCAAAAAGCTTCGTTAGAATTTTTTCTGAAATAAAAATTTTAAAGGATTTTATTCTTTTTTTTTTAATTATTATTCTTTTATTTCGAGGATTGCGGATTAAGCGCTCGATGTGTTTGTTTTTACATCTAGTCCCCGTGCGTATGCACATGATGGCCTACTCTTCCGAAAAGCCTTGTTAGAATATTTTTAATAAATGGAAACTCTGTGTGTCTTTTTTAATATATGACTTTGTATGTACTTAAGCAAATCATTCTCTATTAATGCAATCAATTCGGTTCAAAAGTAAGGAACAAAGACAAAATGTATAAAAAAAAAAGAGAGTTTTGGATAATGAAATGGGTCAAACAACACCTAGTCAGAAATAGACACAAACACAGAAAACAAGCTAAAAAGGGTTGTTTTTTAACCTAAAACCAAAAGAAAATACCAATTAAGAAGGAAAAAAAAGCACAATACAAAAAGCCTGTCGCAAGAAAGGGAAACAAGAACGAAAACAAGTACAACTAGAAAACAAAGAGAAAGCAAAAAAGACAACATACACACGCGCGCGCGCGTGCGCACGCACGCCGCACGCACACGCGCACACACACATACACACACACACACACACACACACACACACACACACACACACACACACACACACACACACACACACAAACCACACACATACACACACAAAACCCCGAAACAAATGCAAAAGATGGGCCGGTGTTAACATCCTTAAAGCATGTTCTCTGAACAGTGCGAGAACCAAAATGGAAAAGAAAATACACGAATGCCAACGAAAAAGCAAATGAACTATTCTTGTGTTTTCTTGTTCGAGCGAATTTGCAAACATACATTACAGTCTCAGTACAATGGAGGTAAAATGGTGACTTACAACAGGATGCACGAAGAATTTCTTGTTTTGCTGTTTTTGTTCGTTGTTAAAGTGTTGGTGTTTGTGCATTTTGCTTTTCATTCCTTCTTCCTTTCTTCTCCTTCTTCTTCATCTTCTTCTTCTTCTTCTTCTTCTTCTTCTTCTTCTTCTTCTTCTTCTTCTTCTTTGCATTCTTCTTCTTTGCATTCTTCTTCTTTGCATTCTTCTTCTTTGCATTCTTTGCATTCTTCTTCTTTGCATTCTTCTTCTTCTTTGCATTTTTTGCATTCTCCTTCCTCTTTGCATTCTTCTTCTTCTTTGTATTCTTTTTCTTTGTATTGTTCTTTTTATTCTTCATCTTCAGTATGTTTACGCGGAAGAGAGTTTTGGACAATGGGTTTCTGCTAATAGTCTCCTGCTGTTACCTTTTTAAATCAAATTCGTTCCTCGCCGATTTCCTCTCCTCTTATTTTCCCCGCCTCCTTCTCTTCCTCCTCCTCCTCCCTTTTCGTCCCCCGCCCCCTTATCCTTTTCTTCCTTCTTCCTTTTCTTCCTCTGTGTCGTCCTCATCTTCCCTAGTCTCTCTTTCCCCTCCTATTTCAAAAGAAAAGAAGTAATCTTCTTCTTCTTCAAACGCTCAGACAA
>CM060316.1:113974486-113983568 GCA_030674155.1 Stramonita haemastoma
ACAGGACCTTTCAGATTCTAGTCAGCAGTAGGCATCCGTCAGTCTCGGAAGACTATGAAGTCGCGCACTAGACTCTAGAGTGCAAAGCCTGTGTAAGTAAGTATGGAGGGCAAGCTGTTACCCATGCAGCAGACCCCCCCCCCCCTCTCTCTCTCTCTCTCTCTCTCTCCGCATGGCTGGAATGGTCCATAGGAAGTGCAATCGCTGATACAAACAGTTCCAGTGCCATGCAGTAGCCGCCAGAACGGTGTCCTGTATAACCCGGGTTCCCTGACTAGGGACTCACAACTGCCCGATTTTTCCTCAGGGATGGTGTCTGAAACACGACACCTGTGTGCATGCTGGGTTGTTGTTTTTTTTTTGCTGTTGTCCCCCCCCCCCCCTCTCTCTCTCTCTCTCTCTCTCTCTCTCTCTCTCTCTCTCTCTCTCTCTCTCTCTCTCTCTCTCTCCTACATAACATCGTGTGCCGGTGGGAACAGATCGAGGGTTACCTGCTAGAAGCGGCTATCGCGGTTCGACGTAGTTTCGAGAAAATGGCGTTTGAAAGTTTCACATCGCTGTGGGCTTTGTGCCTTTTATGCTGTATCCTTTAGCCTGTGAGAATTATTTTGTCACATATATTCGCTTTTCATATCTGAAGTTTCGATGGCAACAAGTATTGTTTTTATTGAATAACACCTTGTTCAACCACAGTAGGAGCTAGCCAAGTTGAAAAGATGATAAGTGAAATGAAACTACCCCGCCCTGATTGCCGAACCTGCTAAGAGGATCGAGGGTTACAGTCGTCTACTTGAAGTCTCCAGTCGTCTACTTGAAGTGCTTCAAGCCTCCAGCCTGCCAGCTGCTGTTCCGCCGGAAGCGGCGACTTGGCGTCGGGCAATTACCGTAGGGAGGGCTGGACAGCTCTGGGACCATGAAATGTGGTTTAAATCTTTGTTACCATCGTTTTACATCACTGACTGTATAAATTAGGGACCACGAGAAGCGGCTATTTCAGAAAATATTTTAACTAAATTTGCTCTCAGATAACACAGGAGATCAAGAAGCAGTATCTATGAACCCCAAAACGCATACATAGGTCTATCACTTTATATTTCCGATTTTTTAAACTCTGAGAAAGAAGGTTGACTCCTCTCTCTCTCTCTCTCTCTCTCTCTCTCTCTCTCTCTCTCTCTCTCTCTCTCTCTCTCTCCCATCTCTCCTAATTTTATGTTTATCAAATCTGTCATGCAAATATTTGTAAGTTCATAATTTTGTTTGATGTCATGTTTTCTGTCTTATATGTTTGCTGTTATATCAGTTTTTCTATTGTCTTGATTTCGTTTATTCTGATTTAAATCGAAGATGTAATTATTCTATTGTTTCCATCGGTGGTATCTCTTACTCCATACTCACAAACACAAACACATACACACACACTCGCTCACACACAGACACACTCACACACTCACACACACACACGCAACACACACACACACACACACACACACACACACACACACACACACACTCTATTATCACAATTTGTGAA
This sequence comes from Stramonita haemastoma, assembly GCA_030674155.1. Taxonomy (NCBI): domain Eukaryota; kingdom Metazoa; phylum Mollusca; class Gastropoda; order Neogastropoda; family Muricidae; genus Stramonita; species Stramonita haemastoma. The sequence continues at coordinate 113,976,018 of CM060316.1, forward strand.
AAGACGTTAAATGAATTTGAACACACACACACACACACACACCACACACACACACACACACACCACACACACACACACACACACAACACACACACAACCCCACACACAAACCATACACAAACATACACACATGCACAACACACACACACAAACACACACAAACACACACAAACACTTACAAACACACACGCACACACACACACAACAAAAACACGCACACCACACACACACACACACACACACACTCATACACACACACTCATACACACATACACATACATACACACACAAACACACACACACACACACACGCACGCACACACGCACGTGCACGCACGCATGCACACAGGTAGGTACCACAGTATAACCAAGACCATTTATTAGCTAATTACACAACAACAACCCCCCCCCCCCTTATTTACCTGATAGGAGAGGCAGGTTGAGATGAACAGAGGGGTGGGGGGATTATCTCCTAGGATACTGTGGACACTTATGTCATCTTTAGCTACTTGACGTGTTTAGGCTAGGCTTGCCACACCCCAGCACAGGTAACAGCAGGGCTTAACTCTGAGCTTGCCACTTCCTTTAACATCACCTCCACTGGCCTCTCAACATTGACAGGAGGAAATGCCAGCTGCCTCATCTCTAAGTGATGGGTTAGAATGGGACCTAGGTATACCTAGGTGATGTGTTAAAAGGCTGTGTCAAATTAGCAGTTGAATCAACTCTCTGATGGAGAGAAACTAACCATAAAACAGTAATCCCTCTTTAAAACCTCTGACCTAAGCAACTTACACTGTCCAGCCAAGTGGAACACTTCCTTTCTATAATTATGTACATGCACACACACACGCGCGCGCACGCACGCAAGAACACACACAAGAACACACACACATTATTTCATAGATTCTTTTTTTTGTCTTAGATAATGGTATTGGTGACATTGTAACAGATATAAGCTGTTTATTTCACACTATGTGATTTAAAAAAAAACTTTAAATGTGTGCATGCGCGTACGTGCATACGTGCTGTGTGGATGAGCGAGCGAACGCGCGCGCGTGCGCGCACGCGCGCGCGCGCGTGCGTGCGTGCGTCGTGCGTGTGTGTGTGTGTGTGTGTGTCTTTTGAGTGGTTTTTTTATGGTTGTTTTTGTTGTTATTGTTGTTGCTTGTATTATCTATAGGCATATTTATTTTTAAGGCTGTTGAAATCATGTTAGTTAATGTTGGTGAATTGTTTTGGGGGGTTCTCTTTTTTTTTCTTTTTCTTTGGTTTGTTAGGGGTTTTGTTCGTTTGTTTTTTCTTCCTATAGATAGATGGCTTGATGAAAAAAGCAAATCAAAGCTTATTCAATGTACCATCTGGAAATAAAAATTCGATTTGATTTGATTTGACACACACACACAGTCGAAATGTATAGAAACAGAAAAAAAGCGATCACAAAACAGATTTCTTTTTCAAATGCAGTGTTTTTGTTTACTCAAATGGGCCTTGTCCTTTAAAGAAATAGAGAAACAACCGCCATCATTACTCACACACATTAACAGTCTGACAAACCAACATCCCAGACAGAGCTAAATGCTATCACACAACACACACAATATATATATGTATGTATATTAATATTTATATGTATATTATATATATATATATTATATATATATATTATATATTATATATATATATATATATATATATATATATATATATATATATATATATAAAAGCCGCAGTTGCATGCACATCATGAAGCACAATCTTTTTGTTAAGTATGTTTTATGTCTTTTTTTTTCTCTCTTTTTGTGTGGGTGCACTACACGTCTTTCTTCATTGGCCAAAAAACAACAACAACAACCCGACAAACAAAAACTAATAACTAAATAATTTTCAGTCTTACACACACACACACACACACACACACACACACACACACACACACCACACACACACACACACACACACACACATTTTTTTTTTTTTAAGGCCTCAGTTGCATGCAGATCATGGAGCACCATCTTTTTCATATCTTTTTGGTGGGCGCTTCACACGTCTCTCTTCATTGGCAAAAAAAAAAAACTCAAAAAAGCAACAACAAAAAAGGAAAAATGTGCCCCTTTCCTTTCCCTTCCCTTCTTTTCCCTGTCGCCCATGAACCTGAGTCAGCACTTCTCTTACCTACGTCCAGAGCACTAACTGCCCAGTGCGAATTGCTGCCTGTGTCTAATGTTCAGCGGCAGTGAACAGTCGGCTGGGTTTATTGTTGCTCTAGTGTGTGCTGCTGCTGCATGCGTTTCTACAGGTGTAAACAAGTGATATACATTTGTCTGGGTTTATGTTTGCTCTAGTGTGTTTGTGGTAGTGTTAAGTTTTATCCTTTAATTCTTTTTTTCTGGCTTTTGCTGCATGCTTTCCTGACAATTTTGTGCCTTTGTTTTTCCTGGGCCTAGTTGTTTTTTTCCACGGGGGGGGGGGGGGGGGGGGGGGGGGGGGGCAATCACACTTGTATTCATTTCACAACCGTCTGCTTTCGAAATTCATTCAGCGGTATTGCAGCGTGGTCACTGCAAATAAAGATGACTATTTCCTGACCTAACATCAGTTGTGACAGGACTATACCAGACATCATTTTTTAAACAGATCATCTGAATGCATTCAGGGAAAATAGAGCTAGAGATGACCTGATATCAGGGACTGTATATAACAAGGTTCACAATGGGACTATGAATTAAATGCATATGGACAAATACTTCATTTGAATTCACAAAAACAGCGCCAAAAAAAACCCTCTGGAGTTTTGCAAACACTAAAAAAAAATCATTTCAAAGCCATTATCCAATCAGAAAATTGGGGAAACAAGCCCTCAAATAATCTCTAGCCCAGATTATATCAAACCATCTAAGGATTTTCAAAAAATTTACAGCTTTATAATCATACCATCAGAATAAAACGAGAGGAAACTCGTAATTTATAACTAATAAACCTAACAAAACTATCAAGGCACCTAAGCACTTTTCAAGGGATTGATGAAATAGAAAAAAGGAAAACTTTTTATTTTTATTATTTTTTTTAGCAATGATCATTTTTAGGATTATGAAAACTTTTGGAATTGAAAAAAGAAATCTGTTTATATCAATAATGATTATAAGAGTATCTTTAATATTTTTTTCAACACCTTTATAAGAAAAAAATCTTGAAAGAAACCTATGTATAAACAAAGTCAATAGAAAATTTTGGAACAATACATGGTGATCAACTCTTCAGTATAAAGGGAGGAACCTTATTTCATGACACCAACTCAATAGGAATGAAAGTTAATACTTCATACCAACTAGTTCAATAGGAAGGGAAAAGCTTCATACAACACCAACTTACTACACAGGGAAGAACTGTAAACCTAGAAAAGAACTAGATTAATCTGAATCAAAATCTACACGTGGAAAGTGACACAGATGAAACAGGGCATGGACTCCATACACTACAGCAGGCCCTTTTCCCCAGTACTACAACTGTCAAGAGTTAGCTTTAGCTTTAAACTAACGTTTGTCTAAAAAAAAAATAATAATAATAATAATAATAATAATAAAAAAAATAAAAAAATAATAATAATAATATAAAAAAAATTATTTTAAAAACACAAAAAAACATTCGTCTGCATGTCTTTTCTCTTGCACAAATAGAAACACTAATAATGATGATGATATATGGGATTTATATAGCGCTTATACCGTTTTCTGAGGAATGAAGTATTTTCCGCTAGCCAGTAAGTCAAACCCCTCTTTCCCTTTAGTGTTGTTCTCTCATGCAACTGTTGTTCCAAGCAATGCAACCAATGTGAAGGTAACTAGGTTGGCAACAACTCAATATGAAGGGAAGAGTTTTATACCTAATAACACCTGGCTCAATAACAACTACCTAATAACTAGAATAAAGGAAATAACTTCTTTGACATCAACCAACTCATTCCAAGGAACAATTTTACTTTTTTTGACACCAACCCATTTTAAGAAAATAACCTTTTACACGTGTACTAGCGAACTCAACCTGAAGGAAAGAACTTTTTGCTTTGATAGAACTAACTCAATATAAAGGGAAGAGCCTGCTAACACCAACTAAATAAATATGGAGGGAAAAAAACTTTATACCCCGATACAAAAAGCAAAGAAATATGAAAGGGGGAGCTCTATACTTTTGTAACAACTGAATCTGAAGAAAAAAGTTTACAGTTTGATAACTATCTTGATACCAAGTTTGGAACTTTATTCTTTGAGCCAACTTGTTCAATAGCAAGGGGATATTCTATTCTATGACACCAACTTATTTCATGGAATGAAAAAAACAACAGCCCAAACTTAGTGACAACTCAAGAGGAAGGAAAGAGATCTACACTAACCAACCAAGTGACTATGTAAAAGAAAAAGACAAAAACCTTATACTTAATAACCAGTAGAATTTGAAGTCAAAACTACGTGTCAAGCTATTGAGGTAAAACCGTGTAACTCATACATTAAGCACTTTTTCAGTATTGCCGTTATTTTCAAAGGTTATCAGAACACTGTTTTTTCTGTTGTTATATAGCTCCAGCGAAGATATCCGATTTATGGACTGTGGTCGCAAGCCATCCTACTTTGGTCCTGCAGAAAACTAAAAATAGAACAATTCTTGAAGCATCAGTGCTATGCAAGCATAAGGATGCTATAATCATTATTTTTCTGCATATCATCTCTTTTGCAAATCATGTCTCTATCACGGTATTCTCCGGAATAAAATATTTCCAAGCGGTCAGTAACCCCAAACCCCTCTTTCCCTGTGCTGCTGTTCCCTTATACAGCTGTTTCCCCATACCGCAGAACTGAGTCAGAGTTAAGGAATCCGTGTCAAAGAGTTAATAGTTAGGATCAAACTGGTGAAGTGTTAGGGTTTGCGGCATGGGGCAAGAAACTAGGGTTAGAGTGGAGTGTTGACAGCTCCAGGGAACAGCACTACAGGGAAAAAGGAGTATCGGGAAAAGTACTGCTCTTTATGAAACATCCTGCACTCAGCTTGTGCATAGTTTTCTCTCTTAAGCTGATCCCGCAAAGTCGAGGTAAAATGATTTGTTTCTGTGAAATATGCGATGCTATACCAATAATGACTATGGCAAAGATTTGCATCACAACAAACGTCTGAAGCCGAGTGTACATTTCCAGGAGTTTTCATTTCGTCTCTGTTTTGTACAAGTATTTCTGATCCAAAATCATATTTTGAATTTTGACCATTTTTGGCGCCAAAACAAAACGACGTTGTAAGCCAGTAAAAGCTTTGCAATGTTCTTTTAAAAGCAATCAAAATAGAAAATTGAGCGCGCGCCTGTGTGTGTGTGTGTGTGTCAATCAATCAATCAAACTTTTATTTCCAGATGGTACATTGAGTAAGCATCGATTTGCTTTTTTCCATCAAGCCATCTATCTAAAGAAAAGAAAAAAAATCAAAACAACAATGTGTGTGTGTGTGTGTGTGTGTGTGTGTGTGTGTGTGTGTGTGTGTGTGTGTTGTTGTTGTTGTTGTTGTTGTTGTTGTTGTTGTTGTTGTTGTTGTGTGTGTGTGTGGTGTGTGTGTTGTGGTGTGTGTTGTGTGTGTGTGTGTGTGTGTGTGTGGTGTGTGTGGTGTGGTGTGGTGTGGTGTGTGTGTGTGTGTGTGTGTGTGTGTGTGTGTGTGTGTGTGTGTGTGTGAGTGCCTATTGTGTTTGGGATCGAATCCTCGCCCTATCTCAGTACAAGAAAAAACGTCCTCATATTACCACAAGCTGGGATATGAAGAAAATGACCTTTTACTTTGGAACCGAAAAATTAAATAGAAAGAAAAATATTATAATACATGTAGTAGCAAAATATTCAAGAAATAAAATACGTAGGAACTATTTCAACATGGAGGAAAATCTTTATACTTCGACACCTTTGGTACCAACTAAATAGGTAAAGAAAAACCTTTATACTTTGATAGCAATAACTCAATACAAAAGGTTTTTTTCCCTAATTTTGACACGAACTAATTCAATATACAAGAAAGAATGTTATAAATTGATACCAGCTAACTTATCATGAACGAAAGAAACTTTATGCTTGGACACCAAATAACTCCTCAAAAAACTTGCTTTATGATTTGATGCTAACAATCACTATGAAGGGGAGACTATCATACCTTTACACAAACTGAATAGGAAGGGGAAAAACACAAAATTTAAAACTACCTGAATATAAAAGAAAAGGCTTTGGACTTTGATGCCAACTTATTAATACAAATGAAGGAATTTTATACTCTCATACCAAATAACTCAACATGTAGAAAAATATTCAATGAAAAGAAAACTTGGATACAAAATAAATGTGAAAGACAGATGTTTATACTTTGATACCAACTACTCAAATGTAAGCTAAATAAAAGTTTTATGAAAAATGATGGAACAAAAATAAAAGACCTTCATGCATATGGTAAGCAGCTAACTGGATATTGGGGAAAGAGCTTTACACCTTGATATCACCTAACTAGACAAGGAGTAAGGAACTCTACACTCTGACAGTAATAAAACAATGTGAAATAACTGTATACTTCGTAATATGCTTATTTGACATGGAGGAAACAGCTTTTGCTTTTAATTCTAACAAACCGGATAAAAAATTAACTTTAATATTAAAGGAAAAACGTGTACTTTGATACAGTTAATGAGAAATGGCCTTTCCTTGAAAAAAAACCACTCACCATAAGGAAAGAAGTTTATACTTCTACAATTAGCCGTGGGAGGAAAAAAAAAATTTACATGTGCCAACTCACTCGTATGAAGGAAAAAATTTTTATGCTTGAAGCCATCTAACCAAAAATGAAGGAAAAAATTTTTACTTTATACCCCCCGGTTCATATGAAAGGGAAAAAGGGTATAGTTTTAATACAAAACTCAGTATGAAGGAAATAACATTGATATAGATTTTGTATTGGGGCAATTTTTTTTACCTTTATTCCAGCGAGCTAAATCATAAAAAAAATTTATACTTTTATTCCAATGACCCAACTGAAGGAAAAGGAACGAGACTTCATCCTTTTTTATACTAGCTCAATATGAAGAAAAAAAAACCAATATGCGGACACCCCGCTTGAGGTCTGACATTAAATAATTACAGCAGAAATAGAAAGATACAAAATATCGGCGAATTTTGATATGGAAGGGGGAAAAAACATTTGATTAATGTTTGCTTACAAACCAACACATTTTAAAAAGTCACGAACTTTTAAATTTTTTTTTCTTTTACTTGCCCTTGCAAATAATTTGCGTGTGATAAAAAGTAGGGAAGAAAATGACAGAGCGAGTGATTTGGGGCTTGTTTTCCTCACAGTTTAAAACAAAAACCAAAAACCATTTCAGTGTAGGTAGGGGGGGGGAGGGGCAGCCTGAGGTTAGGCGTTGTGCATGCGTCATGATATGCTGAAGGGGTTTGAATGCCGTTAAAAGGGGGTGTTTTCCCCGGAGTTAAAAATCAGAGCCCACTCCCAAACCTGTGACGGAAGGATTCTGCACAGAAA
>CM060316.1:113983668-114007741 GCA_030674155.1 Stramonita haemastoma
TGTTTGCATTGCAGATTGTTAAAATCGATTCTGTCCATGTTTGATCTGTCCCTTGTCAATCATTGACGTAACTGTGTATCACACCAGTAAGTGATGTTTTTGTAGCGGGTCTTAGTCATGGCAAGATCAATACATCTCTTCCTGATGACATTGTCATCACCTAGGGGTCCTGCTGTGTGAGTCTGTTTGTGTGAATAGGAATCTTTCACCTGGATTGAAGACTGCATATGTTTTGATAGCACAGGGCCAGCAAGTGTGTTTTTAGTCAGAATAGCTGCTTTGGAGATGCAGCCGAGTAGAGAGGGGGTTTAACTTTGTCATAAGGTTGTATGAATTCTCTTCTAAACATTAATTCTGAATGTTGTCATGTAGTAAAGGGAAGTTTTATGTTTCTGTATTATTGGGTTTTTTTTTAATCAATTAGATATTTAGATAATTTTAAATACTGCAGAGGGTTATTTGATTAGGGATTAATTTTTGCTGTTGAAAAATTTTGAGAATTATATACAGTATGCTGTCTGAAAATTATTAGCCAAGAATGTTCTGGGCTATTTTCTTCAGATTGTGATTGTTACAGATTGATTTTCTGAGAATATCTATTTCTCTTGTTATGTAACAATGTTTTTGGTGATTCTTTCAATGTTAATTTTTCAAATAATTTTTCAGATGCATTGAAGCCTAAATGAAAGATTGTGTACAGTGACACTTTGAAAGACAGACTAAAACTTTTTTTTTTTCTTTTTTTTTTTTTTAATGGAAGTTTATTTGAAGTGCTAAACATGATCCACTTCAAGTTGTTTTCCTGTCCCAAAATTGCAAACATTGCTTTGTTTACTTCAATGGCCAGAGATACCTTCAGCAATTGATTTCAGCTGCTGTTTTGATGTGAATATTCATTCTGCTATGGTAACTTATTCAGATAGAATAATAGCTATTGCACACTTCTAGAAGGGTTAAATTGTCCATGTCCTGATGTAAGGTGAGGGCTGCTTGGAATGAAAGATGAGGTATCTTGTTTCCCAGTAAAGTGTTTTCCTGAGGAACACCACGTTGTAGGGAGAAAGGCTTACTACCACATACCAGCTAAACTTGTTTTCAAAAGGGGATTCTCCTAGGATATTTTTCCTTTCATCCTCGTAAGTAGTTCATCAAATGTTGATATTAGATGTAGTTGAATGTGTAGTTTTATTTTGTCTTCTTTCTTTTTCTTTTTTTTTCTTTTTAGATCTGTCTGTCTATACCTTTGTCTCTGTCTGTCTTGACCTCTCTGTCTGTCAGTCTGTGTGTGTGTGTGTGTGTGTGTGTGTGTGTGTGTGTGTGGTGTGTGTGTGTGTGTGTGTGTTGTTCTCTCTCTCTCTCTCTCTCTTCTCTCTCTCTCTCTCTCTCTCTCCTCTCTCTCTCTCTCTCTCTCTCTCTCAGTTGTTTTTGCTCCATCAGCTGATAGTTTTTTCACATCATTTCAGATGTCTGGTGAAGGACTTTGAGCAGCGGGCATTCACAAAGGATCTCTTGTCACATCCCTTTCTGCAGCAAGTGCCTCGTGACACCACTCCGGTAAATACATTTTTCATTCTCTCTATCTCTCTTCTCCGTGGGGAGTTGTGGTCTTTGCCCTGAATTTTTCAGGCTTTGTCTGACAGGCAGGTTGAACAAGGTGAAGGCCATTCGCCATCTCCAGTTACAGGGGGCATGCTTGGTATGTGTGGTTTTGCAGCTTGCTGAACTCTGATACCAACTAGGGGATTGTTGAAGTGCATTTTTGATCTCCTGCAGGGGGGTATATACACAGATGGAACTAAGGCACTGGCAAGTCTGCGTTAACCCCCCCCCCGCACACACAAATACAAGTGTTTGCTCGCATGTGCGCACATGCAGACCCCATTTACCAAGCAGATGGTAAGCACCCCTCCTGTAAGGCAACAGATGGCGCTGCTGAGAGTTGAACCCACCTCTTCATGAACCTGTGGGATGGAAGCCAAACATAGCTGCTGTAGATATAATTAATAGGTAGGACAGTATGAAAGTGTTCGCAGCTTATTTGTGTGTATGCAGTTTTGTAAATATTGTCATCTGTTCCTGTGTGTGTGTGTGTGTGTGTGTGTGTGTGTGTGTGTGTGTGTGTGTGTGTGTGTGTGTGTATGTGTGTATGTGTGTGTGTTACGATTTAACAGCCTATGCAACAAAGTACCTAGGAAAACTGGGGAAAAATCACACGTGCATGTGTGTGTCTGTGTCTGTGTGCATGTGTTTATGTTTCTCTCTCATCATCATTTATGAAGTAACTCTTTTTTTCTTCTCTACTTTCCCATTCTGGCTTCTATTTCTCCCTCCTTTTTTTTTCTTTCTACCTTTCTCACTTGGTTTCTGTTCCCTCCTTCCCTCTTTTCCACCTTCCTTCCTTCCTTCCTTCCTTCCTTCCTTCCTTCCTTCCTTCCTTCCTTCCTTCCTTCCTTCTATCCTTTCTCCCTCCCTCTCTCCCTCCCTTCCTTCTTTCCTTCCTCTATCCCTCCCTCCCTTCCTTCCTTCCTTCTTCCTCCCTCCCTCCCTCCCTCCCTTCTTTCCATCCTCTCTTCCTTCCTTCCTCCCTCCCTCCCTTCCTCCCTCCCTCCCTCCCTCCATTCCTTCCTTCTCTCCTTCCTCCCTTCCTTCCTTCCTCCCTCCCTCCCTCCCTTCTTTCCATCCTCTCTTCCTTCCTTCCTTCCTTCCTTCCTCCCTCTTTCCCTCCCTTCCTTCCTCCCTCCCTCCCTCCCTTCCTTCCTTCCTTCCTTCCTTCCTTCCTTCCTTCCTTCCTTCCTTCCTTCCTACCTCCCTCTCTCCCTTCCTTCCTCCCTCCTTCCCTCCCTCCTTCCTTCCTCCCTCCTTCCCTCCCTCCCTTCCTTCCCTCCTTCCTTCTTCCCTCCCTCCCTTCCTCCCTTCCATCCTTCCATCCTTCCTTCCCTCTGTCACTGTTGCAGGTGCGGGAGAGGCTGTGTGAGCTGACCTCAGAGATGGAGCACAGAGTGCACGCCCCGGATGTGACCACCAAACACGGCCAGCTCAAGTCGGGCCGCAAGTCACGCAAAGAAAGCAGACCCCTGGTGCATGACCTGGCCACCCTGGAGGTGCTGGATGAGGTGAGGGGGCAGAGAGGGGAGGGGGGAACAGTTTGCCAGAGAAGGGGAGGGGTAGAGGGGGGGGGGGGGTTGGGAAAGTGGGGGTTGGGGTGTCGTGGTGTGGAGTGGGGTCGGAGGTCGTGGGGAGTGGGGAGGGTGATGACAGGGAGATTTGGGTTGGGGGGGGAGGGGGGAACGGGTTGTTAGAGGAGGCTGTAGGTTTTAAATGTTTTCTTGATTTTTTTTTTTTTTTGTAGTAGATTTTCTGAGTGTAAAATTCAGGCCACTTCTTCCCCCAACCCCTTCTCCACACATGCATGCACGCACGCACGCAACACACACACACACACACACACACACACACACACACACACACACACACACACACACACACACACACACACACACACACACGCAGCCACCATGCACACACACACACACACACACACACACACACACCACATACAACACAACACACACACACACCACACACACACACACACACACACACCACACACACACACACACACTGACATACTTGACACATGCGTAACTTCATTTTCCTGTATTGCTCATTGTTACTCCAACAAGCTGCCTCTACACAAAACAGACTCATTCATCTTATCTAAGAATTTCCACCCAGATATGCTCCTGTACATTACATCTACATACATCATATTTGTACATAGATTTTCTGCTTTCATACAGTATTTAAGTTGTACCATTCATTTTCCTTTGTGAGAAAGACATGTGTGATTTATCAAAAGTGGTTCAAGAGGAACAATGATGGATGTTGTGTGTTTTTTATGCTTTAAATCTTGTTTATTGTTATCAGGAAACCATTGTGAGCCACCTGTCAGAGCGGTATGAAGAGGACGTCATCTACACCTACATTGGAGACATTCTGCTGGCCGTTAACCCCTTCACACCCATCACCATCTACACTGAGGAGGTCAGTGTCTACCCACATACCTTTTTCTTGCGGCGGGGAAGGGGAGAGTGAAAGTGGTGTAGTTGGTCTGTAAGGACAGGGTCATTTTAAGGAATCTGGTTTTGGTTTTATCTCATTTTATGTGTGATCAATGTGGGTCTTCCCACGATGCGGTGGCTGTCCTGGGCTGACCCTTATGGTTGACCAGGACGTTGATACAAGCAAGGACAGTCGAGTTGGTTTTATACCCTGTTTTATTCTGTATATAGTCGCACACTTTTAATACGAGTTTTAAAATGTGACGAGGTGACATCCCCGATATGGCCTGTGCGGTCGGCAGGGCTCTAAGCAATATCATTGGATTGGGAAAGGGGAAGTCTTTGTTTTATTTGCTGCTTTATTCTGGAATACCCCAGGTCTCTTAACTCAATGCAATCACAGTTGGTGAAAAGTCTGTACAAGCCCTATAATGAAACTTGTCTGTATCATTAGTTAAACTTGTGGAAAAAGGCAGAGTATAAGTTATTCGGTGGTAATTGTTGGTTTAGCTTTGTTTGTTGTTGCTTTCATGAATATGATTATAGCGTTTCAACTGTCATGACTTCTTTGAAATTTTTTTTTTTTTTAGTATGAACTTATGTAACACTTATTCTTTTTTAATTAAAGCAAGTCTGAGCGAGGCAGTATCATAATCAGAGATCTAGCTGCGGTAAAGCCTCAAGATACACATATGTGACGCTCCACCACATAATGAGACGGAGTGCACCTGAGGTCAATTTTAAGTTATTGACATGTTATTAATGTGCAATAAAGTGGCTATCAAATACAAAAATCAGATTGAAAATCGGACAATTCTGTGCAAAATTATTGCAAATTGAAATGATAGACTGCAGGATGGGACAAAATGAGAAATGGGCAAGTTTATTTTAGTAACAGGTTGTCAGAATGAGTGCTTTGGTATTTTCAAAACACATTTAAAAGCAAAAGGAATAAAAATTATGCCTTGATATTTCATTATAAGGTAAATAAACAGATCTAGTTTAATAATCAATCAAAATCTCAAAATTAACAACTTGACCCCCACCTGCCTTTAAAGGCTCCTAGCGCAAAATTGGGTAATGTGCTAAGCGACTCGTTTCGTGGTGGAGCGCCACATATATGCACTACCAGTGATATTGACTTGGATAACAAAGGAGTGAAAAAAAAAGTTTTTAAAATGTTATCTTCTTCGAAGCACAGCTGGTGCTTTTCCTGGATATTCTGAGTTGTTATTTACCAGCTATGCTTTGTGTCATGTCTTTTCACCTTTGTTATTTACCAGCTATGCTTTGTGTTGTGTCTTTTTACCTGTCCGCAGTATTCCCGGAAGTACATGCATGCAGCCAAGGCAGACAACCCTCCTCACATCTTGCTTTTGGCCGACCAGTCGTATCAGAGCATGATGCACAATCAGCATCATCAGGTAGGTGGGGGGGGGAAGGGAGGGTGTACCAGTTATTCTTGTGTTGCTGCTATCTCTGTCTGTCTGTCTGTCTCTGTCTGTCTGTCTCTGTCTGTCTGTCTGTCTGTCTGTCTGTCTGTCTGTCTGTCTCTCTCTCTCTCTCTCTCTCTCTTCTCTCTCTCTCTCTCTCTCTCTCTCTCTCTCTCTCTCTCTCTCTCTCTCTCTCTCTCTCTGTCTCTCACTCTCTCTCTGTATCTGTGCATGCATGTTGTGAGTGAGAGACAGAGAAAAAGAGGAAGAAAGAGAGAGAGAGTATGTGTGTGTGTGTGTGTGTGTGTGTGTGTGTGTGTGTGTGTGTGTGTGTGTGTGTGTGTGTGTGTGTGTGTGTGAAAATGCAAGCGTGTGTGTATGCGCTGCATATGTGCATGTTTTTAAATGCTCTTTCCACATAATTTGTGTGCTCATACTGGTACTGACTGTAAAATTCTCCCGCATCTCTAAATCTGAGCAATGTTTAAGCTGCTTCTGTACTGTGTAACTGCTCCTGTCATAACAGCTGGACTTAATGAGGTGCTTGTGACGTGATTTCAGTGCATTGTCATCAGTGGGGAATCTGGAGCAGGGAAAACAGAAAGTGCCAACCTTCTGGTTCAGCAGCTGACACAGCTAGGAAAGGTCAGTTCAGAACTTGGAACTCAAATGAACTACAGATCTGTACACTCATCTGAACTCCACTCATCTGTGTGTATAGTTGCTGTCATGGGTAGGAGCTGCATGCAGTGCCACCAAGGTTTGCCATCTGTGTCGCTGTCTGAGTTCTGTTTTCTCCTGTACCCCTCCCACACCACTTTCTATTAAAAAGTCTGGATTTGTTCATCTAACATGGTGAGAAGGAAAAAAACAAATGATGTTATTTCTCACTTTTTTTTGTTTGTTAGGTGATAAGTATGTCAGGGCAACAAGTTTCTTTTCTGTTTTTTTTTCTTTTTACTTCTAAACAATAAAGCCTTCCCCGAAGTCGGAATGCAGCGACCTAAATGGTGGGTTAAAAAACGGCTGCATATGCATGAATTTCACTATTGGTGAACCTCAGAGCTCTAGCCGAGGAATGGAACACCCCCCCCCCCCCCAATCTTACTAAAACACAAAGAAAAGTAACATTTTCTTCCCATGAAAGGGGTAACTGTACATAACTGCAAACCAGGGGTTCTTATGCTACCAGGCAAATGATTGTGTGGGTGTGTGCTTTGTGCATTGTGTGTGTGTTACATTGTGTGTGTGTGTGTGTGCGTGCACGCGCGCATGCGTGTGTGGTGCGTGCGTTATGTGTATGTGTGGTGTGTATGTTTGTGTGATGTGTGTGTGTGTATGTGTGTGTGAATGTGTGTGTGTGTGTGTGTTATATGTGTAAGTGTGTGTGTGTGTGTGTGTGTGTGTGTGTGTGTGTGTGTGTGGTGTGTGTGTGTGTGTGTGTGTGTTTACTGGCACTATGACTCCATATCATAAAGAAAAGCGCATTTTCATACAAAAGTTGCATGTGCATTGTCCTATAATCATGTTTAGATTATGTTTGTATGTGTTTCATATATATAATTGTGAAAGTTTTTTGTGCTGTGTCTTTCCTTTTCTGTAACTGAAATGTATGTTTTTAAAGGTATTCAATTTCTTTCATCAGGCTGAAAACCGACGTTTGGAAGATCGGATTTTGCAAGTGAATCCGCTGATGGAAGCCTTTGGAAATGCGAAGACAGTGATCAATGACAACTCCTCTCGCTTTGGCAAATACCTGGAAATGTTCTTCACCACACAGTCTGGCACTGTTGTTGGAGGTAAAAAACCCCCCCCCCCCCCCTCAAAGAATGGGGAAAGATATTCCGTTTGTACTGTATTTATATATATATATATATAGCGCTATATAAATTCCATGTATTATTATTATTATTATTATTATTATTATTATTATTATTATTATTATTATTATTATTATTATTATCATTATTATTATTTCAACATATCATGGATTGACCATCTTCTGTAAATGTATTGTCTTGAAAACTCACACCCTTGAAGAATGGGGATTCTATTCACATTGGCACTGTATTTGAACATGTCATGAATGAATTATCTTCTGGAAATGTATTTTCTTAAAAGTTAATGAAATTTTGTGATTCATTTACATTTGGTAATGAAGTTCTTCTTTTATCTTTTAAAAAACATTGGGGGGGGGGGGGGGGGTTATGTCTGAGGTAAGAGTGTGTGTATGTATGTGTTTGTTTGCATGCATGGTAAGAGTGTGTGTATGTGTGTGTGTGTGTGTGTTTGTTTGCATGCATGTGTGCATGTGTATGTGCATGTATGTAAAACAAACAGGAATACACATGTATATGTGTCTGTTATTCAGAAAACTGATGATCATTGATGAAACAGTTTTAATATTCACTTTGGATTTCACTCTCCTCCTCCAAAAATATGGACATCGCTTTATCTTCTTTCACTCTTCTGGTAAAAGTGTTCATTAACTGTTGACCTCACATCATTTTTTCTCTTTTCTTTCCATGTTTTCAAGCTGAAATCACTATTTTTTTCTGTTTTCCAGCAAAGATCACAGAGTATCTTTTAGAGAAGTCTCGAGTCATCTATCAGGCAGCGTGAGTATCTTTATTCAGTCTGTTTCTGGTACTGGTGTGTGTTTATCATGTAGCAGACTTCATTAGAAAATGTGTTTATTTACAATGAAAATAAGACAAAAATAAGAAGATTTATCATTAGAGAGAAACTTTCTACTTGGGCATTATGGTGATTACAGATAAGTTAAGTGCAGGGCCATGTGCAGTGTGGTTTTGAAGTTATTCAGCTCCTAATCAAAACTACCAGCATAGGCTCTGACCAACAGATGGAACTGTTTTAGGCAGATCACTTATTTCAAGTGCTTGAAACAGTCACTTATCATGATTGGGATCTGAGCTCATGATTTCAGTGCAAATGTTGTTTTATCATAACATAGGGGTCTGCATACATATGCTGTTTGAAAGACTGTGAAATCTCTAGTTGGATTAATGGATTAAAATTTGACTCCAGTTTTAATCTAGTTGAAATCAATGCAGCTGTGCTTGTTGTGATAAATCGCTATCTTTATGGTAGAAATACATTTTTGTTTTATTTAGCTACTTATTGTTATAAACAGCTATCTTTATGGTAGATATACATTTTTATTTTATTTAGCTACTTATTGTTATAAACAGCTATCTTTATGGTAGATATACATTTTTATTTTATTTAGCTACTTATTGTTATAAACAGCTATCTTTATGGTAGATATACATTTTTATTTTATTTAGCTACTTATTGTTATAAATAGCTATCTTTATGGTAGATATACATTTTTTTATTTAGCTAAGATTTGTGTAATTTTTTTTGCTGGAGCTGAACCTGTCACTCTGTGCTGAAAGAGGTGTTGGGATGTATGTATGTTTTGTGTGTTTGCTCAGAGGGGAACAGAATTTCCACATCTTCTACTATGTTCATGATGGGCTGGTCTCCCATGAACATGAACAGGACTTCCATCTGAAGCAGAACACAACCTACAGGTAAGAAGGAATGAGTGAAGGATGAAATATGTCTGTCTCTGTCTCACCCCCCCCCTCTCTCTCTCTCTCTCTCTCTCTCTCTCTCTCTTTCTCTCTGTCTCTGTCTCTGTCTGTCCGTCCGTCCGTCTGTCCGTCCGTTTATCTGTCCGTCCGTCCGTCCATCTCTCTCTCTCTCTCTCTCTCTCTCTCTCTCTCTCTCTCTCTCTCTCTCTCTCTCTCCCTCTCCCTCTCTCTCTCTCTCTCTCTCTCTCTCTCTCTCCCTCCCTCTCCCTCTCTCTCTCTCTCTCTCTCTCTCCCTCCCTCCCCCCCTCTCAAGTACTATCTTGAGTGATTCCACAACCATGATTTTCAGTGTGCATGGTTTCCCTTTTGAAGGATGGGTGTAGGCACACCCATGCTGAACTGAGTACACTGGTGGGACAGTGCAGCCTTTCTCAAATAAGCATGGGTGGCTCCACACCCACGAAGTACAGCATGTAAAATGTGCTCTTTGGCAGTGTGGGTGTATGCTCACACCCATGACCTACTGAACACTTTTTTTGTTTATGTAGTTCTTTATTTGTAAACACAAGTAAACAGTTGTCTATGAATATGTATGTCCGAGGTTTGTAGACAGAGTCATGAAAATTCAAAGAAGCTGCATTGAAATTTCTTGAGTTACATCAGCGTTTTGGAAAGCCTAAAAAAAGAAGAAAAAGTTATGTATTGATAATATACAGTAATGATACAATTTTATCTTAAGACAGGACACCACTAACCGAATATAAATGTGTAGATCCTGATTTCATTCGTTCTGATACTGACCATATTGTGTATGATGGTCTGTGTAAACCTTGGATGTGTGTTGTTTTATCATGACTAGTGTCATTGGTATTGCTCTGTCTGTTTATTTACAGGTACATCCAAGAGTACACAAGTCAGCCACCTGATGCTGCATCCCTCTCAATCAATCGGGTCAAGTTCAAGGCCATACAACACTGCTTTGAAATCATTGGTTTCCAGCCAGAGGTAAGACGATGGATTTAAGAAAGTGATGGTAGTTAGTTTCAGAAGCCAAAAAATAGGGAAATTCAAGAATGTTAAAGTATCTTCTTCTTTTGTTTTTTCTTGTTCTTCTGCTGCTTCCTGTTTTCTTCTTTTTTTCTGTTTTTTTATTTTTTTTAGCTTTCGCATCTTCCATGATGTGCCTGTCATGCTAATTTTACACACCCACTTCAGTCTCTCCATCCTTCATCACTCACTGAGCCAAAGCAAAACTCGCACTGGGTAGGAGCTGGCTGGAGTTTAAAACAAATCCTATTCTTTTTATGGGATTCCAATCTGCAACCTGCCAAACTGTAACCCAAAGCACTGCACCATGGTGGCTTGTTTTGTTTTCTTCTTTTTCTTCTTGATTTGTCTATCTTTTTTGCTTTCTTTCTTTCTTTCTTTCTTTTTTGCTTTCTTTTTTGCTTTCTTTCTTTTTTGCTTTCTTTCTTTTTTGCTTTCTTTCTTTTTTGCTTTCTTTTTTGCTTTCTTTCTTTCTTTCTTTCTTTCTTTCTTTCTTTCTTTCTTTCTTTCTTTCCTTCTTTCTTCTTTCTTTCTTTTCTTTCTTTCTTTTCTTTCTTTCTTCTTTCTTTGTGGTTTCCAGCTGTTACATTCACAAGATTCACTTCTCCTCCCTCTTGTTCTCTGTCTCTCTATCTCTGTGCCTGTGTGTGTGTGTGTGTGTGTGTGTGTGTGTGTGTGTGTGTGTGTTGTGGTGTGTGTGTGTGTGTGTGTGTGTGTGTGTTTGTGTGTGTGTGTTTGTTTGTGTGTGTGTGTGCATATGTGTGTGTGTGTGTGTGTGTGTGTGTTTGTGTGTGTGTTTGTTTGTGTGTGTGTGTGTGTGTGTGTGTGTGTGTTGTGTGTGTGTGTGGTGTGTTACTCACATACACACTCATATGCACGCATGCACCCACGCACACACTCATGCATGCACACGCATGCACGCACGTACGCACGCACGCATGCATGCACACATATACTCAACACTCGTCATATACTCAACACTCGTCCTATACTCAACACTCGTCCTACTCTGAAGAAGGTGTGATTACTGCACTGTGTGTTGTCAGGAGGTGAAGTCAGTGTACAGGGTACTGGTGGCCATCCTGCACTCAGGCAACGTGGATTTTGTGGAGACAGACAACCACCATGGAGGAGACTCCTGCACTGTCGCCAACACAGAGATCTTGAAAATCGGTAAGTCTTGCATGTTATTTATTTATTTTTTTAATATCTATTTATTCTTTTATTTCGAGGATAATGGAATAAACACTTGTGTGTGTATTTTTACATCCAGTCCCTGTGTGTGTGTGCAAAGCGTGTAATTCAATCTTGCATGTTATTTATTTATTTTTATTTCATTTATTCATTCTTTTATTTCGAGGATATTGGAATAAACACTTGTGTGTATTTTTTACATCCAGCCCCTGTGTGTATGCAATTGTGTAATTCAGTCTTGCATGTTATCTATTTATTTTTTTAAATTTTATTCATTCTTTTATTTTTGAGGATAAAGGAATAAACACTCGTGTGTATTTTTACATCCAGTTCCTGTGTGTATGCAATTGTGTAATTGTTTTTTTTTAATTAAAAAAAACAAAATTTGGGGTTGGGTTGTTTTTTGTTTTTTTGTATGCAGTTGTGTAAATTTTATCATACGTTCCCACCATACATTCCCATATTGGCCTACTCTTCTGAAAAGCAGAACAGGTTTTAACATGTGTGCAAGATGTTCTGTGTGCGTTCGCACATGGGACTTTGGTTTATAGTTTGGGGTGGTTTTTTGTTGTTGTTGTTTTTTTTTATTGTAGTATCATTGGCAGGGTAATTCATGTCACAGCTGACAGATGCTTATAGCTAGGTGGTTAAGCCCATTCATTTTCAATCCCATGAGTCCATGAAGTTTTGGGTTTGAATCTCTGCAATGTCTGGTGTAGTAAAGGTGGTGTTTTTTTTTTACAATCTCCCAATTCAATTTCGAGTGCAGACCTGCCACTGCCTTTATTCCTTTCTTGTACATACACATGCAGAAGATCAAACATGCATGTTAAAAATCCCATAATTGGTGTCGGCATTTGATGGGTCACGGAACCACAAACATACCCAGCATACATCCCTGAACTTGGAATGCAGCTATCTTCATGATGGAGCCGCCGCTGTAGTCTAGTGGTTAGGGCGTTGGACTCGTAATCTAAAGGTTGCAGGTTCAATCCCAGCTTTCGGCTATGGCGTTGTGCCCTTGGAAAAGGCACTTTACGGCTATTTTCTCACCCCACCCAGGTGTAAAAGGGGTACCAACCTTGTGTTGGGGGTTAACCCTGCGATAGACTGGCGTCCTATCCAGGGGGGAGTCTATGACTCAGTCGCTTAACGCCACAGAAACCGGGATAAACACCGGCCTGATGAGCCTTGGGCTTGGGACAAACTTTAACTTTTAACTACCTTCATGGTGGGCAAAAATGGTTGCATGCTCCAAATTTCGCCACTGGTGAACCTTGGAGCTATAGTCAAGGAATTGGGAAAAAAAGCTCTGGGTCTAGGTGTGGTGTTTGATAGTCAAGGAGAAAATGATGAGTGATTGTGTTTTGTTGTGTAACAGAGTGCAGATATTTGATCTGCCGCTACTCTGTACAACTTCTCGGCGACGACAGCACGGTCAGACAGTGGGAATGTGACCTCTAAAAAGAGGCTGCATAAATACTACATTTTACCGCTACGGGCAAAGTGCATGCAGAGGACGGCTTTCGACCAACCCCCAACGATACAGAACATCGCACAATTCACAGGTGTTGATCTAAAATTAGATCCACAACGCTGCGATTGGCTGTTCCCATCGCATGGGAAGTAATCTACTTACCGCCCTGCCACATCCACCACCGCTGACTTTGTGCCGCGTCCCGAGGCACAGTGGGTACTGACCAGCGTATTTGACGCTCAGATCAGTAATCCCAAGTTCTTTCCATCCTGCTCGCAGCGCCACTTTGTAACAGAGTGCAGATATTTGATCTGCCGCTACTCTGTACAACTTCTCGGCGACGACAGCACGGTCAGACAGTGGGAATGTGACCTCTAAAAAGAGGCTGCATAAATACTACATTTTACCGCTACGGGCAAAGTGCATGCAGAGGACGGCTTTCGACCAACCCCCAACGATACAGAACATCGCACAATTCACAGGTGTTGATCTAAAATTAGATCCACAACGCTGCGATTGGCTGTTCCCATCGCATGGGAAGTAATCTACTTACCGCCCTGCCACAGTTGTGTCATGTTATGTTGTTTTTGTAGCATACATAGTCACTGTAGATTGCACTGTGTTGTATTGTATTGTGATAAATTGTGTCATGTCATGTTGTAGAGTTACAGCAGATTGTAGTGTGTTGTGTGTGTGTGTGTGCACACACACATGCATCTGTGTGTTTGTTTGTGTGACATACATGGATGTTGTTTACAATAAGTGTTTGTATAAGTTTGCTTTGTAATATGCTCTGATCTAAACTTGTTCAGGATAATGCTTCAAACAAGTACTACTTATTATCATTATTATATATAAACACATGTAGTTGGCATATATATTCACTTCAGAAGATTTTTAAAAAATGAATTGATTAAAATACTTAAATAATGATCAGAACCTCTTTTCCAAAATCAGTTTTGTATTTTCATTAAGCAAGAAAAGAACCCCCCTCCCCCAAAAAAACCCCCAAACAAACAAAAGCAAGACTAACTAACAAAACCCCCACCATTTTTATCACTTTGTGTTTTAGATACTTTATCTGGATGTCAAAGACTTGAAAGACTGCCTGACAAGTACAGGCACGTAAGTCTGATAAGAATCATGTGTGTGTCTCTGGGTTAGAGATGTTGGGCCTGGCTGTCAAAGACTTTCAATACTGCTAGACATGGCCTTCCTTCACCTTCACCTATCCTGTTGTCTTGTAGACCGAACTTGAAAGAGGTTTTCCCTCTGTGTGTCAAAAACTGAAGGGAAGCAACAGTGCTCACCAGGATACACATGGGTCATTCTCGTATCACTCACGTTCATTTGCTGAAAGGCAAGGGAGCCCCATGGTGCGTGTCTTGTGATGTGCGGGTAACCATCAAGCATCTGCTTGTGGTGTGTCGAGACGACCAGGATATTAGGCACAAGCATTTTACCGCAGACTCTCTAAAGATCCTCTTTCGGGATGTTCCACCGGACACCATTTTTAACTTCCTGAGAGAATCGGGCTTTTTCCGTCTGATATGAGTGAAAGTGGTATAGTTGGTCTCTAGGGACAAGGTTGTTTTAAGGAATCTTGTTTTGATTATAGTGTTTGATTACGATCAGATAGAACAATTCTATGAAGAACTTGAAAACGTCATCTCCAAAACGCCCAAAAAAGACATCCTTATTGTGGAAGGCGACTGGAATGCTAAGGTGGGACCTGATGCCTATGACACCTGGGCAGGAACCACAGGACGATTTGGACTGGGAGAAACAAATGACAGAGGACAGCGGCTGCTGGAATTCGCAAAGAAGCACAAACTGACTTTGGCTAACACACTCCACCCTC
The DNA here is from genome assembly GCA_030674155.1 of Stramonita haemastoma. Lineage (NCBI taxonomy): Eukaryota > Metazoa > Mollusca > Gastropoda > Neogastropoda > Muricidae > Stramonita > Stramonita haemastoma. Next base: position 113,998,302 of record CM060316.1, read on the forward strand.
ACAAGCCATCCAGAACATCAACCTGGCACTCACCAAATGGTCTGATTCATAATCAAATTGATTACATTCTGTCACCCCAAAGATTCAAATCCAGCATAAACAAGGCAAACACAAGAACATTCCCAGGAGCTGACATTGGCAGTGACCACGACCTTGTACTTACCACCATCAGGCTGAAACTGAAAGCAAAACAACAGCCAAAAAGCCCACGCATAAGATTCGACCTGGAAAAACTCAAAGACCCAACAGTGGTTGAGATCTTCCAAGCCAACATTGGAGGAAAGTTCGCCGCACTCACAGCCATCGACAATGATGTGGACACATTGGCCAACAACATCAAAGAAGTGCTAACGACAGCAGCAGAAGAAACATTAGGAAGAAGCAGAACAAAGAAACAACCTTGGGTGACAAATGAGGTTCTTGACCTCTGCGACAAAAGAAGAGAACTTAAAAAACAAAAGTTCACAAGTCAAGAAGCTTACAAGAAGTACATGGATAGCCACAGAGAAGTGAGGAAAAAGATGAGAGAAGCCAAAGAAGCGTGGATAGAAGAACAATGCAACAACATCGAAGCTGGAATGACCAAGGGAAACAGCAAAACAGCTTACGACACTTTGAAAGCACTAACGAAAACCACACAGCCTAAAGCCTCTGTTATTGAAGACAAAGAAGGAAATCTTTTAACGGAAAACAATGCCATCCTCCAACGCTGGACAGAATACTGTGAGGGATTGTACAACTACCCACTACGCCCAGATACCAACATAGTTTCTGACAAACCCCCTGAACACCAAGATAAAGACCCACCAATACTAAGGTGTGAAGTAGATGCAGCTATTAGACAACTGAAGAAGGGGAAGTCCCCTGGAATCGATAACATCCCAGCTGAACTCATAAAAAATGGAGGGAATGAAACAGCAAGGCGATTCACAGAACTTTGTCAGAAGATCCACGACACCAAAGAATGGCCAAAAGAATGGACACAGTCTCTTGTAATACCCCTGCCAAAGAAAGGAAACCTCAAACAATGCCAGAACTACAGAACCATCAGTCTTATAAGTCATCCTAGCAAGATCATGCTGCAGGTAGTCCTCAACAGACTGAAAAACCAAGCGGAAAAACTCCTGGCAGAAGAACAAGCGGGCTTTAGACCAAAACGCAGCACAATGGAACAAATTTTCAATCTGAGAATTCTGATAGAGAAGCATCTCCAACACCAAAAAGACTTGTACCACAATTTCATAGACTTCAAAAAGGCCTTTGACAGGGTATGGCATGACGGCCTCTGGCAAGTACTCAGGCACTTCAACATTGACAGCTGTCTAATTGAAGTCATCAAAGCTCTGTACGAGAACGCAGAAAGTGCAGTTTTTATGAATAATCACGTGGGCGAGTTCTTCAAGACCACGGTTGGGGTTCGCCAGGGCTGCCTTCTCTCACCTGTACTCTTCAACCTCTTCCTCGAAAACATCATGACAGAGACACTGCAAAACCACCACACTTCCATCTCCATTGGTGGAAGACCCCTTTGCAACCTCAGATTTGCAGATGACATTGACCTCATGGGCAGCAGCAAACAAGAACTGCAAATCCTCACAGACAATTTAACAGATCGAGCGAGCGCATACGGCATGGAGGTCAGTACAGAGAAATCAAAGATCATGGTCAACAGCGCGAGTAATGACATCACGGAAATAAAGATGAATAGGAGAAACACTAGAAGAGGTGAGCCAATTCAAATACTTAGGCTCCATCCTAACAAAAGATGGCACATCAAACAATGAAGTGAAAGCTCGCATTGCAACAGCAACATCTGCTCTAGTCAGACTCGAGAAGATCATCAGAAGCAACAACATCAGCTTCTGCACCAAATACCACCTTTACAAATCCCTCGTGATATCTATCCTCCTATATGGCTGTGAATCATGGACTCTGACAGCAGAGTTAGAGAGGAGAATCCAAGCATTCGAGAACAAGTGCCACAGAAGACTCCTCAAAATATCATACAAAGAACACAAGACCAATAACTATGTGAAAGAAGAAATCAAAAAGCGTGTGGGCCCCCAAGAGCCTTTGCTCTCCACCATAAAGAGGAGAAAGCTGATGTGGTTTGGTCACACCACAAGACACAACACCCTAGCAAAAACCATCCTGCAAGGAACAGTCGAGGGCAAGAGAAGAAGAGGCCGCCAAAAGAAATCATGGGTTGACAACATCAAAGACTGGACCGCCCAACCCCTGCAACACCTCCTACTAGCCACACAGGATCGTGAAGCATGGAAAAAGATCTCTGTTGCGTCTTCTCTCATGTCCCCCCTACGTCCTTTGGGACATGGGACTGAGTGAGTGAGTGAGTGAGTTTTGATTATATCTCATTTTATATGTGATCAATGTGGGTTTTCACACGACGCGGTGGCCATCCTGGGCTGACCCTTATGGTTGACCAGGGGGTCAATACAAGCAAGGACAGTCAAATTGGTCTTAAACCCTGTTTTAATCTGTGTATAGTTGCACACTTTTAATATGAGTTCTAAAATATGACGAGGTGACAGCCTCAATATGGCCTGTGCGGTCGGCGGGGCTCTAAGCAACATCATTGGATTGGATTGTTAAAGCACCACTGAAGATTTTGCAACTGACATATCAGACACATAAATCGAGTAAAAACCTATGGTGTGTGTGTGTCAGTGTCAGAGATGCTGGGAATGGAGGTGAAGGACCTGCAGGACTGTCTGACCAGCACGGGCATGGTGGCCAAGGGGGAGGTGATCGTGCGCGCCAACAGCGTGCAGGAGGCGGTCAACGCGCGGGACGCCATGGCCAAGGCGCTGTACGGCCGCCTCTTCTCCTGGATCGTCAACAGGATCTCCGCCCTCCTCAAACCCAGCCGCGCCGGCTTCAGAGAGTGAGGGAGACACTGGCTGTACTGTAACCCACTGTTGGTGATTGTGTGTGTGTGTGTGTGTGTGTGTGTAAGCGTGCATGGGCTCATCATGCACATTCTTGCACACACACATACATACTCTTACGTGTATATACTTGTACATGTACATCATCATATTTTATTTATTTTTATTCTTTTATATTGAGGATAATGGGATAAGCACTCTTGTGCTTTTTTTTTACATCCAGTCCCCGTGTGTATGCAGTTTTGTAAATGTCATCTATTCCCACCGGCACATGATGGCCTACTCTTACGAAAAGCGGAACACGATTTAACGTGTGTACAAGAAGGATGTTCAGCATGCATTCGCACACAAGGCCTCGGTTTATAGTCTCATCCGAAGGACTTTTGGGGAGAGTGGAGTCAGCACTGATGTTAATTCCAGGAGAAAAATCTCCCAATTGGGAATCGAACTAGGGTCGTCAAATTGCGAGCGCAATGTTCTGACCACCAGGCTATCCCGTCCCCCCCGTTTGTGATTGCATGTGTGTGTATGCATGCATGGGCTCATCATGCACATGCTTGCACACACACATACACACACTTACATGTATATACTTGTACACGTACATCATCATGCGTACATGGTCATGCCTGTGAATACATTGAAATGCATGTGTGCACATGGACATGTACTACAGTAATTGAGATACTTAAAAAGAGTAGCTTATAAAAGCAAAAGTAAAGGTCTGTGTCTGTGTGTAGGCATGCCTGTTGTGCCTTTATACAAATGGCTTGCATGTATGTAGGCGTAATTATACGACTGCATACTTATTCCTGTGAATACAAATGTTCAATGTGAGGGAGATTCCAAATGAGGTATTTTAGTGTGAGGGATGTGGACACCCTGAGCATGGACTGGCCACTGGTGTGCAGGGAGGACCGGCTGGTGACGGGGCTGCTGGACATCTTTGGCTTTGAGAACTTCAAGGCCAACTCCTTTGAGCAGCTGTGCATCAACATCGCCAATGAGCAGATCCAGTACTACTTCAACCAGCACATCTTCGCCTGGGAACTGGTATGCTTTTATTTTTATTTTGTTTTTTAAATTCTTTTATATCGAGGATAATGGGATAAGCAATCATCTGCTTTTTTACATCCAGTCCCCATGTGTATGCAGTTTTGTAAATGTCATCTGTTCCCACCGGCACATGATGGCCTACTCTTATGAAAAGCGGAACAGGATTTAACGTGTGCGCAAGATGTTCTGTGTGTGTTCACACACAGTGCCTCGGTTTATAGTCTCATTCGAATGCTTTGTGTGTGTTCTCTTGTTTGGTCTTTAGAGAGAGGGGACAAGGTAGAGAGGATCAGTGTACTTATTTTTGTTCTCCTTTATCTCCAGAGGGCGAAGATATCTGAAATAAACTATTTACTGGCTTTCTTTCTTATCTTTCTTTGTTTTGCTTTTCTTTCTTTCTTTTTTCTTTCTTTCTTTCTTTCTTTCTTTCTTTCTTTCTTTCTTTCTTTCTTTCTTTCTTTCTTTCTTTCTTTCTTTCTTTCTTTCTTTCTTTCTTTCTTTCTTTCTTTCTTTCTTTCTTCTTTCTTTCTTTATTTCCTTTTTTCTTTATTTCCTTTCTTTTTCTTGTTAGTGTAAAGGTTGTTTTTTTAATGATTAGTAAAAGGACATTTTTTCCCTGAGACTGCCGTGTGTCTGTGTTGTTCTGATCATCACAAGGTGTTGGACATGTCACAGGTCCTCCTTGTTAATGGGGTGGTGGTGGGAATAATGATAGCCTAGGAAAAGAAGCCTCTTTCAATTAACACTCATTTGAAAAATTAGTTGTTTTTCGCTCTGATTCAAGCTGGCTGAAACAATTCTTTTTCGTTGAATGCTCAGACAGCAACTACTGTTGTCTGTCATGTAAGCAAACATGCATTGTGCTGCCGTTAAGCGCCTGACAAGTCAGGCCCAGCTCATCTGACTTCAGCATGGGAGAAAAACTGTTGTATCTCAAGTCTTTCTGGAAAAAAAGGCAGGAGAATGAAGCAAGAAGGCAGAAGGTAGACAAGGAAGTGACAGGAAGAATAGGAACAAGGCAGAAACAAAGAGAGGGATAGAAAAGAGTGAATTCCTGGCACAGAATTTCCAGAAGGTGGGGATGCTAAATTCATGCTGACAGGCCCCCAACATCTTCACTGGGGATGAAATGATTCTGAGATGTTGTAAGCGTCCGTGACAGTGACTGTGGGGAATCCTGTATAAAGTCTTGATCTTGCTTATCTGGCAGTATGGCTTGAGATTTGTACTGAAAATGCCTTTTACACTCCAAAACACACACAGATGCTCTTTCAGCCTCATCTGTAAATGTCAGGCATCATTGCCTAGCGTGAAACTAGGTAAAAGGAAGGGGGGGGATGATTCTAGCTCTGGCCTTAGACCCTTGAGGGAGTTACACTGGCTTTGCGCTGTCTGTGCTGTAATTTGCATTTGATAATAATGATAATGATAATAAATAAATAATGATAATAGTAATAATAATAATAATAACAACAACAATAACAACAACAATAATAATAATAATAATAATAATAATAATAATAATAATAATAATAATAATAATGGAATTTATATAGCACTATATCTCGCAAAAAACAAATCAAAGGGCTGGCATTCGACCTATACAACGCACAAGCAATCAATAACAATCATCATTGTTTAGCAAATCTGAATGTAAAAGGACAACAGGTATGAATAAGAGGCAGGTAAAAGGTGAGGGGGGTGTTTTTCAGGCGGAGTATGAGAAGGAGGAGGTGGACGCGCGGCAGGTGAGCTACGTGGACAACCGGCCCATCCTGGACATGTTCCTGGCCAAGCCGGTGGGGCTGCTGTCCCTGCTGGACGAGGAGAGCCACTTCCCCAAAGCCACTGACCTCACGCTGCTGGGTGAGTGGATTTTGATCCATTCTTTTCTATCGAGGATTATGGAATAAGCACTCTTGTGCTTTTTTACGTCCAGTCCCCATGTGTATGCAGTTTTGTAAATGTGTATCATTTAGTTTATTCATCGTAGTAAAAAAAAAAAAAGTTGCATGATCATTGATACATGAATGAATTCCAAAGCTTTTGACACAACTGTTTCTTTCCAGACAAATTCAATCAGAACATAAAGGCAGCTGCGTACTCCACTCCTAAGGGATTCTCACTCCAGTTCAGCATCGACCACTTTGCTGGAAAGGTACTTGTTCATGTTATCATTTCTGTATAGTGACAGTATATTGTGTTTGTATTTGTGTAATTTGTGTATAGTAACAGTTGATTCGTTGATGCTGACTGAGACTGAATGTTGCATTATCATTTTTGTTTGTTGTTAGTAAGAGTTGAATTCCCTCAGTCTGAATAACATTAGGGTCACACTGGTAACTCCTATCCCTTTTCCCAGTTGTCTTTTAAATGGTAAATCACACCTATGCACGCATGCATGCATACACACACACATGCACACACACAAACACACACTTTCATGCACACACACACACACACTCACACACGCAATTTACAAAACTGTATGCACCTGGGAGCTGGATGTAAAAAGGCACTTGAGTGCTTATTCATTATTCACAAAATAAAAGAATCTAAAAATGAAAAAGACAGGCGCAGGCACAGATACAAACACTCACAGACACACAGACACATACACACACACGCACGCACACATACACGCATGCACGCACGCTTGCTCACTCACTCACTCATATTGATTGAACTGCTTTTGGTGGTGATGCTGGTATGTAGGGGTAGGGAGGGGGTTTCACTCACTCACTCGCTTACCCACTCACTCACTCACTCACTCACTCACTCACTCACTCACTCACTCACTCACTCACTCACTCACTCACTCACTCAACTCACTCACTCACTCACTCACACTCTCCCTCTCTCCTGTCTTTATCAGTCTGTCTGTAGTCTGACTCTCTGCCTGTCTCTCTCTATGTGAGATCAAAGAATTATTTCACCTGACATTACAGGAGTGTATGATGGCTGTTTCCAGGTGGAATATGATGCAACAGGGTTTCTGGAGAAAAATCGTGACCGTCTTCCTGTGGAAATCGTCAACATACTCAGGACATCCGACAGCAAAGTTGTCAGAACTCTCTTTCAAACTCCACTCACAAAGACAGGTCAGTTTGTCTGTCTTGGGGTTGGGGGATTGTTGGGTTTTTTTGTAGTATGGACTTATCTTTAGGTGTGGTCTGTTGTTTTGTGTTGTGTTTTTTTTGTGTTGGTTTTTTTTTTCTGTACTCTTGAGTATTGAGTCTTTTTATTTTTGATATTTGGTTGTTGTTGGTTTGGTTTTCTTTGGGGAGGGGGGATTAAATTGTGGTTAGATGAAGTCTTTCTAAATTGCTGGTTTTTACAATTCTAACTTAATTTCAAGAACTTTTTTTTCGCAGTTATAATGTAAACACTGTAAAGAAGGTGGATGATAGTTTTGGGGATATGTTGTTGATTTATGGATAACTGGATTTCTTTTGGTGATGTTTATTGTTAGGTGTTGTGCACTATAACTCATATAACTGGTATAAACCCCTGAAAATGTGATATTTGAAGTGGGGGCTGGGACAGCCTTGATGTCAGAGTGTGGAGCTCTCAGTTTGATGCCTCAGCTTCAAGCCACTACTAAGGCTCTCATTCATGAGAATTTTTCCCAGTTCACATTCGTACCAGCTTGCCTACCCCCAAAATCTTTCAGTTGAGACTATAAATTAAGGTCCTGCATGCAAAAGCACACTGAACATTTTATGCACACATCAAAAACCTGTTCTGCCCTCTAGAAAAATAGGCCATTGCATGCTGGTAGGAAAGGATGTAAAAAATGTTAAAACCACATGCACACACGTGCCATGCTTTGGCATCATCTCTGTAGTCACTGTATGGCAGTAACTGTAATGTGGGCAAATGGTCGCATGCCAAAACTCACCATTTGTGAATCTCAGAGCCAGGGCTTGGAGGGGGGACGGGGGGGATTTGACCTTTTCTGTTACTCTCTTTGTTTCTGCACTTTTTCCCCCTGTCATCTTTTATGCTTGCGTTCTGTCTTCCCAGTCCATTTCTTGTGTTTATCTCATTACCAGTCAAGGATTTTAAAAAAAAATCCTTTTATAGTCTTTAACGAAAGTAGTATTGCAGTTTTGCTCTGACAGTTAAGTAGTCATAGAAAAACTGTAGAATGGGCAGTGTTGTCTTCCAGAAAGGTGTTAAGATTGTGTTCAGATGTCTCCATTGCTCCCTGTGGTGTGAAGCCTTGCACCTCCAGTTTGCTTCACTGTTGGCATTCAAAACCTCTGTCAGTGTTGTCTGGTCTGTGGCCCAGTGACCTTGCTTTAGGTTTACTGATTTCCTTGGTTATACCCTTTGTTGGTCTGTTTTTCCTCTGTTGTGTGTGTGTGTGTGTGTGTGTGTGTGTGTGTGTGTGTGTGGTGTGTGTGTGTGTGTGTGTGTGTGTGTGCGAGCATGTATGCTTACCAGGTTCTTTTATACATGTATTTGGTAAGAGTGTGCATGTCACTGTATATGCACATGTACATATGCAGTGTTTTTTTTATCTAAATCTTTTTATACTTTTGTATAATGAACAACACTTTCATTGTAGCATTCATTTTCTCCTGTATATTTTTTTGAAAATCCATTCACATTTCTGTTGGGGTATTTCTATTTGTCATCAGGATTTTGTCACAGGATTCCAGGTGATAACTTGTCTATTTTTTTCATCAAGCTGAAAGCTTTTGTACAAATGTCTGGCTCACTAAAATTACATTTTATTTCAAAAGGAAAAGGCATGCTTTGTAATATTTGCCATGACAGGAGAGCACAGTGGAAAGACCACTGCTTCCAAAAGCTAAAGTGGAATACAGCCAAGTGAGGTTGTGTTGTACATTGGTGACTGTCAGCATGGTATTGACTTAAGTGCAGATGCCAAGTCTAACATGCTGTGAGTGGGAACCTGTATATCCTCTTTATCGTGGACAAGTCATTGAGGAAAGTGGAGGGGCACCTCCCTCACAGGGCTGGACTGGAAAAGTCCAGGCCTCTATCAACACGTTTCTCAATAACCCCATTGTGGAATACCATTGTGTGATTATAAATTAATTCATGCTCATAGCTGTAAAGATTTCTGTATAATACTGTTATCAGATGCTTTCATTAAAATCTTCTTTTGTACATATAGATTTGTGTTTGTATAGCTACAAACACACACACACACACACACACACACACACACACACACACACACACACACACACACACACACACACACACATGTAAGTGTGTACATACATGCATACAAACATACCATACACATGGTGTACACACAGATATTTATATAAAAAAAAAGAATTATATATATATATGAGAAAATATAGTGGAGAAAAACAAGTGCAGGTAACCAGTTACAACTATATTCTCATCATAAAATGGATGTTTGTCTAAGATTGTATATATATATTGGGTTGTTATTCTTATGTTTATCTTTCCACCTTTTATTTGCCTGTG
>CM060316.1:114007841-114017841 GCA_030674155.1 Stramonita haemastoma
TTTTTTTTAAATGAGCAAGTGTGTTTTAAAAGAAAAGCAAGTCAGTGTGAGTTTTATATGCTTGCGTCAAGTTGACAACTAAGTCATCCAAAATGGACCATAGGCATTGTTTTTCAAATGTTTTTCTTTTGGTTTTGTCTTCTAGTTTTTGTTTCACACAGATAGGTTATTGATAACTTCAGTTCATTTCGCATGTAGAAAGCATTTTGTTGTTGTTTCTTTTAAACAAAGATTACTTTAAAAAGCAAAAAGTTTATTTTGTAAGAATTTTAAAACATTGTGCAATTTGCAACTGGGTCAGTTGCGTTTCTAAATTGAATGTGATCCACCTTGACATGGTTGGTGAGCATCCATCCAGCAAATCCAGAAAAAAAGAACATGATTGATCTTACACACAGTTACAGTTTCCTTGGCTTCACCATTTCCTTACTACAATACAGGTTGTAAAAATCTTGACTGTGAAAACTGGAAGAGAAAATTCAAGCCTTTGAAATGAAGTCATTCAGACAGCTTTCTATGAATCTCTGGCAGGATGACAGAATGCAACAAGTCTGTGTGGCAAGAGGTGACTATGTTAAGCTGGGCCACAGGAACAAACCCCATCTGTCTGTTGTGAAAGGGAGAAGCTGGCATGGCTCCGTCTTTGTCAGGGTCACAGGTCTCTTACCAAGACTATCTATCCTATAGGGGACACTGGAGGGAGAGGCAGTGGTAGAGGCAGACAGATGAAGAACTGGATGCAGACCATCAAAGACTGGACCGGCCTTGACACGGCGCTGTTGCTGTGAAAGGCTGAAGACAGCCAGCCAGGAGGAGAGCACTGTTGATTGTGTCACTTATTCTCTCCCCTTGACTGACCATCTTGGTAAAGGGATTGACTGATTGATTGGTTTTTTTTTTTTGGGCGGGGGGGGGGGGGGGGGAGTTTTGGGGGGGGGGGGGGTTTGGTTTTTTTTTTTACTTTGAGGATAACGGAATAAGCGTACATGTGCTTTTTTTATTTTTTTTTTACATCCAGTCCCCGTGTGTATGCAGTTTTGTTGATTTTGTCATCTGCTACCACTGGCATACAAATGGCTACACTTCCAAAAAATGGAACAAGTTTTAATGCGAGCCTAAGATGTTCTGCGTGTGTTCGTTTATGGGACCTTGGTTTATAGTCTCATCCAAAAATCTCCAAAGATTTTTTTTGGGGGGGGAGTGGAGTCGGCTCTCCCCTGAGGAAAAATCCTCTTGAACGAGATGTGAATCCAGGTCAGCAGATTATGAGCACAATGCACATCACTCTACCCACCAGGCTATCTTAAGATTGAAGGGGCAGTAACTATAGTCAAGAGAAATGATCGATTTGACAGCCTGAGTAGTTTTCCTTTGCTCAGATATGGTTACCTTTATTTTTTAAAAAGGGCTGTAACCATTTGCATAACATATCTTTTTGTGACCATGTCAGGACTGCTGTTGGTAAAGCTTCCCTTCATATTACATTTGATTTTATTTTCCATTTTTATCATTTTTTAATTTTCTTCTTATTTTTTTTGGATCTGCTTTCCCTTTGACAATTAGCACAGAAAAAAAAGTATTGCTTCTGTCTGCCAGGACCTAGATAAAAAAATGTGGCACCAGGAAGTTTTTGATCGGCCTTGTACAGTCTTGTTGTTTTATGTTTTTCCTCCCTTTTGTAAAAGTTATACGCACTGTGTGTGAACTAACTTGTTTCTTTGTTCTATTCCTTCATTGTATTGTCAGTTAAAATATGTACTTCAGTTGTGTATGTTTGGATGTAGGAAGGGTGAATTAATTGTGAGATCTGTGATGTGATCTTTGAAATGTTTTTTGTCTTGTACTGGAGGGTGTGCCTGTTTAGCTGTGATGATGATTTTTCTGTGCTTCTTTCTTGGCCAGTCTGCAATGAGGGCTGTGAGTGTGCAAGTATTGACAGATGACAGTATTGTGTGTGTTTGTGTGTGTGTGTGTGTTCATGCGTGTATTTGTGTACATGCTTTGTGTGTGTGTGTGTTTATCTGTCTGCATATGCGTGTGTTGTGTGCGTGCACATGTATGTACCAAGCTTTATACAGTGTTGTTCATGTGTGAAACAGCCAGAATAATAACAGTTCTTGAAACATGACAGAATAGCAAAGACACAGCCTCCATCAAATGGTCCTGCTTAGAATCTTATTAAGTAGCTTTAATGAGAAAATGAGACTTTTTAAGTCACAAAAGTTGAGAAGTGTTGGTTGCTTTTGACTGTCCGCTTGATTTCTCAGGACACATGGACATGGCCTGAGTGCACGTCTTTCAAGCTCAGCAAGCATGAATTAGAACTGTTACTTGTTTCTGATCCTGTCACATTATCTTCACAGCAAAACCTTGAAAGAAGCTGGATAGACAAGGTTGTGTGGTGTGTATTGAGAAGTTGAGGAAAGAGGAGCACAACCTAGACACATTCCAGCACAAGTGACTGCATTCACTTCCTCAGGTAATCTGGCCACAGAGATTGACTGGCATTCCTGACTGAAGAATGACTGTCGCTCTCTGATGGAGACTGAATTGTTACCTGGCTGAGATGGAAAGTTATGTATGTAATTCTCCATGTGAAAATTAAAATTTTGTCTTGAATCTCTCAAACTCCAAATCCTGTCAGTACATGGCACTGCAGGCAGCAATAAGCATCAATTGGTTCTTACTGCTGTTTTTACTTTTACCTGATATTGTTTGATGCTGGTTTGTTTGTTTTCACTTTGAAGTATTGAGTGTCTTGTGTGTTGATGAAAGTTTGTCTTTTCAGTTTTGTTCTTTCACATAAATGTGTTTTGTGTTTCTTTTGTTCAGCAAATGAAGGTATTGTTGCCTACTCACTGTGACATCCCAGTCACTCCAATCCATCCATCATTGATACAATCCTATACAGCCTGCTTTGGTCCACTCCCACTTCACCACACCATGGATAGGGTTCTTTGTGTTAGTCTCTCGCACTAAACGGATCCGCGACAGTAGTAGTGGTCTGTGTCACAATGTCTGCAGAAAACACACCAACCTTTTCTGAAAATTAAGCAGAAGGGGGGGGGGGGGGGGGGGGGGGGGGGGGGGGGGGGGGGGGGGGGGGGGGATCAGGAAGAGGGAGAAGACAAAGAAGGGAGCATTCACCTGTCTGGAAACATTGCCCAGATCAGTTGGGAAAACCCTGACTGAGTGGTCCCACCCTGGTTGCAGTGAGGATGATGTGGTATCCCTGAAGAGCAGCCCGATTTTCTTACAGTACACACAAACCTGCCTAACTCTTGAGAAGATTTTTAAAAATACAGTGCTATTGAACATGAAATGAAGATTAATTTAGCATGGCTTGGTTATCTTTTGGGTTTTTTTTGTGTTTGCTTTTCTTTGGGGGAGGGGGGGAGAGGATTTAATCGGGTTTTTTTTCCCCATTTTTAGTTCCTTTTTCTTTCCTAGACCGAGGGATTAAAAGTTTTAGTCAGATTTTTTTTTCTCTAAAAATCAACTTAAGATGGTAAACATGTGATGATCTCAAAGTGATTGTTTTTTTTTTTTATATCATTTACCAATATGATGATTCCAAAGAATCAGTAGAGAGTATGTTGGCTTAGGTTTTAAAATTTGTCTTTTCTTTTTCCTCTACACACAGCTCTTTTTACCATACTGTCAGGATATTAGGCTGATTTGTACAGGTGTATATTGTGATGGGGTCTGACTGTGAAGTAATCACACATTGTGACAAAATATGTCTGTCTGGAGTGAGATACAGAGTAAAGGTTACAGATTTTTACATGTGCAAGTAACCAGCAATTTTTGTTCAGCAGTTTTCCTCAAGGTCGGTAGGGTTATGATCCATGATGTGATTGAATATGAATTTTGTTCTCATTGTAACTCTTTTCATTTTCCAAAAGTATATGATCCTCATTTTCATTGAGTTTTGTTGATGCTGGTCACACTTGACACCAAACAATGGCAGCTTTTTCTTCGGTAAAAGAAAATAAAATGCTGAGCAAAGGAATTCAGTAGTTTTGTGTGTGTGTGTGTGTGTATGTGTGTGTGTGTGTGTGTGTGTGTGTGTGTGTGTGTGTGTGTGTGTGTGTGTGTGTGTGTGTGTGTGTTCGTGTGTGTCGTGTGTGTGTGTGTGTGTGTGTGCGTGTGCATGCGTGCGCGCGTGCGTGCGTGTGGTGTGTGTGTGTGTGTGTGTGTGTGTGTAACACCCTCCTACTTAATATGCTCTCTCTCTCTCTCTCTCTCTCTCTCTCTCTCTCTCTCTCTCTCTCTCTCTCTCTCTCTTCTCTCTCTCTCGTGTGTGTCTGTGTCTATATGTTCTTCTTGAAGATAAATACCTTCGACATGATGAAAATTACTCCACTCTCAAGAAGCTGTTTCTAAAGAAGGAACAAAAGCGAACGCCTAAGATAAACTGAAAAACCAAACAAACAAATATACAAAACTGAACAAGAACTGCTTATTGGAAAAGACAGCGTGTCTCTGAGCGTTAAGCCGCTGGAAGGCTACAGACATTTTATTTATTTATTTATCAGACCTTACAAGTATGAAAATAACCTTACTTAGCACATCAGCCCCCAAAACAAACTGAGGCCTCGCGTGGGTGCCAAGGTCCACTAAGCATCACACTGTTGAAAACAAATTATAAAACAACAAGAAAAATTGAAAGGGGTGGGGAAAAGGGGAAACTACAGGGAGGGGGGGGGGGGAGGCAGAAATAGCACAAAGGGCAAGGTTTTATTTGGAAGACAGGAATGGCACAGAGAGGCGGTGATCACAGGAATGACACAGACAAGGTTAAGTTTAGAAAACAGGAGTGGTACAGTGTTAAGTATAGAAAACAGGAGTGGCACAGTGTTAAGTCTGGAAGACAGGAATGGTACAGACAGTGTTAAGTCTGGAAGACAGGAGTGGCACAGACAGTGTTAAGTTTGGAAGACAGAGTGGCACAGTGTTAAGTCTGGAAGACAGGAATGGTACAGTGTTAAGTTTAGAAAACAGGAGTGGCACAGTGTTAAGTCTGGAAGACAGGAATGGCACAGACAGTGTTAAGTTTGGAAGACAGGAGTGGCACAGACAGTGTTAAGTTTGGAAGACAGAGTGGCACAGTGTTAAGTCTGGAAGACAGGAATGGTACAGACAGTGTTAAGTCTGGAAGACAGGAATGGCACAGACAGTGTTAAGTTTGGAAGACAGGAGTGGCACAGTGTTAAGTTTGGAAGACAGGAATGGCACAGACAGTGTTAAGTTTGGAAGACAGGAGTGGCACAGTGTTAAGTCTGGAAGACAGGAATGGCACAGTGTTAAGTCTGGAAGACAGGAATGGTACAGACAGTGTTAAGTTTGGAAGACAGGAATGGCACAGACAGTGTTAAGTCTGGAAGACAGGAGTGGCACAGACAGTGTTAAGTTTGGAAGACAGGAGTGGCACAGTGTTAAGTCTGGAAGACAGGAATGGCACAGACAGTGTTAAGTTTGGAAGACAGGAGTGGCATAGACAGTGTTAAGTCTGGAAGACAGGAATGGCACAGACAGTGTTAAGTTTGGAAGACAGGAGTGGCACAGACAGTGTTAAGTTTGGAAGACAGGAGTGGCACAGACAGTGTTAAGTCTGGAAGACAGGAGTGGCACAGTGTTAAGTCTGGAAGACAGGAATGGTAAAGGGGGCTTAGTTGGAGTCAAATTTCTCGTTGGAGCAGCTCCCTATCCGAAAATACAGATACAGTTTGCTGGGTTTTTTCTTCTGGAAAGACGAGGAGAGGACCAGATAGTGCAGGGCTGGGTGCTGGTATGTCTGGCTGGCCAAGGTAATAAAGTAGAAGGGACTAACTGGTACTGGAGGAGATCAGCTTTCTCATTAATGGGATGTGTAGACTTTTGAAAGACGCGTCTGCCTCCCGTCTGCTACACTGTAAGGACCGTTATTCCAGTCTGGTCAGAAATGAAAATGTTGTGTGTGTGTGTGTGTGTGTGTGTGTGTGTGTGTGTGTGTGTGTGTGTGTGTGTGTGTGTGTTGTTCATCAGTATCAAACTAGGCTCCGGTCTGAAGAGAGCACAATTAGGGCAAAGAGAGTCAGTTCTACGGTTGCCACGTTCAAAGGTTCTTTACCACTGACTGGTTCCCCTTTGGATCTCTGGTCTAAAATAAGACAGTTTCAATCCAAATTGTTAGATTTGTGAAATAGCACATACACATACACACACACGCACGCACGCACACACACTCTCTCCGTCTCTCTCTCCCTCTCCACACACACACACACACACACACACACACACACAAGCGTGCAAACACACAACAACACACACACACACGCACGCACGCACGCTCTCTCTCTCTCTCCTGTCTAATATCACGAACTTGTGAAAAGGCGTTCAATGAATTTGAACACACACACCCACACCCACACACACTTGCATAAAGCGTAATGTCCCTTGCTAGGCCTACAAGGGAAACCACTCCCATACATTTCAGGAGACAACGCACCATTTCCTAGATCTGTCATGTTCAACATGATATGATATCTCCATTCAACGCCTTGTCTCTCATTGTGTTTGTTCATCTGGGTTTTTCTTTGTTTGTTTCTTTTCCCTTGCTGAAGGTTTGCTGGCTCAACTTTTCGCTGGTATCACGATATTTTCCGTTTCAGAAGAGCAGAGTAAAGCATAGTCACGACATATTTCTACAATGAAATTAGGTTGTTCTGGCCTCAGTGCTCATTTCATTATATTTATTTATTTATTTATTTATGCTTTTTTTAAAAATCGAGAATAACGGAATAAGCACTTGTGAGCTTTTTTAACATCTAGTCCCCGTGTGTATGCAGTTTTGTTGTTTGTCATCTCTTCCTACCTGCACACAATGGCCTACTCTTCCGAAAAGCGGAACAGGTTTTAACGTGTGCGCAAGATGTTCTATGAGCGTTCGGACACGGGACCTCGGTTTATAGTCTTATCCGAAGGACTTATGGGAGGAGTTGGGTCTGCACTAAAGATAACTCCAGGGGTAAATATCTCCTTGAACGGGATTCGAACCCGCGTCGTGAGATTGCGAGCGCAATGTTCTAACCACAGGCTATCGCGTCCCCATTATATAGTTGGGTGAGGGGTGGAATATAGCCTAGTGTTTACAACGTTGCGATTTTACAAGTCAGGTTCGAGTCGCCATCGACTCGTCCCAAGAGATTTTTTCCCCCAGGAAATAACATCAGTTTTGATTCCACTTTCCCTAAAGTTCTTCAGGTGAGATTATAAACCTAACTTTCAAGTGCAGACACATTCAGGACTTCTTGCACTTATGTTAAAACCCATTCTGCCTTTCGGAAGAGTAGGCCTTTAAAAGGCCAAAAGTCCTTTGGATGAGACTAAACCGAGGTACTGTGCGCGCGCGCGCACGCAGAACATCTTGAGCATAATTTTATGTTAAAACATGTTCCGCTTTTCGGAAGTGTAGGCCATTGTGTGCCGGTGGGAATGGATGACAAAACTGCATACACACGGGGGCGAGGTGTTAAAAAAAAACACATGAGTGCTTATTCCATTATTTTCGAAACAAAAGAATAAAATTAATAGATGAAACAAACACTCCTGACTTTTTTTCTTTAATTATTTATGTTTATTCTTGCCTGATGGTTTAATTAAAAGAAAGATGTCTCTCGATCACTAAACATCAAACTAGTCATTTAGAAATTTTTAAATATTTTGAAAACTTTAAGAAGATAGATAAATCTTCCTATAAATCTTCCTGTTACTGTGTTGTGGGGGGATTGTTTCCCTTTTTCTTCTTCTGTTCTGTATGTTTGTTGTTTTTTTTTAGCGTTATTAGCAACATGAAACGTTAAGATAGCTTATTGTCTGTATCTCTTGGAAAAGGATGCTTGTACACTTGTTCGTCGTCAAATTTATCCTGAAATGAAATTTGAGAAGAGCTCTTCGTTATGGAAATAAAAACAAAACAAAAAAAGGTATCCATTTCTGTATTACTTTATTCTCTATTCGTGAGTTTTCTATCTTATATACGCTTCTTTTTCTTTTTTTTTCTTCTTTTTTTTTCGGCAGCTAAAATGGCAGAAAATTATTATTATTGCTTTGCTCATCCGCCGTTTTCACAGTCTCTTTCAATCTGTCTACTTGTCAACTTTGTTAATAATATTCCTCCTCCTCCTCCATCTCCTCGTCCTCTTTCTCCTCCTCCTCCTCTTTTCTCCTCCTCCTCCTCCTCCTCCTCTGTTGTGTGTGTGTGTGTGTGTGTGTGTGTGTGTGTGTGTGTGTGTGTGTGTTGTGTGTGTGTGTGTGTGTGTGTGTGCGTTCTTTTATTTCGAGGGTAATGGTAAAAAGCATTCATGTTTTTGTTTGTTTTCTTTTCTTTTCTTTTTTTTACAACCATTCCCCGCGTGTATGCACTTTGGGCCAACGGTTTTCTCCAGCCACGCTTACAACTGTCTCAGTACTAGTGTCTGTAATCTCTCCAAGCTGCTGATAATTGCAATGTCGGGGGCCAGACAGAGTGAATGTTCCCAGAGACAGATAGACAGCCTGAACCCTTCAGTTCTGGGGTACTGATTCCCTGAAGCTGGCTGAGAAGACAGCGTGAATTTGCCACAGTGAAGTAGACAAGGTATAATGAAGACACATGATTGTTTATGGGTCCCTGTTTCAAGTCCACATGGTCGTGGAGTTTTTGTTTTTGTTTCTCGGCTAGAGGTCAGCGGTTCACGAATACGAACGTAACAAATCCCCATTTAGCCACCACCGTCTTCAGCCTGTACAGTCTTCTCTTCTTTTGTGAGCTGTTTTGTGGTGGCAGTATGAGGTGAGTGAAAATACCATTAACCCCTGGCACAACGAGGTATAAAGGACCGGAAAATCATTTTTTTACGGATGAATCGGTGGTCTAGAGGTAACGCACCTGCCTAGAAAGCAAATATTCTGGGTTCTAAGTGCGTGGTGGTTTGATCCCCGTTTGGGCCCGAAGCTTTTCCCCCCTTCCACTAGAACATAAGTGGTGGTCTGGGTGTTAGTCTTTCGACTGATATGATAAATCGAGATCCCGTGTGGTATTCATAATTATTAAAAATTTTAGGACACGTAAAATAACCCACGGCAAGAAGGGAATTGTCCCTGGCGAAATTCTGTACTTAAAAAAGCCACTCTGATATTGAAAGAAAGACAGTTACAGACAGGAAAAGAAAAAAAAAAGGTGGCGCTGCTCTTGTGGCAACGCGCTTTTCCTGAGGAGAGCAGCCTGAATTTCTCGCAGAGAAAACAGCCGTGACTTAAAGTGGTGTAGGCTACAATACAATGCAACGGATCTTAAAATGTCGCTGTATCTTTTTTCTCATTTTCTTTCTAATTCAGTGGATGTTATCAATAATGCGTTTTGAGACTGTAACGACAAAAAAAGCTTTCCTTTGCTCAAGAGTAATGGAAAAAGGAAAAAAAAAAGAAAAGGAAGAGAAGGAAAGAACGATAACGAGAAGAAAAGACCGGAAGAAAAGAACCCCCCCCAAAAAAAACAACAACAACCAAACAAAGAAAACAAACAAAACGCAACAAAACAACAGCAACAAACTAAAACAAAAAAACAAACAAAAAACCCCCGGAAGGTAGGAAAGGAAGATGAAAGGAAAGAGGCACATGGAGGATGAGGAGAAGAAAGAAAGAAGAGAAAAGCCCCCACTAAGGATGAAGAGCAGGACGACAGAGTAATGAAAGAAAGAACGAGAAGGAGGAGGAGGAGAAGAGGAGGGAGGGAGGAGAGGAGAGGAGAGGAAGGAGTAGGACAAAACCATTTTTACATTTACACCACTTTAAGTCATGGCAGATTATCTATGCGTGAAATCCGGGTTGCTGTGCCCGGGAAAGCGCGTCGCCACAAGAGCAGCGCCCCACATTACTTTATTTTATTCTATTTATCATCATGATCATTATTTGCTGCCTGCAACCGTGTTTCTTTCCCTATCAGAGTGGCTTTTATCTACAGAATTTTGCCAGGGAC
>CM060316.1:114022841-114030341 GCA_030674155.1 Stramonita haemastoma
AGGCTCCATCCTAACAAAAGATGGCACATCAAACAATGAGGTGAAAGCTCGCATTGCAACAGCAACATCTGCTCTAGTCAGACTCCAGAGGATCATCAGAAGCAACAACATCAGCTTCTGCACCAAATATCCACCTCTACAAATCCCTCGTAATATCTATCCTCCTATATGGCTGTGAATCATGGACTCTGACAGCAGAGTTAGAGAGAAGAATCCAAGCATTCGAGAACAAGTGCCACAGAAGACTCCTCAAAATATCATACAAAGAACACAAGACCAATAACTATGTGAAAGAGGAAATCAACAAAGCGTGTGGGCCCCCAAGAGCCTTTGCTCTCCAACCATAAAGAGGAGAAAGTGATGTGGTTTGGTCCCCACCACAAGACACAACACCCCAGCAAAAACCATCTTGCAAGGAACAGTCGAGGGCAAAAGAAGAAAAGGCCGCCAAAGAAATCATGGGTTTTACAACATCAAAGACTGGACTGCCCAACCCCTGCAACGCCTCCTACTAGCCACACAGGATCGTGAAGCATGGAAAAAGATCTCCGTTTGCGTCTTCTCTCATGTCCCCCCTACGTCCTTTGGGACATGGGACTGAGTGAGTGAGTGAGAGTGTTGTAATGTACCGCAGCAGCTTTCAGTTGCCCCATATTTTCCCTGCAGGAAATGTCTGCAGCTCTCCCTTGGGAAAACGTGTCGCAGTAAGAAAAAGTGCCAAACCCATGACTCAAAAGAGTGTTTTGTGTTGTGTGGTGTGGTGTGTGTGTGTGTGTGTTGTGTGTGTGTGTGTTTTTTGTTGTGTGTGGGGTGGTGTGGTGTGTATTAAAAAGGGAAGAAGAAAAGGGAAAAAAAGAAGAAGAAGATTTCAATGAGAGCACGAGCCTTCAGCAAGTTTCCAATCATTTTTCTTGATTTATTTCAAATTTGCTTTTGTTTAGTTTATTTCATTTATTTTACTACAGAACTGCTAAATGAGCAACTCTGTCAGTTTCACTCACGTCTAGTCTCTTTCTTAGTTTTTCTCCTCTAAGTTTCGTTTGTCTTTTCACATTTACCAATTTTTGTTTTCTTTGAAGATTTCTTCTTTTTTATCCTTCGCCATTTTGGACCTAGTAGAATCTGACATTCAGATATCTTTTCAATATTGTTTTTATAAACGATTATCTTATTTGAAAGAAAGGATACCTGTTCGAATTTGAAGTTGATTTTTATGGGTACTACTGTATCATTAAAGTCAAAATTTTGTTATTTGTTGTTTATTTAACTTTAATGTTGTTCTTTCCCCCCATAAATTTCAGGAAACAAAGTATAGAGTTTTTGGACGGTTAACATTATAACACTGACCTACCAGCAAACTCCAGAATGGTTCATTTTAAAAAAGATAACATTGTTTGCAAAGAAGAAAGTATAAGCACCCTTAATAACTTTCTAAAACAGCTATTCATTCATAGCTCAAATAAACAATGTCTGCATGGTACAATAGATGACTGGCAGCTTTGAATAGATGAGAACAAAATCACAATAAATGCTGCTTCATATCTATAGTAGTAAATGAATACCTTTGCTGCCCGGTTACAGCTTTATATATCTTTGTTCTTCTGAGGTTCTAAAGCATCCCAAGCGATGGCTGTTCTGCAACTCAAAGACCCAACAGTGGTTGAGATCTTCCAAGCCAACATTGGAGGAAAGTTCGCCGCACTCACAGCCATTGACAATGATGTGAACACATTAGCCAACAACATCAAAGAAGTGCTAACGACAGCAGCAGAAGAAACATTAGGCAGAAGCAGAACAAAGAAACAACCCTGGGTGACAAATGAGGTTCTTGACCTCTGCGACAAAAGAAGAGAACTTAAGAAGCAAAAGTTCACAAGTCAAGAAGCCAACAACAAGTACATGGATAGCCACAGAGAAGTGAGGAAAAAGATGAGAGAAGCCAAAGAAGCGTGGATAGAAGAACAATGCAACAACATCGAAGATGGAATGGCCAAGGGAAACAGCAAAACAGCTTACAACACTCTGAAAGCACTAACGAAAACCACACAGCCTAAAGCCTCTGTTATTGAAGATAAAGAAGGAAATCTTTTAACGGAAAACAATGCCATCCTCCAGCGCTGGACAGAATACTGTGAGGGATTGTATAACTACCCACTACGCCCAGATACCAACATAGTTTCCAACAAACCCCCTGAACACCAAGATAAAGACCCACCAATACTAAGGTGTGAAGTAGACACAGCTATTAAGCAATTGAAGAAGGGGAAGTCCCCTGGAATCGATAACATCCCAGCTGAACTCATAAAAAATGGAGGGAATGAAACAGCAAGGCGATTCACAGATCTTTGTCAGAAGATCCACGACACCAAAGAATGGCCAAAAGAATGGACACAGTCTCTTGTAATACCCCTGCCAAAGAAAGGAAACCTCAAGCAATGCCAGAACTACAGAACCATCAGTCTCATAAGCCATCCTAGCAAGATCATGCTGCAGGTAGTCCTCAACAGACTGAAAAACCAAGCAGAAAAACTCCTGGCAGAAGAACAAGCGGGCTTTAGACCAAAACGCAGCACAATGGAACAAATTTTCAACCTGAGAATTCTGATAGAGAAGCATCTCCAACACCAAAAAGACTTGTACCACAATTTTATAGACTTCAAAAAGGCCTTTGACAGGGTATGGCATGACGGCCTCTGGCAAGTACTCAGGCACTTCAACATTGACAACTGCCTAATTGAAGTCATCAAGGCTCTGTACGAGAATGCAAGAAGTGCAGTTTTCATGAACAACCACGTGGGCGAGTTCTTCAAGACCACGGTTGGAGTCCGCCAGGGCTGCCTTCTCTCACCTGTACTCTTCAACCTCTTCCTCGAAAACATCATGACAGAGACACTGCAAAACCACCACACTTCCATCTCCATTGGTGGAAGACCCCTTTGCAACCTCAGATTTGCAGATGACATTGACCTCATGGGCAGCAGCAAACAAGAACTGCAAATCCTCACAGACAGTCTAACAGACCGAGCGAGCGCATACGGCATGGAGGTCAGTACAGAGAAATCGAAGATCATGGTCAACAGCGCGAGTAATGACAGCACGGAAATAAAGATGAATGGAGAAATATTGGAAGAGGTGAGCCAATTCAAATACTTAGGCTCCATCCTAACAAAAGATGGCACATCAAACAATGAGGTGAAAGCTCGCATTGCAACAGCAACATCTGCTCTAGTCAGACTCCAGAGGATCATCAGAAGCAACAACATCAGCTTCTGCACCAAATACCACCTCTACAAATCCCTCGTAATATCTATCCTCCTATATGGCTGTGAATCATGGACTCTGACAGCAGAGTTAGAGAGAAGAATCCAAGCATTCGAGAACAAGTGCCACAGAAGACTCCTCAAAATATCATACAAAGAACACAAGACCAATAACTATGTGAAAGAGGAAATCAAAAAGCGTGTGGGCCCCCAAGAGCCTTTGCTCTCCACCATAAAGAGGAGAAAGCTGATGTGGTTTGGTCACACCACAAGACACAACACCCTAGCAAAAACCATCTTGCAAGGAACAGTCGAGGGCAAAAGAAGAAGAGGCCGCCAAAAGAAATCATGGGTTGACAACATCAAAGACTGGACTGCCCAACCCCTGCAACGCCTCCTACTAGCCACACAGGATCGTGAAGCATGGAAAAAGATCTCCGTTGCGTCTTCTCTCATGTCCCCCCTACGTCCTTTGGGACATGGGACTGAGTGAGTGAGTGAGAGTGTTGTAATGTACCGCAGGCAGCTTTCAGTTGCCACATATTTTCCCTGCAGGAAATGTCTGCAGCTCTCCCTTGGGAAAACGTGTCGCAGTAAGAACAGTGCCACCTATGACTCAAAAGATGTGTGTGTGTGTGTGTGTGTGTGTGTGTGTGTGTGTGTGTGTGTGTGTGTGTGTGTGTGTGTGTGTGTGTGTGTGTGTGTGTGTGTGTGTGTATTAAGAAGAAGAAGAAGAAGAAGAAGAAGAAGAAGAAGAAGAAGAAGAAGCAAGCATATGTTTGTGCCGTATGCAGGGGACTCGTTCCATGCGTGCGAGTCATTGAAACATGAGCAAGGAAATGTCTTAATTTAATGTGATTTCCGCTGAAATTTTGTAACAGATTCGATTTCATCCTTGGGGGAAATGCAAAAGACATAAGTCTGTAAAAGTTTGTAAAATGTAGTTTTCATTCTCTCTCCTTGCCCCTTCTCTCCCTTTCTGCTTTTGTGCACCCCTCCTACCCCCGCCTCCCCTCACCCCGCCGCCTTTTTGGTTACCTTTTTCATGTATAACTCTCTCTGTCATCCATCCTAACAGTTTGCTTATATATTGAAATGTACAAAACTACAATAACGTGTCGGTGCACGCACCACTTATTCGCCTCCATCTACACACACACACACACACACACACACACACACACACACACACACACACACACACACACACACACACACAACACACACACACAGAGTGTTATGTGCGGAAAACGTGTGTTCCCCCTACACACACACACACACACACACACACACACACACACACACACACACACACACACACACACACACACACCACACACACAGACACACACGCACGCGCGCGCGCGCGCGTACAGTTACCCCATACACCCACCCACACAAACCTAAACAGATTTCTTTCGCAACAAAAAAATCTTCTTTGCATGACAGGGTTTAAAACGTAAATCAAACACAATGTTATATTGCAATGATCAGGGATTAAAAAAGCTCAATAAATGGCAATGCGTGTCGGAAAACCATTAAAGAAGATCTCGAAGGAGTCGACGTTGAAATTTTCCTCTTTTTTTTTCAAGAGAGCACGAGCCTTCAGCAAGTTTTCCATTCATTTTCTCTTGATTTATTCAATTTGCCTTTTGTTATTTATTCATTTATTTTACTACAGAACTGCTAAATGAGCAACTCCTGTCAGTTTCACACACGTCTAGTCTCTTTCTTAGTTTTTCTCTCTAAGTTTCGTTTGTCTTTTCACATTTTACCAATTTTTTGTTTGTTTGAAGATTTCTTCTTTTTTATCCTTCGCATTTTGACCTAGTAGAATCTGACATTCAGATATATTTTCAATATTGTTTTTATAAACGTTATCTTATTTGAAAGATAGGATACATGTTCGAATTTGAAGTTGAATTTTATGGGTACTACTGTATCATATAAGTAAATTTTGTTATTTGTTGTTTATTTAACTTTATTGTTGTTCCTTTCCCCCAAATTTCAGGAAAAAAGTATAGAGTTTTTGGACTGTTAACATAAAACACTGCATACAGCAAACTCCAGAATGGTTATTTTAAAAAAGATAAATTGTTTGCAAAGAAGACAGTAAAGCACCCTAACTTAAAACAGCTATTCATTCATAGCTCAAAAACAATGTCTGCATGGTACAATAGATGACTGGCAGCTTATGAATAGATGAGACAAAATCACAAAATGCTGCTTCCTATCTATAGAGTAAATGAAACCTTTGCTGCCGGTACAGCTTTATATATCTTTGTTCTTCTGAGGTTCTACAGCCTCCAAGCGATGGAGTTCTTCACGAGTGTTTAAAAAAAAAAAATCTACTTTTATTTTAAAAAAAAAACCGGCCAAAGTTCACTTTTGACAGTAACACACCCAAACTAGTTTTAGAGTAAAAACAAACAAAAAGGACTGGGGAAGACAAAACTTGTCTAAAAGAAATCAGGAATTAAAAAAACAAAACAAAAACAAAACAAAACAAAAAACGAAAAATAATCACGATAGTTATCAGTCATTTTGTTCTCACGTTTCTGCCAGGTTGTCGTAGGCAACGAGAGAGAGAGAGAACTCGAACTCGAACTCGAACTCGAAATTTTTAATGAGGGTAATTGGGTAAGCCAGAGGCTTCTTTACACCAGGCCCTCATGGGGACAAAAAGAAAGAAATATGAATAAATCAATGAATTAATAAACAAATAAATGTAACATATTAAGAAAAACAGTCAGTCATATTACAATTCAATTATTGATAAAGCAGGAAATCAATGAAGTACCACATAAGTGAACCAATCAAGTTACTAAACAACAATCAAACACGAAAAACTACCCTCTCTAACACCCCCTACCCTAAACAAACAGTTTTTCCCAAAAGTCAAGATAATACACACACAACGAACACACGCAAACACACGCACCACACAGACACAGACACACACACAAAACACACCCACACACACGCACACACACACTCATAGATGAAGAGAAACATACAAACACACATGCACATACACGCAAACCCACACAAAATCACACAAACACACACACCATCACACACACATACACACACACCATCACACACACAAACAACAATGCACAATAAGCTTTCATAAACACATACACAAACTCATTCACTCACACGCAAAAATACACACAAACACATACACACTCAACAAACACAAATGCACACAAACACACACATACACACACACGTACGCACACACACACACACACACACACACAAACACACACACACACCACAAACACACTCACACACAAAACACACACACACACACACACACACAGAGACACAGACACACACACACACACACACACACACACACACACACACACACACACACACACACACACACACACACGAGAGCGCGCGCGCGCGCACGCAAGAACGCACATTCACAAAAAGAACATGGCATAGCACAAACATCATTGTCGTCCCAAAGCACAATAAGCATCCTGAAAATGGAAACAGCACTACACAGAAAGTAACAACAACAACAAAACAACGAAAAGTTTTGATTTTACATATATATATCACATATTCGTACTATATTTGGCATGAAAATTATTTATAACATTTCCATTAGATATCTGTAGTAAGCCTTTTTGAATGATGTCAAAGTGCATTTGTTTTTGATGAAGGAAGGTATTTCATTCCATAATCTGCTACCTGAGTATACTAGAGATGTCATAAAAAAATCAGTTCTAGGTCGAGGAGTAATAAGGATAATTTTATCTCGAATGCTTTTTACTGAAAATCTGTCACAAAGGTATTGAGGGGAAAGGTTGCTCATAATTTTATAAATAAGTATGCCTTTATTGTAACGACATCTCATACCAAAAGGAAGAATATTAAGCTCTTTGTAATGACTTATATCTAAGGAAGAAGATCTGAGAAGGATTAATTTTAGTGAACGTCTGTATACACTGTCCAAGGGTTTTAAGCAATTTTTACTAGCCAAGTCCCAGCAAGTTGATGCATAGTCAATGTCAGGTTGGATGTATGCATAAAAAAATAGTTTTCTGGTATGTTCGTCAAGAAAATGCTTAATTCTATTAAGTTGGAAAACTTTTTGGGCTATTTTCTTGGACAGTGTATAAACATGATTTGACCATGATAGGTTATTGTCAATATTAAGCCCAAGAAGCCTGTGTGAATTTACTTCTTCTAGTACATTATTGCAAATTTTTAAAGTATT
>CM060316.1:114035341-114042841 GCA_030674155.1 Stramonita haemastoma
TCACTCCTGACAATGCCAACATTATTTATGTTTGTTGCACTGGTTTTTGTTTGCAGTGTCTTTTGTCAAACTGCCCTCCCACCTTCCTGTATACAGGCCCCTGGCCTGGCAATTAAAAATCCTTAGTTCGCCAGCTCTCTCTCTCTCTCTCTCTCTCTCTCGGTTTAAAACGTTAAATAATTCAGCACACCATGCCAGTTTGTTGGACTACCAACAGTTCTGGAAACCACCATAGGTGCCCTGCTCCAAGACCATCACCTGACATCCTGGAAAGTGTGCGCAGAAGGCGACAACACCACCGTTGTACTTCGGCTGAAGACTGGCTCTGAGCACGCAGCAAACATGGCTAGCCAGCAAACCTCTTCCACTTGCCAGCGTTTCCGCAGGAAACCTCCAAGTCAGCTGAACAGAGATAGACGGCGGATAGAAGAGAGAAGACAGGCAGAAGAGAGGAGACAGGTGGAGGAGAAAAAGAAAGGCAGAGGAGAAGAGACAGACAGCAGCAAGCAAAGAAGAAAGTCAGGCAAGTGAATATTTCGCCTCTGAAAATTCACACAGTTTGTTTATGCCTACACCACCAGCTGTCTCACACATCAACACGCCACAGTCTCCAAACAACACACCGCTGCACGTGCTGTCTTCTGCACGTGAATTCCACCCTAGACCACGTGATGTCACCGTGCTAGAAGCAGACCCAGTTCCTGACCAGCTGTGTGACATCGGCCTGGCTGACGAAGTGTTTACTTCATCCGAAAACTACCAGGGACAACGACGATGACAGCCCTCTACGGAAAGCTGAGGAGCTTGGCTTCAGTGTGGAGCTGATCCGAGACTATGTGGCAGAGTTATCAGACAGGTTCCTGCAGAGAAGACTCCGAAACACCTCTAGGAATCGGGACTTTGGCCACGTGCTTGTCTCTGAGGACAAACCTGATGTTGTTATTTGTGAAAGTGATGACGTGGTGTTTGAATTTGGGGATTCCCAGGAACAACTCGATTTCTTCTGGTTCGTGAAAAGAGACACCAAGTACATGTCTGAGGAGGAACGGACCATCAGCTCCAGGCTGCAGCTGTGGACACCTGCTGATCGCAAGAGATTAAAAGACAGGATTGATGCTGGACTAGTTATGCTAAAAGTGATCATGGACGCTGTCAGATTCTTCCTTGGATAACTGATCGTGATTGTGATTGCCTGCTTTTGAATGCCTTTGTTTAGTGTGTGTGTGTGTGTGTGTGTGTGTGTGTGTGTGTGTGTGTGTGTGTGTGCGTGCGTGCGTGTGTTGCATATGTGTGTATGTCTGTGTGTGTGTGTGTGTGTGAGTGCATATGTGCGTGTGTGTGAGAGTGTGTGTGTATGTGTGTGTGCGCGCGTGCACATGCATGGTGTGTTAATGCGTGCAGTTGGGTGAGTGCATGTGTGTGTGTGTGTGTGTGTGTGTGTGTGTGTGTGTGTGTGTGAGAGAGAGAGAGAGAGAGAGAGAGAGAGAGAGAGAGAGAGAGAGAGAGAGAGAGAGAGAGAGAGGAGAGAGAGAGAGAGATGGTTGTAGGCGGTGGTTGATCATAGAGATAGATATAGAGAGAGAGCAGGCAAGCATAACCCCTGGACAGTTACGTGTGCACCCCAATCCACGTGTTTGTACCACGAAACAGAGCCAGCCAGTGAGCCTACTTGACAGAAGACATTGCGTGACATGGAAACCTTGTCACAGATCCAGTTATGTCAATGTATGATGTGTATTTGAAGTGTTGTGCCCAATCCCCATCCCTCTGTCCCCTTGTGAATGGGCGTAAAGCTTGTCACAATAAACTATTGTCATTGTCATTCTCTCTCTCTCTCTCTCTCTCTCTCTCTCTCTCTCTCTCTCTCTCTCTCTCTCTCTCTCTCTGAGTGGAACACCATTAGTTTAACATTTTGTGACTCAACTAAAGGCACATAATTATGCTATATTATGTAATCTGCAGCAAGAATATTTATTGAAAATTTCACATAGAATTCGATTGTATGGTCGAATATAGCATTCTAGAGTGTTCTTGTTGTTATTTTAGTTGTAGTTTATTGCTCTTTGCTTATCATTGACGATACTTTGTGTTCAGTTTGTAGCTGAGTTTATGCATTTTAAAAAATACATATTCCCTAATCAGGGCAAGGCAAGGGGGATGGAAAAAGTATGTACATACGTACTCTGTAACCATTAAAAATGCAGTTATTCCCTCATTCATTCATTATTCATCATTCTATCTCCAGAAAAATATATACTCTAGAATATCCTATATATCGCATGATTTCTTTGAGTTTGAAACAAAATGTCTTCTGAAGTCGAGCAAAATAATGATCTTAGGATATCTACCGTCAGAATGGTATTTTAAGGATGTAAACGATGTCATATATTCAAAACTAAACATGAAAGAATTCTTCGTGGAACAAGTTATTTTGTGGGTTTCTTTAATTAACTCCCTTGAAACGGCGTCCTTTATGAATTTTAGTAAGAACAAAGAAGACAACGGCGTTCTTGCTAAGGGAGGCAATTCAAAGCATGGGGCGACAATCCCTTATGAATTTTAGTAGTTTTAAAGAAGGCAACAGTATTTTTCATTGTCAGGGGAGGGAATTCTAGGCGTCGCACATTAGTGCAACATGGACCAAGGGACATGTAGGCAAATTAAGATAAACGAAAGGTATATTGTGTTTTTAATATTTTTCCTCGCATGCTTTTAAAAAGAAGTATTCTGTTGTAGATGTTCTCTGTTCGGCACAATAGACTATTGCTACCCTCTTCCCGACACATATAAAAAAGGGAGTAAGAGAAGGCCTTCTAAGTACGTATCCCGCACACCCTGCATGTAAATCTCTCCGCAGGACAGCAGGTTATAAAAATGAGCGCTAACACAACAGATATGTCCAGGTTGTTGACTTTGTAGTTTGTTGCATGCTACCCCCTTTTATTTTTCCTTTTTTTTTAACTACAGAAGGAGAGAGTGTGTACCTGCAGTGACCTGTTCGTTTACTTACTGCTTGTTCCTTTATCTTACTGATTGTCAGATTGTTGTTTTGTAGATGTGCTTTTTGCGAAGGCATTCCTTCTTGATTTGTTGATAGTTCCTTTAGAATAAAGTTTATTGATGACATGCAGGTGAACCTTTGAGTGAGTGAGTGAGTGAGTGAGTGAATGAATGTGTGTGTGTGTGTGTGTGTGTGTGTGTGTGTGTGTGTGTGTGTGTGTGTGGAGAGAGAGAGAGAGAGAGAGAGAGAGAGAGAGAGAGAGAGAGAGAGAGAGAGAGAGAGAGAGAGAGAGAGAGAGAGAGAGAATTTTTCTCCCCTTTATTCAAAATGTTATGTTTTTATGACTCATTTTGTCGATAGATGGGGGTGGATTGATGTTTTCAGTCATTTACCTCATTATATTCTCATGTTTGCTCTTCATTGCGCTATTTTTTTTTCAAATCAAAATCATCATTTGATTCTTACTTCTTGTTTTCGTTTCTCAATGCGTGCCTTCTAAAAAAATACCCACAGTATTAATGTATTGCCTTCTTATTTCTTGTCTGTTGTTTGCTACTTGGTATTGTTTCTTGCTCTTGGTATTTGGGTCATTATTATTGTTGTTGTTTAGTTAGATTTTTAAAAATAATCTTGATGTCTCCCTGATAAGGGCGGGGACTGGATGTAAAAAAAGCCCACGAGTGCTTATTCATTGTCCTCGAATAAAAGAATTTGCCTTGCCTTGCCTTGCCTTATGCCAGAGCTTAAAGTCGTCTCCATTCCTAAAGAGCTCCTTTCTTTCCATGACGTTAAAGGCATCATGTCACTTTTCTTGCATTCATTTGTATATACGTAAGAAAGTCACACGTAACCTCCCCCCCCCCCCCTTGTCACCAGGCCACATTGGGACATGACAAGACATTGGTCAAAGCTTCAAAGCCCCCCTCCCCCCCTCTCTCTGTCTCTGCCTGTCTGTTTGTTTGTCTGTTTATTTATTCATCGATTCTTTTATTTCGAGGAGAACGGAATAAGTCATCATGCGTTTGTATTAATATTTTTTTTGTTTACAACCAGTGCAAATGTTGTCATCCGTTCCCTGTGGCACATAATGGCCTACTCTTTTGAATAGAGGAACGGGTTTTATAGTGTGTGCAAGATGTTCTGTCTGTCTGTCTGTCTGTCTGTCTGTCTGTCTGTCTGTCTGTCTGTCTGTCTGTCTGTCTGTCTCTGTCTCCTTCTCTGTCTGTCTGTCTGTCTCTGTCTCTCTCTGTCTCTCTCTGTCTCTCTCTGTCTCTCTCTTCTCTGTCTCTTTCCCTCCCTCTCTCTGTCTCTGTCTCTGTGTCTCTGTGTCTCTCTCTGTGTGTGTGTGTGTGTGTGTGTGTGTGTGGTGTGTGTGTGTGTGTGTGTGTGTGTGTGTGTGTGTGTGTTGTGTGTCTCTCTCTCTCCTCTCTCTCTCTCTCTCTCTTCTCTCTCTCTCTCTCTCTCTCTCTCTCTCTCTCTCTCTCTCTCTCTCTCTCTCTCTCTCTCTCTCTCTTTCTGCAGGCGGAAATATTGACAGATAAAACACCTGGCATCTTCCAAGAGTTTGGCAAATTTGTTTGGGCGCTTTAAACACTGTGTTCGCGAAAGTTTTTATCACGACATAGCGTTAAAAGTACAATTCTAATTATTGCGTTCTGTTATATCTTGGGGGTTTGTTTGCTACTTCCCCTCCCTCCCCGTTCTTTTGTTTTGAAAAGGTCGGGTAGGGATGGTGGTGGTGGTGGAGGATGTTATCCTTGATCCATTTCATAAATGTCCTTAATCAAAGCTCTTCAAAATTCAAGAAATATTTGCAATTAATCACCATTCTGTGAACAGCTAGGAAAATGCTAGCATAAACTAATAGTACATTTTTAAAATCCAAAGTTCTCAAGGCTTTATGTAATTTATCCATCCACCAGTAATCAACGATGACCTTGGCTTTTCAAGTCCACGGACAAGTTGACTATGTAGTGAGCATGTCTTCAAATGGCTGATAAGAGCGATATGCAAGTGCAGAATGTTTTCCCATGTTTTGAGCAAATATGTGTGAAATCATTATTTTCTTTATTCGTTCATTCATTTCTTTCTTTCTTTTTCTTTCTTTGTTTCATTGTTTCTTTCTTTCTTTTATATCGAAGGTAATGGAATCAGCACTCATGTGCTTTTTTACATCGAAGGTAATGGAATCAGCACTCATGTGCTTTTTTACATCCAGTCCCCGTGTGTATGCAGTTTTGTCTCTCTCTCTGTGAGTGTGAGTGAGTGAGTTAGTGTGTGTGTGTGTGTTTGTGTGTGTGTGTGTGTGTGTGTGTGTGTGTGTGTGTGTGTGTGTGTGTGTGTGTGTGTTATTGTATGGAGGTTGCTATACAACTAGTTTCGTCTGAAGAGGACACATACATGCCGACAATTTTGTGTACAACACACACACACACACACACACACACACACACACACACACACACACACACACACACACACAGGTAGAGCGTGGTGGAAAGGTATTTTGGAGACATACCCCTTGTTGAGGCTGTGATTCAGTGCTCATTTAATTTGGTCAGTTGGTCTATAGGCACTGGTTCTTATCCTCGTTAAACCCTCGTTTATTTCACAAGTGTGTCAGCACCCTGCAACGCACTGTGGACCTTATGAGACAAGCACTTCTATTTAACGAGACCTATAATGTCAACATTAACCGATAAACATGTCTCTAAAAACAAGCACCATAACAAACCACACGCCAAGGGTTATTTTTTTATACAACGATAATTATCGACTGATGCCAACAAAAGCTGCACTGAAGTGAACCCCTCAAAGAAAAAAGATGTTTTGAATATCCTGCGTCAGTACTGTTGATTATTTTTAGCTTCTTTTTTTTGGTCAAGGAGAAAGGTAATGCAAGCACGAGACAGAAAATAGCAGTGTGAATAATGTAAGTGATTTTTTTTTTTATTTTCCTGGTTAAAAATTGGTTTTCAGGTTGGAAAAGATGTCACAAATTGGAGTAAAAGAAGTGTAAGATATACTCGTCCTTGTCTGCGCGTGAACAGTATCCAGACCGGATATGACGTCCAGGCAGACAAAAATGATGCTATTACTCGAATTTGAAACCAGTGGGAGATGCTCATAGTGACCTCCAAGTCTCTGCATCAGTAAAACCCAGATTCTTCGCTCCTTTGCCCCTTTTGGAAGACAATACATATCATGATAGCTAAACTTGATATTCTTGTATGTAGGCCAAATTGAAAAATAAGCCAGAGCAATCATGCTGTTGCTATCATGTATTTTCGTAGTCTCTCTTTCTAGGGTTTGTGACAATAAAAAGTCTGTCTATTATGTCTCTCTGTTAAGGTTTGTGATTATGAAAAAAATGTTTGAATGTGTGCCATAATGTTTTTATTATCTTTTTATTTATCTATTTTATTCTTTTATATCGAGGATAATGGGATAAGCACTCGTGTGCTTTTTCATCCCGTCCCAGTGTGTGGGCAGTTGTGTAAATATTGTCATCTGTTCCTTCCGGCACACAATGGTCTACTCTTACGAAAAGCGGAACAGGATTTAACGTGTGCTCAAGATGTTCTGTGTGCGTTCACACACAGGGCCTCGGTTTTACAGTCTCACCCGAAAGACTTTTGGGGAGAGTGGAGTCAGCACTGATGTTAACTCCAGGGGAAAAGTCCTCTAACGGGAATCGAACTCGGGTCGTCAAATTGCGAGCGCAATGTTCTGACCACTAGGCTATCCCGTCAGGGTGTCTTTCAGGGATCCCACTAGGCTATATGTCAGAATATGTGCCATAATGTCCATTCTCTCTGACAAACCTACCTGTATAAAGAGGTTCAACAGATTTTCTGTTCCATGAAGGTCATAATTATCAACACGAGATCTTTGGCACATGCCAAGTCAAGTCAAATCTATAAAAATGATATAGTATCAGCAACTTATAAAGTGGAATATTCGCGTGTACAAATAAAACAAATAAAAAAAAACTATTAAAAATTTTTCAATCATCGTGAAGAAACAGCACACACAGGACCCCCCCCCCCCCCCCCGAACTACCACACAAGGGCACAGAGCCTTGCACAGCCCAGTTCTTACTGGTGTGTCCTACTTTTAGTAACAAACGATGTTGCCCTCTTGCTCCCACAAGGGAGGTAATCAGGCCACCGCCCTATCGCACACGATATTGGGGCTTTCCCCATATTCTGAAAGGGAAAGGGGGAGGAGTGGTGAGAGCCAGGGGTGATAGCAGCAAAGGCATCATTATTCTTCATTCCACTAATGGGTGGGGGGTGGTGTGAAGGGCTGGTGTGGTGGGTGACCTTGCTGTCTGTAGCTGCTGTGGCCACGTAACAC
This sequence comes from Stramonita haemastoma, assembly GCA_030674155.1. Lineage (NCBI taxonomy): Eukaryota > Metazoa > Mollusca > Gastropoda > Neogastropoda > Muricidae > Stramonita > Stramonita haemastoma. The sequence goes on from CM060316.1 coordinate 114,042,702, forward strand.
AGCACACTGGACTGGGATAGAGCGCTGTGTGAGGATAGAAGTAGGCCGAACGGCGTGAGGGTACTACAGACACTCCAGAAACACAATGGTACCCTCTCTCTACCACCACTACACCACCACCACCACCACACCACCACCAC
>CM060316.1:114047841-114052924 GCA_030674155.1 Stramonita haemastoma
CCCAGTTCACCCAGCTGTGAATAGGTACCTGTCCTCTTGAGGGTCAGGGAAGGTAAAGCAGCGAAGAAGAGATGGGCGCCGCCCTCAATATGGTGGCCCCTAGAGAAGCTGAGGTCTCTGATGCCTCGCTCCCCTACGACCACATAGGTTATGAGACACCTTTATCTTTTACATTTTACCACAAAGCAGACAAGGAACAAACTAAACTGTCTGCTTTCATTATGTATCTGTAGTTTTGTCCATATACAAACCAAATCCTCTGTATACCCTGAAAACAGCAAAACCTTTGACAACCCTTTACTAGGCAAACCCTGTTGTCGCATTTATGTTTTTAAAAACTTAAAAAAAAACCTTCTACACTTCTTTAAGTCACGGCAGATTTCTTTGCGTGAAATTCGGGTTGCTCTCCCTAGGGAGAGCGCATTGCCACAAGTGCAGCGCCACCCATTATTTTTGTTTTACTTTTCCTGTCTGTAACTGTATTTGTTTTTCTATCAGAGTGGTTTTCTACGGAGTTTTGCCAGAGACAAGAATCTTGTTGCCGTGGGTTCTTTTACGTGCGCTAAATAATTTTGTGCAACACACGGGACCTCGGTTTATTGTGTCATCCGAAAGACTAGCACCCAGACCTCCACATTTTTCAGATCTTCGAGAGCAAATTTCTTTGGTGAACTTGTTCTCAGGCAAAACTTGTGACTGAACTGGCCCCAGCATACTTCACAGCAGCATACTGATTTCAGGCCAGGTCTAAGAGGAAGGCATTTCAGAAACTCTCATACGTATGCAGGCATGGAATTAAACAAAATCCGTTGAAGCTAAGGAAAAAACAGACCCCCCCTAAAAAGAGCAAACAAATAACCAAACAAATAGACACACACCTGGTAACAATTTCTTGAGGCAAAAATTGAGTACATGGGGATATACTTTAATTAAAGAAGACTGTACAGACTGCTAAGGACAGAGCAAGATGGAGTGCTGTCTTTCTCAGGACATTAGGTTTTTAAAAGCTAGGGAAAGTGTTGGAATAATTATATGGCCATTGGCATGCTCATTGCTGATTCTGCCGACTATTGCTTTAAAAAATCCTTCGGATAAGACTATAAACTGAGGTCCCGTGTGTGAACGCACGCAGAACATCTTGCACACGCATTACAACCTGTTCCACTTTTCGGAAGAGTAGGCCATTGTGTGCCGTTGGGAACGGATGACAAAATTAACAAAACTGCATACACACAGGGACTGAATGTAATAAAGTACATAAGTGCTGATTCCATTTATCCTGGAAAAAAAAGATAAAAGATCTTGAAGACTAACTTTACTTCTCTTATTCACTCGAATTTGGTTATTCACAAATAGGATTCAAGAAGTTAAAAATACGATCACGCCATAATTGCAAATTAAAGTTTTTGATGCTGTCATACTATATGACAGATCATATGTATTTGTTAATGCGTTCTTTAAGTTAAATTCACTTAAAATATACAAAGAGTGATGTACAGCCTTTTTCCCGTGATGTATTTCTGTTTGAGAAAAAAAAGGAGGACAAAAAACCCCATCACACATGCTCTTGCCATACCGAAGCGTACTTCTCCAACACATGCCTGACCAGTGCTGATCCTATGGTCAGATCATGTCATCGCCTGCGATGAAGGGGAAATTTACATTGTCCACCCGTTAGGGGACAGGACAGTTCAGCCATCAGACCACTCGCTTTCCACCAGCCAAGGTTAAGCAGCATCGAGCGTGGTTACCAGTTGGATGGGTCACCTCTTGCGCGCCTTGGCTTCAGTACAGTCCCCCAGTTCACCCAGCTGTAAATGGGTACCTACCCTCTTTCGGGTCAGGGAAGGTTAAGCAGCGAGGGAGAGGAGATGGGCGCCGCCCTCAATATGCTGGCCCCTAGAGAAGCTGAGGTCTCTGATGCCTCGCTCCCCTATTACCATATAGGTTATGGGACACCTTTACCTTTACCACGTGTTACCCTTTCGGCACAATGGTCACCACCACTTCTCTTCTCCGGCACATTTTCCATGAGTGTTTTTTCTGTTCCAGGAGACATAGGCATCAGATGTTATTAGAATCCACACGATAGTTTTGTTAGCATGTCTTGATATTATATCAATAGTCAACATATATTTGAAATAATTATGATGTCTTTCTTTCAGGTCGTTCCTCTTCCATTACCACTCTACACCTATTATGCAATGGTTTTCGCCATTCGGATACGTTTTCAATCAATTTAGACACACACACACACACACACACACACACACACACACACACACACACACACACACACACACACACACACACACACACACACACACACACACAGATGTGTCGGGTGTGTGTGTGTGTTTCTTTTATTCTTCTATTATCCTAGATATAAAAGAATAAAATAAACACACACACACACAGCCTCTACAACAAACTCCTACTCCGCACACACACACACACACACACACACACACACACACACACACACACACACACACACCACACACACACACACACACACACATACACACACACACACACACACACACACACACACACACACACACACATACAACTTCAATCCCCAACCCCCCTCCCCAACCCCCCTCACCCCCACCCCTAAACCTCCCCCACACAACTCAACAACACTCTTAATTCTTCTCCTCCTTCACTCAGTATCGCCCTCATAGGTGAAACAGGAAGAGGAAGCGGGGCCTCTCCTTCCGGTGTGGGTTTCCCACTTCATCTGAGCTTCCGCCACTTCCTCAGGAGGCCTCTCGTGCACCCGCGTCCTCTTGTACAGGTGAGGGAGCGAGGGGTGCCGCTGCTGCCTCCACTGGACTCCTTGGAGCCCTGAGAGGTGGTGGTGGACTCCTCGGCACTGCTGGAGAACAGAAGAGCTGAGGGCAGCTTCCCTCTCCTCCCTGCAGACCCGTTCACCGCGAAACCCCCATCCCCGCCTCGTGCTGAATGTCCGTTCTTCCGATATTCCCCGTCCGTTAGGTGAACGCTTCCAGTACCCCCACCACCACCGCAAGCTCCGGGACTGGATTGACGGTACCCCCCTGCTGACGTCTGACGTGTCGTCAGCAACGACGTCATCGAAGACTGACGTAGAGGAGAGTTAGGATATCGTGGTGAGCCTCCTCCCCCTCCCCCTCCCCCGCCTCCTCCTCCCCCGAGGTAGGGTCTGCAGAAGTGGAGGCCGTGGCCCATGAAGGGCGAGGTGCCTCGTCCAGGGCTGGGGGATCGGCCGTCCGCGCGGTGAGCGCGAGGGGGGAACCCCACCATCTCCATCCCCCGCTGGCGGCTGGGGCTGGGGGTGTAGAGGGGGTTGGGGTGGGGGGAGGAGGGGAAGCGGCAGGGGAGGAGGTTCTTGAGGAGGTTGCCCGAGAAGGCCAGGTAGATCCAGGGGTTGCAGCAGCTGTTGAGGGAGCTGAGTAGCACCATGATCACCACCGCGCTGTCTGGGGAGCAGAGACACAGAGACACAGTCAGGCAGGTACTGAAAGGTATGCACACGCGCACGTACACACACATACGCACACGCACACGCACGCGCGCGCGCACACGTACATACAACAGGCACACGCACACATGCACACACATACACGCAACACACACATACAACACACACATACATACACACATACATACACACACAGGCACACAGACACAGACAGACACAGACACAGACACAGACACAGACACACACACACACACACACACACACACACACACACACACACAAACACACACACACATACACACACACACACACACACACACACACACACACACACACACACACACAAACACACACACACACACACAAACACACACACACACACACACACACACACACACACACACACACACACACACACACACACACACACACACACACCACACACCACACACACACACACAGAATCATAATTATTATCACTTTCTGAAATAAATGTTTGACGACTTCAGACACAGTTTTCATGATACATCAGTATGGTATTTCAAAGTCATGGGATATACAAAACACCACCACCACCACAACCAGCAACAACAACAGCAACAACAACAGGATTTTTCACCAAACGGAGAGTAGAGCGCATTTTTACTTTAAACGTGTGTGCATGTGGGGGTGACGGTGATAAGATGTGTTTGTATGTGGTAACATATGTGTGAAGATTTGCGTTGGCCCAACTTCAGCGCAGTATAGTGATTAACTCCCGATGTAGAAGAAATATTGTAGACATCTATCTTTGATTTTAAAACACAGGCCCAGGCCAAAAGCTGGGTCAGTTATCGATGTCAGCTACTTGCCAAGGTCTACACTAAAATGTTATGTCGTAAAATGTGTTTCAGATTGCCTTCAACCATGACACGCTCTTAACATATCAACCTGCACTTTCCGTTAAAGGAGAAAAAAAACCCTCTGAAATCAGAGTATGGCTGCCTATATGTGAGTTACTTGAAAACAGTCGTACATGCAAACTTCTCATTCAGGGTGCAATTTCAGTCTCACAGTGATTCCCAAGTGGGATGAGTGAGTGAGTCAAGAGTGCACATTCTGGGTGACCCCCAGAGTGCTAAGCTGGGGCACGCACAACAAGAAGAAGAAGAAGAACAACAAATCCTGATATAAGATACTGCAGAGAGCTATCTTTGTTTTGAAAACAATGTCACAGCATTTCAACCTCAAACGATGACATTTCTCGCTCAAGGTTCCGCAAAACTATTAGCGCACTCACTCTTTGTAAGGCCTAGAACACAAAGAATTCAGTCAAGGTCAATGGAAATCTCTCAGTTCTGAATGCAGTTAAGAAAATGCCACAACTAACACCCCCCATTAACAACAACCGCCGCATGCTAAATACACACGGTGACTGGATGTAAAAAAAGTACATGAGTGCTTATTCCATTAACCGCGAAATAAAAGAAAAAAATAAACGAAAGAATAAATAAATAAATAAACAAATAAATGATAATAGAGCATAATGACGGGGCCTCTAAAGTCCCAGACAGTGCAACAGCCTGACAATGAGAGAATTCTCTGTAAACTAAAGCAGACGACTGTAACGGAAAATGA
>CM060316.1:114053024-114070524 GCA_030674155.1 Stramonita haemastoma
TTAAGATCTTAAGCTCACACTAAAAACCTTCCCTTAACATCTTGCTTTAACGTCCTAATCAAAAACAATCTTGCCTTGAAAGTCTGGATGTGTTTGTGGTGTGTGTGGTGTGTGTGTGTGTGTGGGGGGTGTGTGTGTGTGTGTGTGTGTGTGTGTGTGTGTGTGTGTGTTTGAAGGATGCGTATTCGTGACAGTACCAAACCATTTTGGTTCACGACACAGCTGTTTCAATCAGTTTTCAAAACCACGTAATAGGCCTGGTTGGTTTATGACACAACTACACTAGATCATGACTCTCAGCCCTGGTCCTTGTGAATGCGCCAAATCACTCGCTGCACTCAAGATTAACATTTCTTGGCAGCAGTTGTCATGAAATTCACAAAGCAGGGATTTCCCCCTAAGTTTTAAAATAAATAAGGAAGATTAAAGGCCCGAAACACTTGTTTGAAGGGGGCTTCTCCTCTGAGGACTCTCTGCTCCCATGCTCTACGCGAGTTTCTTACCACTATCGATACCTAATGGCCTACTTACTAAGTAGCTACTTCTAAATAAAAATTACTCACCAGTGCTGCTCTTCATCATAGTCTTTCTATAAAAAAGACAAAGGCAAAAACGGTGATGTTCAAAATCCCACATTTTGCTTTCCCAGCTGTTCAAGTGGTCCACACTGCATGCAGATGTCAGGCCGTTTGAAATGGCAAGAGAAAAAAAGAAAAGAAAGAAACAAATCAACTCACTGGAACTCGCAACAGAGACACAATTTGCACGTGTGTGTTGTGTCGCTAAATGTGTTTTCTGTCCCTAGCTGGAGTAAGACCTTCAATTGCAAAAACCTGGTCTTAACAATGAAACTGGAAATTATTTCTAAACTGCCGGGCACTTCGTTTTCTATCAATACACTTGAAAAACCCACCCAAAAAAATGGCCATAAAAAGATACTTTATATAAGATAAAAGCTATGTCGAGACTGCAAACTCAAAACGTGTACAAGACTCCTTGACTTACCAAGGACAATCTGTTGTTCTATTGATATGCACGTTCACAAGAAGAATTTCAGATTTAGATTCGTTTGTTTTGTAATTTGCAGTCTGTGCATTGACAGCCCATCTGGTAAAGGAAAGGGGAGGTTGTTTCAAAACCCAGGGAGAAGTTCTTACCTCTCTTGAACATATTCATTTTAGGATTACACCACTTTACGACACAACACATGCACAACAATGTTCAGCTCAAGGTATTGTTCAGCTACTCACGAATGTTTTACCGTTTGGGTTTTTCTTTAAACAAAGGCTTATTTTGGGTGGTGGATGTGTAGGCTACTTTCAGCAATGTTCCTGCTGACTGTTTCTTTGTCTGTCTCATACATATCAGAGCATATTATGCATGTATCCATGTGGGGGGGGGGGGTGCGTGCGAGCGTGCGTGTGTTTGCGCGCCCATGTATGTGTGTGCATGCCTACATGTGTTGTTAGGACAGTACACGTCAGTACAACATGACAATTTATGTGATGAAGAGGAAAAATGAATTTAAAAAATTAATGATGCTGAAGCAGATCTCTTTGAAAACAAAACCACTCAAACAAAGAAACCAGATCTTAGGTGTATAAAAGAAATGACTGCATCTTAGGCCCAGTGCATTCGTTTGTATCTACACCTCGTATCATGTTTAAGAGCACATTGCCCAGAATACCTACAGGCGTACTGGTCATACGTCTGAAAGTGCGCCCATAAATGATCCTCATCATGATCATGTTGCTTTGAACTTTTGGACCGCAGTGCTATTCTATTTTTTGTTAGTTCGTGTGGCAACTGCCCTGCGCTGAGCTGTGCTTTGGTGCATCAATTGTATATTTTCATTGATATTATGTGTAATACTATGTATTGTTGCCTACACTTTACCAGCTTTCGTTCCGACAGACTTGCTAGATTCAAGCCAGCTGTTCTCTTTGTGGCTGTGGTATCACCACAAGAACAGCACCACCCATATTAAAGATGTTAGTAAAGTGTGTATGCCTACAGTAGAAAACTCTCTTGGTGCTGTGGGCTCTGTTACTGCACAAAAGTCGGGGTAGGATGGGACTCCAACCGGCCTTTTGTCACATCTTATTTATCTCCCCCTTATTTTTGAGGGTGTGTATGGGCAGGCACGCCTGTATTTGTGACACTGCACCACATAAGGAGTCGCATTGCACCAGAGGTCAGTTTTTAGTTATTGGCATGTTAATAAAATGGCTATACAATACCAAAAAACAAATTGAAAATCGGACAGTTCTATCAAGTTATTACAACTGCAGGAAATGGCAAAATGAGAAATTAACAATAGTAGGTGGCCAGAATGAGGACTTGCTATTTTCAAAACACGTTTAAAGACAAAAGGAAACAAAATTATGACTTGATATTTCACTTCAATGTAAAATAAGTGCTAGAGTTTTATAAATCGATAAAAATCTCAAAATCCACAACCTCACCCCCACCTGCCCAAAATGACCCCCAGCAGAAAAGTGGGTTATGTGCTAAGCGACTCATTTCGTGGTGGAGCATCACATTTGTGTTAGCCTATTTTGTGTGTGGCCACGGCCCTGCACTGTGTTGTGATACATCATATTGTATATTATGATTAACATTATGTGTGATATACTATGTGTTGTTGTGCAAACTGGACCAGCATTTGTTCCAACGGACATGCTGTATTCGCCAGACAGTTCTCTTTGGGGCTGTAGTATCGCCACAAAAGCAGCACCACTCATATCAAAGATGCTAGTAAAGTCTGTGTGCCTACAGTAAATCACTCTCATGGTGCTGTGAGTCTGTTACTGCGCAAAAGTTGGGGTATGGTGGGACTGAAAAATAACCGTTTGTCACATCTTCTCTAGATGTGGCTTGTTTTTGAGGGTGTGCATGCGGGTGCCCTAGCGTGTATTTGTGATTGTTGTGTGTGTGTATGTGTACGCGTGTGAACACGACCCCACACTGTGCTATGGTGCAATTATTTAGTCAATATTTTATGTAAAACTGCGTATAAATGTATACCCTGTACCAGCTTTTGTTCCGCCAGGCTGCTTCTTTGGGGCTGTGGTATCACTACAAGAATAGGGCCACCCCATGGCACAGTGGTTGAGAGCCGGTAAGGTGAGGCCAGCGATGTCTGTTCCTGTCCAGTTCGCATACTGAGTATATATGTGTTATCCATGCCACTAACCACAGCTTGTCTTCTCTCCTGCAAGAGATACATAGGGGTTTTGATGACCCTTATGTACAAGATGTGTGTTTTGTTCGCATAGGGACCTGGGTTTAATGTAGCGTCATCTAGTGGACGTCATGCGAGTTTGGGTCAGGATCGTTTGAAATGCATTACATTGTATCGCATGGTATTGTATTGCACTGAATGGATTTCCATTGTTTTGTATTGTACTGCAGTACATTGTATTGTTGATCACTTGCAGTCAGGCAGACCTCGAGCTGATCTTTCTTTTTAAATGTATATCTGAGTGGACGGTATTTGATGTCATATCTATGTTTGCACCTCAGAAACATAGCACAATTATAGAGTTTCGAATGTGATTTTTATACAGAGGTTGTGTTAACTAAATTCTACCGTGAAGTCGAAGTACGTGCAACGGAACGTTTTCAACCACTACCCAAGAAAACAGAGCATCGACAATTCACAGGTGTGTCTCTAAATAAAAACACGATGCTCTGATTGTCGCCCCTGATCACATGGGAGATAATCTACTTACCACCCCATATCACACACACACACACACACACACACACACACACACACACACACACACACACACACACACACACACACATATATATATATATATATATATATAATATTACAATATATATATTTATCTATTTATATATGTATGTGTGTGTGCCAGCCATACTATCAGCCATACACACACACATATATATACATATACATATATACATATATATATATATATATATATATATATATATATATATATATATATATATATATATATATATATATATATATATATATATATATATATAATGGTAGTGGGGAAGAGGAATGGAGGGGGTGGATGTGATTCAAACATTCCTTCTTTAATTTAACTTCTGTTCCCTTAAATTAATGTGATAGATCTATTAGACCACAAAAAGATCCTTTATGTAATTGTGTTACATTTAGAGAACATGTGTGTGTGTGTGTGTGTGTGTGTGTGTGTGTGTGTGTGTGTGTGTGTGTGTGTGTGTGTGTGTGTGTGTGGTGCATGCGTGTGTGTGTGTGTGTATGTGCAGGTGTATAAGTGCATGTGTGTTTATATGTGTGTGTGTTTGTGTGTGTTAGTGTGTGTGTTAGTGTGTGTGTGTGTGTATTTGTTTGTTTGTGTTGTGTATGTGGGGGGTTTTAATTTGTTTTATTCTGTCTGTGTTTGTGGATGTATGTGTGTGTGTGTGTGCGCGCGCGCGCGTGTGTATGTGTGTGTGTGTGCGCGCGTATGTGTGTGTGTGTGCGCGCGTGTGTGTGCATGTGTGAGTGTGTATGTGTTTGTGTGTGTACACGTGCTCGTTCGCGCTCCAGTATGTGTGCATGTATATATACACACGTGTGATTTGTGCGTGTGTGCGTGCTTATGTGCATACATACACACATTCAATGATTCATAGTAGAACGCTTGTATAATTTTTCTTATCTGTTCGCTGGTGTGTGTGTGTTTGAGTGTATGTGTGTGCGTGTGTACGTGTGTACGTGTGTGTGCGTGTATATGTGTGCGTTAATATGTGTGCGTTCATGCCTGTGTGTATGTGTGTGTATGAGTTAGTGTGTGTGTGTGTGGTGTTTGTGTGTGTGTGAGTGTGAGTGGTGTGTGTGTTAGTGTGTGTTAGTGTGTGTGCGTGCACCTTTGACTGTCTCTGCATATGATACAAGAAATAAAACGAACAAACAAAGAAAGAAACAACAACAACAACAATCACCTCCACCCCCTTAGATAATAAAGAATCTGAAAGAACCCAACTTTACGTCCAATAGTTTCATCTGTCCCTTGTCAGTCCTAAGCCCAATTGCAAACCCACATGCATTTGTTTATCATGGAAAGGGAACTGAACAACTCAAACTAAAACAAGAAAAAATACAAAAATTTGCCAAGAAAGCTTCTTACTAAATTGTTATTTATTTCCAGCATAATCACATTATTAAGCAATATTTTGTCCAAATGACATTAATTCAAACGTTATATTGCGCAAATTGCACACTGTAACGATGAGAACTATTATATTTCGACTTTTGTTTGTATAAACAAGAACTTAAAGCAAACTATGGTATTAAAAATCCTTAATTTTAAACATTACCAGCAGTCTTCTTCCTGTGCAAACGCAGATGAAAATGGAAGTCTAAAAAGTTCTGTCTCCCTGTATAGTTCCTCTGCAAGCAGGATGTTGCTGCCACATCCCTCTGTTATTAGATTAGAGACTAGGATTTACAGAACCCCCATCTTTCGCAATCGCCAGCAGTAATCATGTACAATTGGCCGGTTTGTGCAGGGTCAAAACAATGTAGCCTGTAGCCACTTTGCCTCTACCTGTTTCAATCATCCCCAGATAGACATTTTGGGGAGGAAAATTGAAATCAGAAGTAGATGAATTTGCATTGCCAGTAGCGGCTATCGTGTTCTGGGCATTCCAGGCAGGGTTGGGATGGGTGAGAACTTTGATAAACCGAAATGGTTTTGTAAATAACTACTTAAAAATCAATCACAGCCACATGGTTTATTGTAACAGTAAAGTATATGCTATAAAGAGTCTCCACATACCAAAAAGTGAAAAAGTGAAAAAGTGGCCGATAGCCGCTTCTGGCAGGCAACCCTCGAGATGACATTTATAAAACTGCATACACACGGGGATTGGATGTAAAAAAGCACACGAGTGCTTATCTCATTATCCTCAATATAAAAAGAAAAGAATAAATAAATCTCTCTCTCTCTCTCTCTCTCCTCTCTCTCTCTCTCTCTCTCTCTCTCTCTCTCTCTCTCTCTCTCTCTCTCTCTCTCTCTCTCTCTCTCTCTCTCTCTCTCTCTCTCTCTCTCTCATTGAGCAGAATGCGTAGGGCCTGGTTTCCTGCACTTGTAATGATGTGGGAGGTCTGGCCGCTGGCATCAGCCGGCACATTTCCACTTCAGAGCAGCTCATTTTACAGGACGTATGCTGGGTATGTATGTTTAGCCCACTTCACATTGACACGAGACATAGGATCTTTAACGTGTTTATTTGATCTTCTACATGTATATTTACGCGAAGGAACTTAAATTAAAGCACTGGCAGGAATGTACTTTGAGTTGACCTCGGAGATCGTAAAAATATAAACCCTTCATCCACCAGACGCCATCTTCAAGATTCGAACCCATGGACCCACAGGGTTGAAATCAAACGGTTTTAACCACTGGGCTATAGCGTCTGTCAGTTGCGATTTAAACCAGAGGTTTCTATTGTCTTTGACTGGTGTATTAATGTCTAAGGCACTAGACTGCCGATAGGATGACTCACCAAATAAGCCCACCCTGCCTGAATTTCTTGCAGTAGAAAGGAACATACTTCTTTCTTTTCAATGCTCACAGGGCAACTGTTATCTTTTATTTTACTTTTAAACACTTTATGTCACGCAGATTTTTCTCCATGATATTCGGGCTGCTCTCCCTGCGGAGAGCGTGTCGCACAAGAGATGCGCCACGCATTATGTTTTTTTCCTGTCTACTTATTTGTTTCCCTATCAGAATGACTTTTTTCTACAGAATTTTGTCAGGACAACTCTTTCGTTGCTATAGGCTCTTTTACGTGCGCTAAATATGTGTAACACACGGGGTTTCGGTTTATTGTCTCTTCGGAAAGACTAGTACCCAGACCACCAACACATGGTTTAATGGGGGGGGGGGGTAATTTTGAGCCCAAACAGGATTCGAACCACCGCATAATCCGACCCGGACTTTATACTTTCTAAGCAGGTGCATTACCTCTAGACCACCAGGTAGCAAAGGAATTCCTAGCACAGAATTTACAGAAAGTGGGGATGTTATTCATTCTGACAGCACCCCCCCCCCCCTTCCCCCTGCATCCCCACGAAAGAGGGGGGGGAGGAGGGGGAGATACAGGAGTGTCGGAAATGTCAAAAACATGTACCATTTTCACCGGGCGTTGCACTCTCACTGACCAAGTCAGCAGTTTTGTTGCGCTGCGGGCAATAGAGGGGAGAGGGAGGGGGGGGCTTCATCTCATGTTTTTCTCTTCTTCTGCCTGAAGAGACTGCAAAACTCGGTTTGTTTTAATTCCATGCTCCAGCACACGCCTCCCTCTAGGCGTTGTATGGCTGTCTACGTTCTGCTTTTCTAACCTTTTTTCTGTAAGGTATTGGCTGGGGAGTGGAAGGTTTTAGGAGAAAATGGGGTGGATATACGGATTGGGGGAAATCTCTGATATCGATTATGTTGGTGGCATTTTATACTGATGTAACTGAGTCTTCAGTGATGCTTGAATGAGTTGTGTCACTCTGCAGCCCCTCTCTCGTCCACCTCAGGGCTTCTTCTTTGGCACTTCACGATATCAAGTCCTCAGGGAACTGTCCTTGTTAGTTGTCATGAGGTCACCACCAAGAAGAGACCCCGCATTGACGTTGAACTGTTTTGCGAAGGAATACAGCTAGAGATATTTTGTTCTTCTTTGTCTATTTCTTTGACATTGGTAAGGTGCAGTTGTTGTTATGAGTACATTTCTTCTACAAAGTGCATACACATTTCTATGATGGAGACTGATTTTTTTCAGAGGCTTTGCTGAATAGATTCCGTTTTCGTTATGGTAACCTACTGAATTTTTCACAGACTTGTGTGCTTCGTCTTATTATTTTCCTGTTAACTACTTCCCCTCCCTGGTCGGTACCCTATTCTGCGCTCCTGCAGTATATTCCAGGTGTGCACTTATTCCCTCGACCAGACGGTGTTTAGGTGTCTACTTCTTTTATCCGGCCATCATTTTGGCGTCAGCGCTGGCTGTCTCCATTGCGGCGGGCACGTTCACTATTTTGGTTGTCCATAATTCACGAAACGCCGAGATCAATGGCTGGATAGCTTTTTAGCCAGCAGGCTTGTTTCCATCCCCCTGTCCTATATGCTCTTACATCAAGAGAGTATTGAGCACTGGTCTGCACTGCCGGGTGGATTACTGGTCTATCAAGATGGAGACTACTGGGTCATATCAGGATGGGATTACTGGTCAATCAGGATGGGAAACTGGGTCATATAAAGGATGGGAGATTACTGGGTCATATCAAGGATGGGAGATTACTGGGTCATATCAAGATGGGAACTATGGGTCATATCAAGGATGGGAGATTACTGGTCATATCAAACACTTTGTAGGGAATTTTTGTGTGTGCTGCTTTCGGATAATAGATAGATAGATAGATAGAAGATAGATAGATAGTAATAGTAGATAGATAGATAGATAGATAGATAGATAGATAGATAGATAGATTAGATAGATAGTTGAGAAAACAAAGTGGAGAAAACAAGGGCAGGTAACCAGTTACAACTTCATTCTCATCATAGAACTGATGTTATTCAAAGATTCAAAAAAAGAAGAAGAAAAAAGAAACACTATAAGAAAAAGTCTTTGAAGGCAGCATTTGGGGAATTATTGAGTAAGGACCATGCTTTATATATATACGTTTGGTATAAACGTATTGATAGGTAGACTATTGAGTGGACAGGAAAAGCAGTCATAATTATTTAAGAAGCCAATAACGCAATGTAGACTGAGATAGTTTGGTCAATGCTGACTTAAAGGAATATTGGAAACGAAAGATACTTTTTCTTCCAAAACCCAGGCAATTTCACAATACAGACAGTTAAACTTTTAGCCCTCAGATTCCTAAAGAGTAACGCTGTGTACAGTCATGGAACTGTAATTCTGTGATCGGCACAGCTTGCTACACACAACTACTTAAACCAGCATTCTCTCCATTCACAGTCAAATCAGTATATCAACAGTAAATGTCCCACATGGGATGACACAGGAGGATGTTAAGCCAATATATATATATATATATATATATATATATATATATATATATATATATATATATATATATATATCAATATTAAAGTGTACAACAGTATCTACATTTTAAAGTAAAAATGGTTTGTTTTTCATAAATAATAACAATATCCATATCAGTTATACCAATAAAGGATATACTTGCTGTGAATATTCTGTGTGAGTATGCATAATATTATATACCTATTTTTTGTTGTATATATAACAATATCAATACTATTATTCATTATAAAATAATTCCAGAATTAAAAGTTACAAGTGGTTACATTTTAAAGAACAAGATGGGTTTGTTACTTCATCAAACACTCACATAACAGCAGTCATCCATCATCAACGTTACACCCAAAAGAGGCACTATATCCTTGCTGTGACATCATTCTTTCTTGAAGACTAGGCATCAATATTACACCTTTTTCTTCGTTGTTGTCATACACCCAGACATCAACTACCATCTTTCATATGAGTGAAAATGAGTTGCGCGGCAGTTAATTTAAGCACCTAACACGACTTTGTCATTCCCAGGCGTCTGACTTCATATTCTTCACAATCTGTAAAAAAAAATCAAAAATCAAAAAAATCAGCCAGACATGGTGAAATATGACATGACAGCCATCATAGAAGCTCTGAGCTCGTGACACCCACACATAAGAAGTAAAAGAAACATTTCTGTCATACGCACAGGGACCAGGCATCAATCAGTACCTTCACATCACGGACTCTCTAAAACAGATCTGAATCAACCCCTAAAATCCTTCTTTTTCACCGCAGAGAGCATCAAGAGGGACTAGGGGGTGAAATGGTAATGGCAAGTGTCAGCTTTCAGCACATGCTGTACGTGTTCTGAATAAACACGCCACTAAACCTTCAAGCCGATATCCAAGCCGCCCTGCTGCTTATTCTAAAAGGAGGATCTGGGAATCTTGTCAGCGGAGTTTAAATGGGGCGCGGTCTGGGATGGAATACTGAAGATGTTGACATTTTGTACAGAGAATGAATCTGTCACAAAAGGTGAGAGCCAGAGGGAATTCAACTTCAACAAAGTAAACGTATCAGTCAGGAGAGAGAGAGACAGAGTAGAGAGGTAGACACAGAACAGACAGAGACAGACAGAGACGACAGAGAAGAACTTGCAGAAGAGAAATCAGCTGAAAGACAGGAAGGATAGGGGAGGGAGAGAGGGGGAAAGGAGGGAGGAAGGAGGGGGGTGGGGACTGGGTGTGCAACGCAGGAAAGTTATCAAGTTGTGACGTGATGGCATTTTGCCAAAGATGTCCGAAAAGTACTTGCACATATTGACAGTGTTGGCAATATTCACAATTATGCCTTAGCTTATGGACCAATGATATGTGTTGATGATTATGTTCTGTCGCAGAAAGAATTATTATCTTCTTGCAACTGCCATTCAATATTAACGAAAAAAAGTAAAGGTGTCCCATAACCTATGCGGTCGTCGGGGAGCGAGGTGTCAGAGACCTCAGCTTCCTTAGGGGCCAGCATGTTGAGGGGGCGCCCATCTCCTCTCCCTCGATGCTTTACCTTCCTTGACCCTAAGGAGGGCAGCTACCCATTGACAGCTGGGTGACAGGGGGACAGTACTAAAACCAAGGCGCGCAAACGGTCACCCATCCAATTTGGTAACCATGCTCGATGCTGCTTAACCTAAACTTGTGGAAAGCTTTTATTCTTTATTCTTTTTATATCGAGGATAATGGAATAAGCACTCTTATGCTTTTTTTCATCCAGTCCCCATGTGTATGCAGTTTTGTAAATATCATCTGTTCCCACCGGCACACGATGGCCTACTCTTACTAAAAGCAGAACAGGATTTAACGTGTGCGCAAGATGTTCTGCGTGCGTTCGTACACGGGGCCTCGGTTTAAAGTCTCATCCGAAGGACTTTTGGGGAGAGTGGAGTCAGCACTGATGTTAACTCCAGGAGAAAAATCTCCTCGACCGGAATCGAACCCATTGACAGCTGGGTGAAGCGAGTCCTCTGACCACTGAGCTATCCCGTTCATATAAGGCCTTCCCAAACCCTCTTCTCCGAAGGTCAGGATCAATGATCTGTAGGCTTTGCAGGAGTCACGTGTATATTAATGATCTGTAGGCTTTGCAGGAGTCACGTGTATATTCAATGATCTGTAGGCTTTGCAGGAGTCACGTGTATATTCAATGATCTGTAGGCTTTGCAGGAGTCACGTGTATATTAATGATCTGTAGGCTTTGCAGAGTCAGTTCACAGGTTATATTTAATGATCTGTAGGCTTTGCAGGAGTCACGTGTATATTCAATGATCTGTAGGCTTTGCAGGAGTCACGTGTATATTTCATGATCTGTAGGCTTTGCAGGAGTCACGTGTATATTTAATGATCTGTAGGCTTTGCAGGAGTCACGTGTATATTCATGATTGTAGGCTTTGCAGAGTCACGTGTATATTATGATCTGTAGGCTTTGCAGGAGTCACGTGTATATTTCAATGATCTGTAGGCTTTGCAGGAGTCACGTGTATATTTAATGATCTGTAGCTTTGCAGGAGTCAACTGATCTTATGTATAATGATCTGTAGGCTTTGCAGGAGTCACGTGTATATTTAATGATCTGTAGGCTTTGCAGGAGTCCGTGTATATTTATGATCTGTAGGCTTTGCAGGAGTCACGTGTATATTTATGATCTGTAAAGGAAAAAAACAACATCGGCCAGACAAGAGAAATAGGACATGACAACAACAATACGAGCTCTAGGAGAGTCACCCACACCATAAAAGTAATACAAACATTTTTTTTGTCACGGCAACGTGCTCTAGTGGTCCCCCAGTTGGTGAGATGTATTGATGAACAATGTTTCCCCCTCCCCCATGTTTAGGTAGCTGCATTCCGACTTCAGGGATGCTGAATGATATGCTACTCCCACATTTGGCGAACAGATAACCAACTTGCCTAGAAAGCGAAAAGTCCGGGTTTGAAGTGTGTAGTGGTTGATCCCTGTTTGGGCCAGAAACTTTTCCCCATCCACAGACTGATGAGTGGTGGTCTGGGTGCTAGTCTTTCGGTGAGACGATATAACCGTGTGTTAGACATATTTAGAGCACGTAAAAGAACCCACGGTAACAAGAGAGTTGTCCCAGAAGAAAATGTGTAGGAAAAAGTCACTTTGGTAGGGAAACAATACAGTTGCAGACAGGAAAGGAAAAAATGGGTGGTGCTGCTCTTGTGGCGACGTGCTTCCTTCGGGAGAGCAGTCCCGAATTTGACGTAGAGAAATCTGCTGTTAATTAAAAAGGTATACAATACAACACAATACAATACAATACATCAATACAAAACAATCAATACAATTCAATACAAAACAATACAAACAATTCAATACAATTCAATACAAACAATACAACACAATACAACACAACACAACAAAATACAAACAAAAAACAACGCAACACAATACAATACAACATTTATAGGATTGTTTGCATTTGGTTTTGGGTGAAGTGTTTTGTTTGTTTGTTTTCTTTCTTTTTTCATTTTAGTTTTGTTGGTTGTTGTTGTGGTTTTTTTTTTTTTAGCAAAAACAGACTGGCTGACTCTAGAGCCTGCTTTGGTTTCAAATTGGCCCACTTGAGATTTATGTTTTAATTTCACACTCTAGAGGACGTTCGTGCTAAAACACTGCAATGCTAACGAAAGGGGTGTGGGGGGAGAGAAGAGAGACGGGGGTGGAGGGGGTGGGGATCAATGGTTTCGTTTTCGTTTTGTTTATTTCCTAGGGCCTGGAGCGGTAGTTGGGGGACTATTGAGAGAATTTGGGTTTTTTCTCTCTTTTTTCTATCTTCTTTCCTCTCTTTTCCTTTAATTCTTTGTAATCACTATCATTGGTTTTCTTCACTTTTTCTTCCTACTTCTCCTCTTCCTCTTCCCTCCTCTCCTCTCTCCTCCTCCTCCTCTCCTCCTCCCTCCCCTACCTCCTCCTCCTTCTTTTCTTTGTTCTTCTGCTCCGAATAAACAAAAGGCACACATCCTTTTTGACGTATGAGACGTCGACAAAATTAAACATAGTAAAACGCCGCCATGAAAATTAATCAGACCTGCAAACAATAAAGAGCGAGCGAGCGAGCGAGAGCGAGAGCGAGCGAGCGAGAGCAAGAGAGAGAGAGAGAAGAGAGAGAAGAGAGACAGACAGACAGACAGACAGACAGACAGACCAGACAGACAGACAAACAGACAGACAGACATACACGACAAAACAAACATACAATGACCGAAAGACACAGACAATCCACAACACAATAGACCAAAGAGACAGACAAGACAGACACAACAGACAATGGACAGACAGACAAGCAGTAACGAGAACAGGATTATATAAACAGACAAGCACGAATGAGAGGCAATGCATGCAAAGAAACTTAAAGAGTTATAAAATGAATTCAGGAAAATAAAACTAGCAGACAGAAACCTTTTCAGAAAGAAAAAAATATCCCCCATTTCACACACACACACACTGCGCCAAATGCTAGAGCCTTCCCGCGTGCTTAGAAAACTGCAGCCAACAATCCAGCTTGCAGACGGTCGAGAAAACCAGGATTCCATAAAATAAAATTAAAAATCACAGTTTTGCTTCCAATATTGAACTGCAAGTGAAATGTGTAATAAAAAAAATGCCAGACTAAGCAAAAAAAGATATTTCAGATTCAGATTTCAAAATTCTTTTAAAAGAGAGAGAGAGAGAGAGAGAGAGAGAGAGAGAGAGAGAGAGAGAGAGAGAGAGAGAGAGAGAGAGAGAGAGAGAGAGAGAGAGAGAGAGAGAAAGAGAGAGAGAAGATAACTTGATTTCACTCATTAGAATTTGACATGATAAATGAAACCATGGTGCTATCAATCAAAACGGAGCAGGCTGAAAATTATTGCATGGGAAGATGAAGAAATAAATAAATAATCACGAAATGACAAATCAGTTAAGTGGTTCATTTTTTTTAATTCCCTAAATAATCAATCATGAGAGAAATCAGTCATAGCGATGTAGTCAGAACTATGATTATACTGAATATAAAAAGATAAGATAAAGTATAAAAAAGACAAGAATTAGACGCATGTTTTAAAAAGACGAGATAAAACATAAAAAGACAAGATAAATTAACTAGAGTAATGTAGAAAAATTAGACACGGAATATGTAGTTGTGCGTTCCCCAGCTTAATACTGGGGTCACCCAGAATGTGCACTCTGACTCACTCATCCCACCGGGAATCACTGTAAACCTGAAATTGCACATTGAATGAGAAGTTTGCGTGTATGATTGTTTCCAAGTACCTCGCCATATAGGCAGCCATACTCCGACTTCGGAGGAGGACTGTACTGAAGCCAAGGCACGCAAACGGTCACCCATCCACTTGGTAACCACACTCGATTCTATTTAACATTGTCTTGGGGAAAGCGAGTGCTCTGACCACTGAGCTATCCTGTCAGCCATAAAGAAGTAAACAAATAAAATGAAAAAGATGCGCCAGAATGTATCATCTTGAAGACGCGTTAAAAAACCCAACAAAAATAACCAACAAATGTGCACAAAAAAAGCAGGAAGGAAAATCCTAAGTGCCACTTTTGTAAATGAAGAGGCAAAGCTGAAGTGAAGTTGTCTTGTATTTCCACGATTGGGTAATCTATCAAAATGCAGTGCAGTGTCAAGCAACAGAAGCAACCTGTGAAATCACGACTGTCTGTTTTCGTTGTGTTTCTGTTTTCGTTGTGTTTCTGTTATTGTTGTAACGGAGTTGCCTTGTAACATTCTTCGTACGTTTGCTTGGTTTTTATATCATTACAATCACCCTCATTCTCATTGTTGTGACTTTATTGTCATCATCAAAATGGTGTTGACGATTATCATTAAAGACTAATGCAGTAAAAGCATTCCTTCATCATTCTTGATTTTTCTAGTTATTATCAGTATGATTATATGAAGGTGGACATTTGTGATTTCCCATCTCTACACAACACCTCGGATTATATGAGAGTAGACATTTGTGATTTCCCATCTCTGCACAACACCTCGGATTATATGAGAGTGGACATTTGTGATTTCCCATCTCTGCACAACACCTCGGATTATATGAGAGTGGACATTTGTGATTTCCCATCTCTGCACAACACCTCGGACAGGCACAGCCAGATATTTACGATGAGGCCTCTACAAAGAGGCTGCATAAATCCTATCTTTCACTGGAAAGTGTATGCATTGAAGAGTTTTCGACCCCCCACCCAAGGAAACAGGGTGACGCACAATTCGCAGGTGTGTCCCGATTTAGAAACATGACGCTGCAGCAGGGCTCTGATCGCATGGGATGTAATCTACTTACCACCCTGTCACATTATTATTATTATTATTATTATTATTATTATTATTATTATTATTATTATTATTATTATTATTATTATTGTTGTTGTTGTTGTTGTTGTTGTTGTTGTTGTTGTTGTTGTTGTTGTTGTTGTTATTATTATTGTTATTATTATTATTATTATTATTATTATTATTATTATTATTATTATTATTATTATTATTATTATTATTATTATTATTATTATTATTATTGCTGTTCTTCTTCGCATTCTTCTTCTTTGCATTCTTCTTCTTCTTCTTATCATTATTATTAGTATAAGTAGTAGTATTACATATTATCATTATTATTATTATTATTATTATTATTATTATTATTATTATTATTATTATTATTATTATATTATTATTATTACCTTCTACAACCTTTCTCTATTTTTTTCTTATGACTGTTTTTTTTTTTACAATAACACTTTTTTCTTTCGTTCAATCCAGGTTTTTTCTCTCCCACAAAGGTGATTGACATCTAATCCTCTCCATCTTTAATCCGCAGATATATCAGGCAGGTGTGAATGCTCGAGAATGCCACCTGATGGTTAAAAGTAGAGATACTTTTCCCCACAGCTTAAGTCCAACCTCTTTGAATATTTGCAGGTAATTCATATCTCCGCAGCACTCTTAGTACAGACGTGGAAGAGACCAGGTAGACATGTTTTGTGTTGCTGCTATTCCTGTCTCTAGGGTTGGTTGCAGAAACAGAAAAAAACATCCTGGAGGAGGTTTGCGTGGTTATCTTTCTTTCTTTCATTCATTTTTCTTTTTCTTTCTTTCTTTCTTTCGTTCGTTCGTTCGTTCGTTCATTCGTTCTTTCTCACGCAGCTGGTAAAGCAGCTTAGAAATTAAACTTCGGGCAAATCATTATGTACACGGCGTAAAATTAATTTCATACATTTATCACGTTGTACAAGCCCATTGGTAAACTGAAATTAGAAACATTTTTTTAAAATCTATCTTCTTGTACTTTTTGCGGTTTATTCAGGTAAGTTATATATTACTGTAGGCATCTGGCAGTCTCGGAAGACTGTGGAGCTTCACTCTAGGCTCTAGAGCACAAAGCCTGGGTAACAAAAATATGGAGGACAAGCTGTTACCCATGCAGCAGACATCCCCTCTCCCCGTCGCTAGAAAGGTCCACTGGAAAGGCAATCGCCGATACAATGGTTCCAGTTTTAGTGTAGCATCGTCACTTTTAAATCAGCTCCCTTCTTTTTTTCTTTTTTATTCACCTTCATCCCCTTGTGCACTGTTTCATTCTCCCTCCTTCTCCTCCTCCCTCCTCTTCATCCTCCTGTCCCCCCTCTTCTCATCTTCTTTTTTCTTCTCTTTCTTCTTCCTCCTCGTTTTCCTCCACTCTGTATTCCTCCTTCCCTTACTTCTTCATCTCCGTCACCAGCAGCAGTAGCATCGTCATCGTCTTTTTCTTTATGTATTTCTTTTTTTCGTTTCGTCTTTCTTTCTTTCTTTTCGTTCCGTCTTTCTTTCTTTCTTTCTTTCTTTCTTCCTTGCTTTCTCTCTTTCTATCTTCTTCTTCTTCCTCCTCCTCCTCCTCCTCCTCCTCCTCCTTCTTCATATCTTCTTCTTCTTCTTCTTCTTCTTCTTCTTCTTCTTCTTCTTCTTCTCCTTCTTCTTCTTCTTCTTCTTCTTCGCATTCTTCGCATTCTTCTTCGCATTCTTCTTCACATTCTTCTTCGCATTCTTCTTCACATTCTTCTTCGCATTCTTCGTATTCTTCGCAATTCATCGTATTCTTTGCAATTCTTCGTCTTCTCCTCGCAATTCTTCTTCTTCTTCGCAGTTCTTCGCATTTCTTCTTCGCCATTCTTGTTCGCAATTCTTCTCCTTCGCAATTCTTCTTCTCCGCAATCATTCTTCTTTTTCGCAATTCTTCTTCTTCTTCTTTGCAATTCTTCTTCGCAATTCTTCTTTGCATTCTTCTTCACATTCTTTGTATTCTTCCTCTTCCTCTTCCTCCTCCTATCCTCCTCCTCCTCCTTCTCCTCCTACTCCTCCTCCTCAAAATAATGACATTTGCTCTGTCCA
>CM060316.1:114075524-114083024 GCA_030674155.1 Stramonita haemastoma
TATCAAAGTTTCTATAACTGTGAAAAGAAATACACTTGTGTTTACATCTAGGGATTTTGGCACCTTTTTTGGACCAGGTAAAACATACAGGGTAGTGATCACTGATACCATAGACTGGTACAGATAATTCTACTATGTTAGATAGATTGGTGGTATATATATGATCAATTAATGTTTGAGAGCGCAGTGTTTTTCTTGTAGCAGTAGTTATCAATTGAGACAGATTATATACCTCAAACGTTTTTTTCCAGTTTTTATGTTGTTTGAGTAAATCGATATTGAAATCACCAAGCAGAATGATTTCTGCTGAATAGTTAGAAACATCGTCCATCATCTGCTCAAATTGATCATACCAATTGATTCGTTCATTTGGGTTCCTATACAAAAATCCCATCAATATTGGTTTAGTTCCTTTCAAGCGTATTTCTAACCATATGCATTCAATACCGTGTTTATCAAATAATGTTATATGTTTATAATTAACTGACTGATGGATATAAGTTATCATTCCTGTTTCTAACTTAGTTTTGGCATCTCGTCTAACAAAATTGTAATCTGGAACTGATACTATATCATCTGCTACATTAGATGATAATCGTGACTCTGCAAAACCGAAGACATGAAAGGAATTGTTTGAATTTGAGATAGATAGATAGATAGATAGATAGATAGATAGATAGATAGATAGATAGATAGATAGATAGATAGATAGATAGATAGATAGATAGATAGATAGATAGATAGAGGGAGGGAGGGAGGGAGGGAGGGATAGATAGATAGATAGATAGATAGATAGATAGATAGATAGATAGATAGATAGATAGATAGATAGATAGATAGATAGATAGATAGATAGATAGATAGATAGGTAGATAGATAGATAGATAGATAGATAGATAGATAGATAGATAGATAGCTAAACAAAAACAAAATTCAAAACAAGCAAGTAACAAGGAGGCTCAGAAAGCGAAAATCGAAGATGTTAGAATGAAAGAGGAAAAAAGGAAAGGACAGACAGACAAGCAAAAGACGGAAGAAATGAAAAACAAAAAAGCACAAAAAAGACTTCACTGATAAGAAAGGGGAAAAAAAGAAAGAAAGAAAGAAGTTGTGTTTTTTTAAACCGGAAGCCAGAAGGCATGAATTGACGAAAACAAAAGACAACCGGAAACGAAAAAGTTAACAAAAGAAACACACACACACACACACACACACACACACACACACACACACAGAAAATACGGGCTAAATGTAACAGTCTTGAAGCGTGGTCACTGAAACGTAAAGAGCCCAGATAAAACATTAGAAAAAAAGAAAAGAAAATCCCAATCACCACTTTCAAAACGAAGGAGAGAGCAAAGCTGTCTGAGATTTCCACGTTTGACGAAATGTATTGCCATACATTGCCCTTTAAGCACGCTGGGCTTGATAAAATGGCGGCTTGAGCCATACTGATGTATTTTTGGTTAAAAAAAAAAACGTCGTTATTGTTGCTGTTGTTTATTGTTTTGTTGTTATTGTTGTTCTTCTGTCTTTTTCTTCTTTTTCTTCACAATTCCTCTTCTTCTTCTCCTTCTTCTTTGCAATTCTTCTTCTTCTTTGCATTCCTCTCCTTCTTCTTTGCAATTCTTCTTCTTCTTTGCAACTCCTCTTCTTCTTCGAAATTCTTCTTCGCAATTCTTCTTCTTCTTCGCACTTCTTCTTCTTCTTCTTCTTCTTCTTCTTCTTCTTCTTCTTCTTTCTTCTTCTTCTTCTTCTTCTTCTTCTCCTTCGCAATTCTTCTTCCTCACAATTCGTCTTCTTCGCACTTCTTTGCAATTCTTCGAAAGTTTTCTTCTTTGCAATTATTCGCAATTATTCACAATACTTCTATGCAATTCTTCTTTGCAAGTGTTTTTCTTTGCATTCTTCGCAGTTCTTTTTCTTCTGTGCAATTCTTCTTCACAATTCTTCTTCTTCTTCTCTATTTTTCTTTGCAATTCTTTTTCGCGGTTCCTCTTGTTCTTGTTCTTGTTTTTGTTGTTCTTCTTCTTTTTCTTCTTTTACTTCTTCTTCTTCTTGACAATTCTTGGCATTTCTTCGCAATTTTTCTTAGTTTTATTGAGGAAAAATTAGTGAGGAAAGACAAGTGCAAGTATCAACTTCTCAATCATTTTGAAAATGACTTATCAAAGATAAGCTTATTGACATCAAATTTTTCTTAGTTTTTGCATTTCTTCTTCTTCGCAATTCTTCTTCTTCTTCGCAATTCTTCTTTGCACTTTTTCTTCTTTGCAATACTTTGCAAATCTTCTTCGCAATTCTTCTTCTTCTTTGGCAATTCTTCGCAATTATCTGCAATGCTTCTTTGTAATTCTTCTTCTTCGCAATTCTTTTCGCAATTCTTCGCAATTCTTCTTCTTCGCAATTCTTCTTCGCAGTTCTTCTCCTTCGCAATTCTTCTTCGTCGTAGTCGTGTTTGTCGTTTGCTGCCGTTAATGCTGCTACTTTTTCTTCATTTTCTTTTCTTCCCTATCAATCATTTTCTATTTTTCAAGTTTCCGTTTAAAATATTTTTTTATTTTTTTCTTTCCATTCTTTTATCGACTTTTGTATTTTTTTTTTATACTTTTCCTTTGTTTTTGTTTCTTTCTATTGTTCCCTTTTTTCTTTCTTTCCTACTCTCTTTCTTTCTTCTTTTCAGTAGTGAAGTGTAAAGGCAGCAGGTTTTTAATTCTAATGCTCCTGACAGCTGAGAGGTAACAGATTTAAATCTTAAAGCTGTTGGGGAATTAAAGCAAACATTTTCCAGGACGTTTTATCTGCTGAACATATTTGCAAACTTGTGTTTACCTTTTTCTAATTCGAATTGAAAAGCATGCAGAAAATCAAGTGTGCGCGTTAAAGATTTTTGTTCATTCTTTTATGTCAAATGTAAAACCATGCAGGAAAATAAGTATGCGCGTTAAACATTAATTTTATTCTAGATCAAGTGCAAAAGCATTCGATAAATCAAGTAAGCGCGTTAAACAGTATTTATTCTGGATCAAATGTAATAGCATTCGATAAATCAAGTATGCAAGTTAAAAGGGTTTTTTTTTGCTTTGTTTTGTTTTGTTTTGTTCTGTTGAATGTCAAAAGCAAGCAAGAATTCAAGAATGCGCATTTAAGATTCTGCAATTTATGTCACTAGCGACGGACACCACAGACACGTGGTTAAGACCGTTGGAATTCAATCCCATGAATCGATAGAGTCGTGGGTTTGAATCTCGGCGGCGTCTGGTGAATTAAGGGGGAGGATTTGTACCATCTCCCAGGTCATCTTTAAGTGCAGACCTGCCAGTGTCTTAATATCATTCGTGTATATACACATGCAGAAGTACAAATATACACGTTAAAGATCCCGTAATCTATGTCATCATTCAGTGGGTTATGGAAACACGAACATACCCAACATACATCCCGGAAGTCGGAATCCGGCTACCTTCATGGTGGCAAAAACAGTTGCATCCGCAAAAATCTCACTATCGGTGAACCTGGGAGTTCTAGCCGATGAACGTAAAAGGGTCAGTTAGGTGAGCTCGAGGTGAGTCACAGGGAAAACGAACATACCCAGCATGCATCCTTGGCTGATCCAGGCTATTTGATAACATGTTTTATGAGACATGTTTTGATTTCAATATCAGAAAGATTTAGCTGAGTGTGAAATATAGGAAAACAAATGCACATGCTGATAGGAGAATTTGAAAACAGGATGGGAGGTGCTGCACTTGTGGCGACGCGATCTACCTGAGGAGAGCAGCCGGAGTTATTTGCAGAGGAGTCTGTCGTGGTTGAAAATAATATGCAATGCAATATGATACAATATAATGCAATACAATATGTTGTTCGTTCCATTCTTCTTCTTCTTCTTCTTCTTTGCATTCTTCTTCTTTGCATTCTTCTTCTTCTTCTTTGCATTCTTCTTCTTCTTTGCATTCTTCTCATTCTTCTTCTTCTTCGCAATCTTCTTCTTTGCATTCTTCTTCTTTGCATTCTTCTCATTCTTCTTCTTCTTCGCATTCTTCTCCGCAATTCTTCGCAATTCTTCTTCGCAGTTCTTTGCTATTCTTCTTCGCAATTCATCTTCTTTAGTTTATTTATGTTAAAGACAGATGATTTGTAAAAGGTACTGCTGCTAAAGCCATTGCCATCTTGAAAATCAAGTCTTATTCCTCGTATACCCTACCCCCTTCACTCTTCCATCTCTCCCTCTCCCCTCTCGCGTTCTCTTCTCTCCTCTCTCTCTCTCTCTCTCTCTCTCTCTCTCTCTCTCTCCTCTCTCTCTCTCTCTCTCTCTCTCTCTCTCTCTCTCTCTCTCTCTCCTCTCTCTCTCTCTCTCTCTCTCTCTCTCTCTCTCTCTCTCTCTCTCTCTCTCTCTCTCTCTCTCCTCTCTCTCTCTCTCTCTTCAAAGCAATATTTGAAATAATCACATTCATTTTGGTAAAAGTCTTGAAAGTGGACAACGCACTTAGGCTAATATTGTTGAGCTTATTCGATAAATTGCTGATGACATGAGGTTAATGCGGAGCAAGAGACAAGAATGCACTGGTAGGGAGAGGGAGGGGGGGTGTCGAGAGAAAAAGATGTCCACAACCTATGTTCTAACCAACCTATGTGGCCGTAGGGGAGCGAGGCGTCAGAGACCTCAGCTTCTCCAGGGGCCAGCATATTGAGGGCGGTGCCCATCTCCTCTCCCTCGCTGCTTTACCTTCCCTGAACCTAAAAAGGGCAGGTGCCCATTTACAGCCAGGTGAACTGGGGGACTGTACTGAAGCCAAGGCGCGCAAACGGTCACCCATCCAATTGGTAACTGTTATTTCTGTTAATGCCTTAGTACGTGCAGTACGAACGCAAGAGTGATACATAAAAGTAGAAGAAAAACTGCCAGAATCTAACCCTCATGTGCAGCCTAAAGCCACGATGTTCTGACCAGAAACCAACCAAAATAAAGCAGACGATGATAATAACTCAAGGGCGCGGCACCACAAGCTGAAGACTGACCAAATCAAATCAGGTGTTTTTTTTTCGAGGATAATGAATAAGCACTCATATGTTGTTGTTTTTTACATCCAGTTCCCACAGAGGCCTGGTAACCTGGCAACAGCATGGAGGTCATATATGTATAGCAGAGGGCCCGCGAGTTGTGTTGGCTGTTCTATCAATTGAACTCGCTGGTTGGTTCGTGACATTCTCCTCTGGCTTGGCTGTGTCCAGCGCTGTCACCTGTGGACACCTGCATTAGCCCTGTTTGCATTGAACGTGTTTGGTGCTGATTTGTGTGTGGGGGGGGGGGGGTCGTCTTTTTTTGTGTCTTTTTTTGCTGCTTATTTTTTGCATGGTGGACTTGGGTGTTTTTTTCTTTTCCACTAAAATGCACTTTAATTTATCTCTGTCTGTCTGTATGTGTTTTTGTCGGTATGTCTGTCTGTCTGTCTGTCTATCTGTCTGTTTGTCTGTCTGTCTGTCTGTCTGTCTGTCTGTCTCTCTCTCTCTCCTCTCTCTCTCTCTCTCTCTCTCTCTCTCTCTCTCTCTCTCTCTCTCTCTCTCTCTCTCTCTCTCTGACTCTCCTTCTCTCTCTGTCACACACACACACACACACAAACACACACACACACACACACACACACACACACACACACACACACACACACACACACACACACACACACACACACACACACAACAACTCAAACAACACAGGTACATGCCCACAAAAAACACAAAAAAACCCACAAATCACTCTTTATTCCAAAAAAAACCCCACTACATCACCTCCTTCCCCCACCCACACCACCAAAAAAACCCACAACTAAAAACGCTCTTATCCTCACAGGCGGTGGTGGGGAACGTGTGCGTGTTGGTGGCGCTGGGTCGGCGGCGACGCATCACGTCTCGGATGCACATGTTCATCCTTCACCTGAGCGTGGCGGACCTGCTGGTGGCGCTGTGCAACATCCTCCCGCAGCTGGCCTGGGACCTGACCGCCACCTTCAGGGGGGGAGACTTCCTCTGCAGAACCGTCACCTTCCTGCAGGTAGGGTATGTGTGTGTTTGAGCACGTGTGTATGTGTATGTATGCAGGCAGGCAAGCTTGCACAGACACACAGGACATACAGACACCATTATCCTCGATATGAAATAATAAAATTTAAAAGTTATGTGTATGTAAAAAGACACACAGAGACATACAGACACCATTATCTTCGATATAAAATAATAAAATTTAAAAGTTATGTGTATGTAAAAAGACACACAAGACATACAGACACCATTATCCTCGATATGAAATAATAAAATTTAAAAGTTATGTGTATATAAAAAGACACACAGAGACATACATACACAACCACCGACACATACATTGACATACACACACAGGCACATACAGATTCAGACACAGACATAGACATAGATATACAGACACATAGACACAGACAGACAGACAGACAAACAGACACACACACACACACACACACACACACACAACACACACACACACAACAACACACACACACACACTCATACACAGACACACAAACACATAGACACCGACATATAGACACAGACACACACACACCGACACACACGCAGACATTCCTCCTCTCTCTCTCTCTCTCTCTCTCTCTCCTCTCTCTCTCTCTCTCTCTCTCTCTCTCTCTCTCTCTCTCTCTCTCTCTCTCTCTCTCTCTCTCTCTCTCTCTCTCTCTCTCTCTCTCTCTCTCTCTCATATCACAATTTATAAAAAGATGTTAAATGAATTTGAACACACACACACACACACACACACACACACACACACACACACAACACACACACACACACACACACACACACACACACACACACAGAGCCTGGCTATTGCCATTAGAGACCATGACAAAGGAAGATAGCGGGGATGACGAGATTGACGACGACGACGACGACGATGATGATGATGACGACGATGATGATGATGATTTTCAGTTTTGAAGGTAGCTGCAGTTTGTGACATTAATTATCTTTCCTTTTGGCACCTTCATGTTAATGGAACTACCTGCTCCCTCTCCGCAGCTTTGATTTGAATCCATAGCGTTGTGTGTTTTGTTTCTGCATCTTGCAGTTCAGAAAGCAGTTTTTGCTGGTTTTGTAATCTGCAAGTCATGGACCATTTCGCAACCAGAAATGTATTGAGTAATCTGTTCCTTTTTTTGACATTTTGAAGTTTACGGGTGACCTGTTCTTCTGTTGCATGTTGCAGTTTACTGTGTAATCTGTTATTTCTTTGCAACCTTAAATTTTTGGAGTAATTTGTTCCCTTTTTTAACTCACAGTTTACAGAGTAGTCTGCTCCTGTTTTGCAACTTTAAGTTTATAGAGTAATATTCATCTATTCCTGTTTTGCAACTTTAAGTTTATGGGGTAATTTTTTGGGGAACTCACATTTTATGGAGTAATCTATTCATTTTTTGCATCTTGCGGAATATGAGGTAAACTAATTTT
>CM060316.1:114093024-114098024 GCA_030674155.1 Stramonita haemastoma
TTCAACCTATGATTTTAAAAAAGGAGATAGGCATACATTCAACAAATGCATAATCCCCCACTGGATACACTGACACTCTTTATTTTTTTAAGAGAAATAGATATGTGTTCGACAAACTCATAATCCTCAAATGACCCAAACATTAATGTCAAGACAGATGCACTGATTATAATTAAGTAAATCAAATAGATTAGAAGAGAGAGGAGACTGCAGAGAAGAGAATAACCCAAACAAAAATTATATATATATGCATTTATGTATATAAACATTTTTACTTTTTTGCAAAAACAGAAAAGCAGCAGCAACAACGATGGCAGCAACATTAAGTAGCAACGCTACAGCCACATTACTTTTTTGTTTTGTTTTGTTTCGTTTCGTTCAAGTACTAGTAAAGCTAAACAGCAGATATCAAGTTCACACAGACTCGCCTACTCAAAATTTCGTTTGCAAAGACTTGTCTACAAAATCATCAAACTAACAGAACAAACTTAGCGAATAAATAGCGAAACAAAACGTAGAGAGTTTCTTTTTATTGTTATAAACTGTGCGTGCACTCCATTGACTCTGACTTCATTGGAATCATCATTCTGAACCAATGCCATTTCTATGTCTTGATCTTCTATAACGATGCAAAAAACAAACAAATAAACAAAGAACTAACTTCTTCTTCAAAGTGATACTGTATCTTTAATTATGGGTTGTTGTTTTATTTTATTTTGTTTGTTAAACAACTCTTAAGACGAGAACACTAAGGATAACTTAGAGTCTTCTTAAAATGTTTCATTTTCCTATCATGATATATAAATTTAAATTACATCGTGCGTTAAAATGAGTTTTCGAAAATGAAAACAGCTTTTTGAAATAATTAAAGTAATTATGCGCGGCTTGTTCGTATCTTCACTCGTTTCCAATTGCACTGAAGTCACGTTTTCAGTGTTTTTTAAGTAAAGCATTTTCTTTTCTTATTTTAAATATCGAAGTCCGATGACCTCATTAACAGCACAAGAGGGGGGTGATGTGTGGTGAAGTGTGATGTGGTTTGATTTAATGTGGTCAAATGTAGTTGAAATTTTGTTCGATGTGGGGTGTTATTTTTCTGGTGAGTGATGTGTAATGCGGTGTGTGTGTGTGGTGTGGTGTGGTGAGGTGTGGTGTGGTGTGGTGGGTGTGTGGTGGTGAGGTGGGGTGTGGTGGGGTTGGGTGGGCATGGGATGTGGGTGTGGTGGTGGTGGTGTGTATTTGGTGTGGTGTGGTGTGGTAGGGTTGTGGTGGGTTTTTTTAAACTTATTTTATTTTATTTTTATTTTATTATTTTATATCGAGGATAATGGGATAGGCGCTCATGTGCTTTTTTTCATCCAGTCCCTGTGTGTATGCAGTTGTGTAAATATTGTCATCTGTTCCCATCGCTCACAATGGCCTACTCTTACGAAAAGCGGAACAGGATTTAACGTGTGCGCAAGATGTTCTGCTGCATTCGCACACGGGGCCTCGTTTTACAGTCTCATCCGAAGGACTTTTGGGGAGAGTGGAGTCAGCACTGATGTTAACTCCAGAGGAAAAATCCCCTCCAACGGGAATCGAACTCGGGTCGTCAAATTGCCAGCGCAATGTTCTGAACACTAGGCTATCCCGTCCCGTTTGTGTGCTTGTGTGCGTGCGTGCGTTAGAACATGCGCATGTGTGTGTGTGTGTGTGTGGTGTGTGTGTGTGTGGTGTGTGTGTGTATGTGTGCATGCGCGCGCGCGCGTGCAAGAGGGGGTGGAGGAGCAGCTCATACTGTATGCCATTTCTGTGTACGTTTTATAGTTTGGGTTTTGCTTGCCTGCCTGCTTGCTTGCTTGGCTTGGCTGGCTGGGCTGGCTAGTTGGTTGTGTTTGGTTTGTTGGTTGGTTGGTTGGTTGGTTGGCTGGCTGCTTGGTTTATTTGGTTGGTTTTTGTTCTATTTCTTTTGCTAGAGCGAGAGAGAGACAGAGACAGAACACAGAGAGAGAGGTGAAGAGAGAAAGAGAGACAGGGACAGAGGAGACATAGACAGAGGCAGATTGACAGAGACACAGACAGACAAACAAACAGAGACAGACAAACAAACAGACAGACAGACACACAGACACAATCAGACAGACATAGAATCGAATTTGAATGTTGTTCAGCAATGCCAGAACCTTGTGTGAAGATGTATGAGCCTAGAGCAGTTCAACGAAACAGAAATGGCCTGTCAGCAAACATGCTAATGGCTTACAGCACTTGCAAATCCAAATTCATTGGGCTGTTTTATCACATGGAAAAACTGGGAAGCAGACGTAGATAGGTAGACAGACAGACAGACAGACAGACAGACAGAAGAAGACGACAGACAGACAGACAGACAGACAGACAGACAGACAACGGACGGACGGACGGAGACGGACGGAACAGACAGACAGACAGACAGACGGACGGACGGAAGGCAGAAGAGATACAGACAGACAGAGATACAAACAGACAGACAGACAGGGAGACAGGACATGGAGACAAACAGACATGGACACAGACAGACAGACAGACAAATGACGGACGGACAGAAGAAAAGACAGAGAGACAGAGAGACAGAAGACAGACGGAATGATGGAAGGATAGATAGATAGAAGATAGATAGATAGATAGATAGATAGATAGATAGATAGATAGATAGATAGATAGATAGATAGATAGATAGATAGATAGATAGATAGATAGATAGATAGATAGATAGATAGATAGATAGATTGGGAGAGATGTGAAAGTAGAGGGAGAGAGAGGGCGGAACAAGAGAAAGGAAATGGGGGAGAGAAAGAATGGCAGACCAAACAAATAAGACACAGAGAGAGAGACAGAGAGACAGACACAGAGAGAGGTAAAGACATAGACAGAGAGATAGAGACAGAGAGAGTGTGACAGAGTGAGAGAGATAGAGAGAGACAGACAGAGAGAGTGAGAGAGAGAGAGACAGAGGCATAAAGAAATGAAGAAGTAGTCAGATGAACAGATAGACACACGGACGAACAAAAACAAAACAGAACTCGATAAGATTAAGCAAGGTTACAACATTTTCGCCATAATACTTAAATATTGCTTTCCTATCATGGGGTTTTTTTGGTGAAATAATCAAGACCTTTCTCTGACCCGACTTAAAATATATTATCGTTTGTTTCACTTCTGTTTTTTACTCTAGTATTCTGTCGTTCATTCCCTCTTTGTTCTGTTCGTTTAACCTTGATTAAGTCATTCATTTGTTTCTTAGGGCTGATTTGAACTCTTTAAAACCAGCCTTTAATTTCCTGTTCATTATTTCAAAATGGCCTTGACTTTTGGCACGACATTGTGTGTGTGTGTGTGTGTGTGTGTGTGTGTGTGTGTTGTGTGTGTTTTGTGTGTGTGTGTGTGGTGTGTGTGTGTTGTGTGTGTGTGTGTGTTGTGTGTGTGTGTGTAATAATAAGTTGGACAGAGAAAACAAAGGGGTTATATGTGCTGCACATACGCACACTCTAGTGTGTGTGTGTTGTGTGTGTGTGTTGTGTGTGTGTGTGTGTGTGTGTGTGTGTGTGTGTGTGTGTGTGTGCGTGTGTGTGCGTACGTCCATGCGTGCGTGCGCGGGTGTGTGTGTGTCTGTGTTTGTGTGTGTGTTTGTATGTCTGTGTGTCTGTGTCTGTGTTTCTGCACGTCTACTAGAGATCTAACAAATAATCAGAGTTTGCGTTTTTACTCGCCATGAAGGTACCCACCTTCTAACTTCGAGAAGGATGCCCAAGCACGATACCAGCGTGCATGTGGGCTTTCTTCCATTTTGTCGACCACTCCTACCTGCACACAATGGCCTACTCTTCCAAAAGGTGCAACGAGTTTTAAAGTATGCCCAATATGTTCTGCATGCGTTTGCATACGGGGCCTCGGTTTACAGTTTTATCCGAAGGACATTTGGGGGAAGTGGAGTCAGTACTGATGTTAACTCCAAAATGAGGGGGGAGGAAGGGGGGAATCCCCTCGATGCGGTGCCTCGGTGGTGTCTCGAACCCTGACTATCAGATTGCGAGCGCAATATTCTGACCACTAGGCTATCCCGACTCCCGGTATGATTATTGTAATGCGTCGAATAGCTTAAAGGGTTAGCGATACAGACAGTTATTACAAAGCACTTGCACATATTTATTATTTATTTATTCATTTATTTATTCTTTACTTCATGATAATGAAATCAGCACTCATGTGCTTCTTTTACATCCAGTCCCCGTGTGTGTGCATTTTTTGTAAATCTTGTCATCCTTTCCCACTGGCACACTATGGCTTACTCTTCCGAAAAGCTGAACGGGTTTTAACGTGTGCGTAACACAGACGCAGACGCCATTTGCATTTCAGACCGGATGTGCGATCTTAAGATACCTCACCATAAAGGCAGCCATATTCCAACTATAAAGGTTATTTTGCGTTCCTGGGATGGAGAAAATGCCAGAACTTTGACATGAATGGAGAGAGACAGAGACAGAGACAGACAGACAGACAGACACAGAACAGACACAGACACAGACAGAGAGACAGAGACAGACAGAGACAGAGAGACAGAGACAAAAGACAGAGAGACAGAGGAACAAACTCACCATAACATATCAAACGCATAACAACATTTCAAATATCGGCCCCCTGGTGTCAGCATCTAACGACTTCAGGATAACTCCCACAGAGACGATTTTCTTCAACCGTATTCTCATGGGGGTGTTTGGAGGAGGGTAGAGGGGGTACTGATACGGGGGGGGGGGGGGGGGGGGTGAGACGAGTAGGGAAGGGAGAAGAGGAGAGAGACCCAAAATGGGCTGAGATGGTTGTCAAAGCTGTTTGCGCAGAACTTGTTTTCGTTTCCGTTTTTCTTCTCTTACTTTTTTTCTTTTTCTTTTCTTTTTTTCGTTTTTTTTTTGTTGATCTGCCAGTTCTGAAAGGGCTTAATGTTGTCGTGTGAAGGACAGCTCTCAATAAAGAAACCGTTTTGG
>CM060316.1:114108024-114113024 GCA_030674155.1 Stramonita haemastoma
AAGAGAAGTGGTGGTGACCATTGTGCCGAAAGGGTAACACGTGGTAAAGGTAAAGGTGTCCCATAACCTATATGGTAATAGGGGAGCGAGGCATCAGAGACCTCAGCTTCTCTAGGGGCCAGCATATTGAGGGCGGCTCCTATCTCCTCTCCCTCGCTGCTTTACCTTCCCTGACCCGAAAGAGGGTAGGTACCCATTTACAGCTGGGTGAATTGGGGGACTGTACTGAAGCCAAGGCGCGCAAGAGGTGACCCATCCAACTGGTAACCACGCTCGATGCTGCTTAACCTTGGCTGGTGGAAAGCGAGTGGTCTGCTCGCTGAACTGTCCTGTCCCCTAACGGGTGGACAATGGAAATTTCCCCTTCATCGCAGGCGATGACATGATCTGACCATAGGATCAGCACTGGTCAGGCATGTGTTGGAGAAGTACGCTTCGGTATGGCAAGAGCATGTGTGATGGGGTTTTTCTCCGCCTTTTTTTCTCAAACAGAATTACATCACAGGAAAAAGGCTGTACATCACTCTTTGTATTTTTAAGTGAATTTAAGTTAAAGAACGCATTAACAAATATATATGTTCTGTCATATAGTATGACAGCATCAAAAACTTTAATTTGCAATTTGGGCGTGATCGTATTTTTAACTTCTTGAATCCTATTCGTGAATAACCAAATTCGAGTGAATAAGAGAAGTAAAGTTAGTCTTCAAGATCTTTTATCTTTTTTTTTTTTGAGGATAAATGGAATCAGCACTTATGTACTTTATTACATTCAGTCCCTGTGTGTATGCAGTTTTGTTAATTTTGTCATCCGTTCCCAACGGCACACAATGGCCTACTCTTCCGAAAAGTGGAACAGGTTGTAATGCGTGTGCAAGATGTTCTGCGTGCGTTCACACACGGGACCTCAGTTTATAGTCTTATCCGAAGGATTTTTTAAAGCAATAGTCGGCAGAATCAGCAATGAGCATGCCAATGGCCATATAATTATTCCAACATTTCCCCTAGTTCTTAAAAACCTTATGTCCTGAGAAAGACAGCACTCCATCTTGCTCTGTCCTTAGCAGTC
This sequence comes from Stramonita haemastoma, assembly GCA_030674155.1. Lineage (NCBI taxonomy): Eukaryota > Metazoa > Mollusca > Gastropoda > Neogastropoda > Muricidae > Stramonita > Stramonita haemastoma. The sequence goes on from CM060316.1 coordinate 114,109,093, forward strand.
TGTACAGTCTTCTTTAATTAAAGTGTGTCCCCATGTACTCAATTTTTGCCTCAAGAAATTGTTACCAGGTGTGTGTCTATTTGTTTGGTTATTTGTTTGCTCTTTTTAGGGGGGGGGGGGTCTGTTTTTTTCCTTAGCTTCAACGGATTTTGTTTAATTCCATGCCTGCATACGTATGAGAGTTTCTGAAATGCCTTCCTCTTAGACCTGGCCTGAAATCAGTATGCTGCTGTGAAGTATGCTTGGGCCAGTTCAGTCACAAGTTTTGCCTGAGAACAAGTTCACCAAAGAAATTTGCTCTCGAAGATCTGAAAAATGTGGAGGTCTGGGTGCTAGTCTTTCGGATGACACAATAAACCGAGGTCCCGTGTGTTGCACAAAATTATTTAGCGCACGTAAAAGAACCCACGGCAACAAGATTCTTGTCTCTGGCAAAACTCCGTAGAAAACCACTCTGATAGAAAAACAAATGCAGTTACAGACAGGAAAAGTAAAACAAAAATAATGGGCAGGGCTGCACTTGTGGCAACGCGCTCTCCCCAGGGACAGCAGCCCGAATTTTACGCAGATAAATCTGCCGTGACTGAAAGAAGTATATAAGTTTTTTTTTTGAGTTTTTAAAAAATAAATGCAACAACAGGGTTTGCCTAGTAAAGGGTTGTGAAAGGTTTTGCTGTTTTCAGTGTATACAGCGGATTTGGTTTGTTTATGGACAAAACTACAGACACATAACGAAAGCTCAGTTTGTCCCTTGTCTGCTCTGTGGTAAAACGTAAAAGATAAAGGTGTCTCATAACCTAATTGTGACGTTCCAGCACAAAAGGAGTCTGATGTCATAATCCGGCTTTTTGCATATTTTATATGATTCTAGATGTAATTTGAATGCTCTTTCTACTGGTGAAAACCCCATCAAAATCGGATGATTAGTTTTTGAGATAGCGGGTTTAGAAGAGGGTTTACCTGAAAGCGGCCATTTTGAGAAAATTAAGAAAAACTGAATCACAATTTCAATGTTAAATTTTCCTTAGCAACCAATGTTTAATCTTTATGAAACTCTACATGCTGATTGAGTACACAAAGAAATACATAACTACAAAGTTTTGTGGTCATATATGAATTTTCTCAAATATTAGACCTATTTTAATGGGCGACTACCCTGGCCTCGGTGCTCATTTTGGCTGATTATTGTATCTCAGGTTCTACAAAATATTTTGCAGTAATATTTTACACAGAAAGAGAAATCATTATTTAAAGCTAGAATATTAAGTTTCAACAGTGAATATCATGGGAAAATATTTTTGATTAAAAAAAAAAAATTATATTTTGTGAAAAACAGGTAATCTCCTCATGGACAATTAGCTAATGTATGGAATGTTGAAACTAATATCATTACAAAGGCAAAACATGTGAATAGAAAGGTACCATGGACAGAAATTAGGATATGTAAATTCACTTAGGTGTAGACAACACCAATCTGGATTTTACTTAAAATCAACAAAATTACATTACCAAATTTAACTATGCTTAAAATTAAAACTTTGATGGACCAAAAAATTTTGAATAATAGCATTTATCTCAGAAGTCATTTTTGCATCTACATGCAGGGTTTCAGGGGAATACTTACTATAGAATTTGCACAGTAAATGAGGCAATACTGTAAACATTGAAAATTAATCCAAAGTTTTATGATAATGTGAACATGCACAAAACCCCAGTCTCTTCCCCTAGCCAAAATTAGACTCTGAAAACTCATTATTCTTATACTGTAATTTCTTTAGCCACAGCTTTGAACAGTTACCTACACATAAAACTTATAAAGCCATAATGTGCACATACTATAGTGAGACACACACCACACACACACACACACACACACACACACACACACACACACACACACACACACACACACAGTGAAGCAAGTGTAAACTTGTTTTCATTCTTCTAGAATTAAACATTTATCAGCTGTTATATCATGTGTTACTAAATATTTTCATCATCTCTCATCCACTACCCCTGATTCATGTGTCTCTTTCCCTAATGAGTATGCACGTATATGTATGTATATGTATATGTTCTCCATTAATTTCATGTTTAGTTTGTTTTGGTTGGATTTTTTTGTTATTTCCAGGTAAGCTGTCCATATTTCTGGTCTCACAGTTAACTGATGCACTTGTAGTTCTTGTTTTCATATTTTATTGTCTTATTTTGAAATGATTTATAATAGTCAAACTTTATGAAGCAGTTTTGTGTACAATTTTCTTTTCTTGTGAGAGTGAGATGAACAAGAATGATAAAATTTGATATTTGGGCAGTGAATAGTATTTTGATTTGACTTCACACACACACACACACACACACACACACACACACACACACACACACACACACACCACACACACACAACACACACACACACACACACACACACACACACAACACACAAACACACATGATATACACAAACTGCATCCTGTTACTCTTGACTTGATCCTCTTCCTCACTACTTCTTTCTTGATTTTTTCCCCAGAATCCAAATTTTTAAAAATCAAGATTTTTTTAATTGAAAAACTGAAGCCAAGTCTGACTTAAGATTAAAAAAAATCATCAAACAGCAACATAGTTTCAACACATGACATTTTTCATATCCACACCACACAATACACACAACACACACACACACACACCACACACACACACACACACACACACACCCCCACAACATGAAATACACATCACACACACACACACACACATGAAATACACACACACAAATACACACAACAACACACACACACACACACACACACACACACAACAATGAATTACACACACACACAACACACACACACACACACATGAAATTACACACACACACAACACACACACACACACACACAACACACACACACAAAATTAACACAAAACACACACACACACACACACACACAACACACACACTTTTTAAACATGATTTCTCATCTGTAGCCTAGTGCATTTTTCTATACACAATAGGCCTACTAGCCTATCTGACACAAGTTTTTGTTTTTCAGCCTATTTTTAGCATGGCACTTGTCAAAAGGCTGAACCTTTTCGCTCTCTGAGAAATTGGTGTTCAGTTTAACTAACTCGATGATGTTGAGATAAAGCATACTGACAAAATATAGTTCACTGTAATTATCTTCATCGTGCATCCCTTGAATCAGAAGCACTTTTGTTTTTCTGTTCTTGATGAACGAGCGAGCGATTCATTGCCGAGTTCGATTCAGTCACCTCAGCGATATCGGCGACATCGTTTCCACTTACGTTTTCATAATAGCACTTCATTAGGTTGTAATAAAGTCCTCACCTCATTACTAAAGCTTTTCTGAGTTCTATTCCTCAATAATATCGTCAGAACGAGCAGAATTTAGAGGTATCGCTTTCGACTGAACTTTCGAAGCAAGCGACGCCATTTTGTTTTGCAGACCCTGCAGAGTGGCTGAGCGAGGTCACATGCTCTCTCGGGCCAATGAGAAGAAGGAAATCCTTCCTTAGCGATGTTTTGTTTACGATTCCTTCCCTATTTTGAACGTTTTCATTGGCTAAAGTTTTCACTCACGCTAGAAATAGTTGACACAGATTGAAGGCGGAGACCCAGAGCTTTCAAATGGTGTGTCACTCGGCGGTCTACTTTAAATCTCGAGGGGATATAGGTTGCGGAAAAGTCGTATCTTCAGGATTTTTTTTCATCAAAACTGTCGGTCTTCTGCAGTGGTAGGTGTTTTAAAATGCGATTTTGATAAGAAAGGAAACTAAATATCATTATTTTATTGATGTTTCCCGGTGCAGAAATGTTTATATTATCAGTTTTATACAAAATCTCCAAATCGGTACCTGACACCCCTACTGCATATTTTGGGCTCTAGCGGAAAAAGGCTGGAGATGACATC
>CM060316.1:114115524-114125524 GCA_030674155.1 Stramonita haemastoma
GTTGTAGAGTACTCTACTGTATTGTGTTGTATTGTGTTGTGTTGTATTCACTGTGCTGTACTGAATTCTATAATACTTTATTACATTGCATTAAATCAGAATTTTCACTTTTTCCAAAAACAAACAACACATTTCGTCTATTGAACTTCCACGTCTAACAATCATTTTCAATTCTGAAAAAATAAAACACCATATTAAAACAAGAGAGAATTAGGCTCGTGGGCTTTTTTCACAAGAACTTTTTACTAGAATGGTGTCACCCTATACTTTCACTAAACATGTTCACGAAACCACAGGAAACTGTGAATATGACTGTAATAATGATGTTGTTGTTGTTATGCGTTCCCCAGCTTAACACACACTGGGGTCTGTCACCCAGAATGTGCACTCTGACTCACTCGTCTCACCTGGGAATCACTGTGAGATTGAAACTGCACACTGAATGAGAAGTTAGCGTGTATGACTGTTTTCAAGTACCTCGCCATATAGGCAGCCATACTCCGACTTCAGAGAATAATTGTTCTCCTGTAAAGGAGAGTGTAGGTTGTTATGTTAAGAGCTTGTCATGGCTGAAGGCAATCTCAACACAGCATTTTACAACATAACAACATTGTAGTGTCGGCCTTGACAATGAGCTGACATCAATAACGGACACAGCTTTTGGCCTCCTGGGCCTGACTACAATAATGATAACAACCATCTTTCGTGTGAGACTAGTACTCAGACCAGTAGTCAAGTTTCACGCTGAAGTTTGGCCATGAGAGTAGTGTCTGTGCAAAGTACCAGGGACGGACACAGACAGGACCAGAGATGGGGAATGACAAAGATAATGATGACTTTAGATCTCCCTGACCCAGACATTGACAGACTAGATTGATTTTCTTCTTTCTGGGTTTTTTTGGGGGGAGGGGTTGAAGGGGAGGGGTGGGGGGGGGGTCATTTTCACTGACCGGATCAATGCTAAGAAGCTGTAGCAAGGAGGATAGTAACCTCTGCTCTGTAATGATGGATGTTCTCTGTTAATTGAGTGTGTGTAGGGAGGTGGTGGGGGGAAGGGTGTGTGTTTGTAGGGGGGGGAGGTTGTGTGTGTGTGTGTGTGTGTGTGTGTGTGTGTGTGTGTGTGTGTGTGTGTGTGTGTGTGTCTGTGTCTGTGTGTCTGTGTGTCTGTGTGTCTGTGTGTCTGTGTGTCTGTGTGTGTCTGTGTCTGTGTCTGTGTCTGTGTGTCTGTGTGTCTGTATCTGTGTGTTCTGTGTGTCTGTCTGTGTGTCTGTGTATGTGTGTCTGTGTGTCTGTGTGTGTGTGTGTGTCTGTGTGTCTGTGTGTCTGTGTTTGTGCCTGTCTGTCTGTCTGTCTATCCGTCCGTCTGTCTGTCTGTACGTATGTCTGTCTGTCCGTCCGCCTGTCTTTCCGTCAGTCTGTCTGTCTGTCTGCCTGTCTGTCTGTCTGTCTGCCTGTCTGTCTGTCTGTCTGTCTGTCTGTCTGTCTGCCTGCCTTTACCCCATTGTGCGAAGCGGCGTGCACATGCATAGATACCAGTCTGTATAGTCGTCAATCTCCTCTTCCGCTCATCTCTCTCCATCTGTCTACCCTCATTCGTCGTCTGTTTATGAATCTCTCTCTCCCTCTCATCTCTCCTGTCTCTGTTATAATCTCTCTCTCTCCTCTCTCTCTCTCTCTCTCTCTCTCCTCTCTCTCTCTCTCTCTCTCTCTCTCTCTCTCTCTCTCTCTCTCTCTCTCTCTCTCTCTCTCCTCGACTAATACCAATATTCTACTATTGTTCTTTAGACAGGCACCCATCATCCTGGACTGGCTGACTAAGCGTGTTCACAATGAAACCTATATGCACGCGCATGGGGGTGCAAATCCCCACAGAGATGTAGATGATCCTTGATAGGGATTTGTCGGACTGTCTGCATCTGATGACACAAATCCTATCGCTTATTTGACATCTCAGAGAGAAGAAACGATGCTGTGATAAGCTGTGGATCCCTGGAAAAGGAAAAGGGAGAGGTGGGGGAAGACCAAGCCGGGGGGGGGGGGGGGGGGGGGGGGGGGGGGGGGGGGGGTGGGTGCTTTGGTTCAAAGGTTTCTTTTGTTTGTTTTGTTTTCCTTTTGTTTTTTGTTTTTGTTTTTGTTTTGCTTTGCTTTGTGTTCGTGGAAGAGCTTTTAGTGTTGCCATATTTTTATGTCACTGGGGTGGATGTGAGGTGGGGGTGGGAGGAGCTTCAAAGACAAAGGGCGGAGGGTGAACATGCTGTTTATCTGTGACAATGGTGGGGCTTTTGTTACATAGTAGTTTAGCGTTTTGCTGAATTTGGGGAATCGCTTTGGTTGGTTTTTTTATATAATATTATACCATTTGCTTATGTTTGTTTCTGTTTATTTTTGGGGTTTTTTGTAGCTTAGAAAGAGTGTTATTGTTCTAGTTTGGTTTTCTTTTTGGGGGTTTAATTTTAGTTTTCTTTTCTTGTGTTTTATGCCTGTTTTGTTTTGTAGCATTTGCTTGTGTTTGTTTCTGTTTATTGTTTTGCCTGGGGGGGGGGGGGGGGGGGGGGGGGGGTTCTTTGGCTGGGATATTTTGCTTATTGTGTTCTGCTTCCTTTTTTTATAGGGAAGGGACAGGAAAATTTTGAGTCTTTTTGGCTTATCCATTTTTAGCAGGCGGGGATGTTCCTTCTTTCCATTTTTGTTGTGCTTGTTGCGTTCATTGGTTTCTGTCTTTATTATTTTTGAGGGGAGTGGTGGAAGCGGTGGTGGTGGTGGCAGTGATGGTGGTGGTGGAGAGGTTATTGTTGTGCTTCTGGAGTATTGTGTCTGTTATTTTGGTGGTGGTGGTGGTGGTGGTGGTGGTAGAAAAGCATTGTGATTCTGGTGTATTGTTTCTTTGTTTTGGGGGGTTTTTGTGGGGTGTGGTGGTGTGGTGGTGGTGGTGGTGGTGGTTGGTGGTGGTGGTAGAGAGAGGGTACCATTGTGTTTCTGGAGTGTCTGTAGTACCCTCACGCCGTTCGGCCCACTTCCTATCCTCACACAGCGCTCTATCCCAGTCCAGTGTGCTGTGTTACGAGGCCACAGCAGCTACAGACAGCAAGGTCACCCACCACACCAGCCCTTCACAACCCCCCCACCCATTAGTGGAATGAAGAATAATGATGCCTTTGCTGCTATCACCCCTGGCTCTCACCACTCCTCCCCCTTTCCCTTTTAGAATATGGGGAAAGCCCCAATATCGTGTGCGATAGGGCGGTGGCCTGATTACCTCCCTTGTGGGAGCAAAGGGCAAATCGTTTTTACTAAAAGTAGACAACCATAAGAACTGGGCTGTGCAAGGCTCTGTTCCCTTGTGTGCAGTTCGGGGGGGGGGGGGGGGGGGGGGTCTTTGGGGTCGTTTTCTTCACATATTAAAAATTTTAATATTTTTTTTTAATTTTTTTATTTGTACACCGAATATTCCACTTTATAAGTTGCTGTACTTTTCATTTTTATGATTTGACTTGACTTGGCATTCCAAAGATCTCGTGTTGAAATATGACCTTCATGGAACAGAAAATCTGTTGAACTCTTTATACGTAGGTTTTGTCAGAGGGAAAAGACATTTGGGACAATTTTGACATATAGCCTAGTGGGATCCCTGACAGAACCCCCGGACGGGATAGCCTAGTGGGCAGAACATTGCGCTCGCAATTTGACGACCCAGTTCGATTCCCGTTAAGGACTTTTTCCCTGGAGTTAACACAGTGGGTGACTCCACCTCCCCCAAAAGTCTTTCGGGTGAGACTGTAAAACCGTGGCCCTGGGGTGTGAACGCCACAGAACATCTTGCGCACAGTTAAACCTGTTCCGCTTTTCGAAGAGTAGACCATTGTGTGCCGAAGGAACAGATTACAATTTTACACAACTGCCCCACCCGGGGGCGGGATAAAAAGCCACAGTGCTTATCCCATTATCCCCCGATATAAAAGAATAAAATAAATACATAAAAAGATAATAAAAACATTAGGGACACATTCAAATTTTTTTCATAATCACAAAACCTTAACAGAGAGACATAAAAAAGACAACTTTTTATTGTCACAAACCCCAGAAAAGACACCACAAAATACATGATACAACAGCATGATTGCTCTGGCTTATTTTTCAATTTGGCCTACATACAAGAATATCAATTTAGCATCATGATATGTTTTTTCTTCCAAAAGGGGCAAAGGACGAAGAATCTGGGTTTTACTGATGCAGAGACTGGAGGTCACTATGAGCATCCCCATGGTTTCAAATTCGATAATAGCATCATTTTTTATCTCCTGGACTCATATCCGTCTGGATACGTTCACCGGCGCAACAAGGACAAGTATATCTTACACTTCTTTTACTCCAATTTTGTGACTCTTTCCAACCTGAAAACCAATTTTAACCAAGAAAAAAAAATCACTTAAATTTATCACACGCTTTTTCTGTCTCGGGCTGCATTACCTTTTCCTTGACCAAAAAAAAGAAGCTAAAAAAATCAACAGCACTGACAGGATATTCAAAACATCTTTTTCTTTGAGGGGTTCCTTCATGCAGCTTTTTTTGGCACGTCGATAATTATCGTTGTATAAAAAAAATAACCCTTGGCTTGTGGTTTGTTATGGGGCTGTTTTTTAGGGACAGTTTATTGGTAATGTTACATTATAGTCCGTTAAATAGCATCGTGTCTCATAAGGTCCCTGCGTTGCAGGGTGCTGACAAAACTTTTTTGTGAAATAAACGAGGGTTTAACGAGGATAAGAACCAGTGCCTACAGACCAATGACCAAATTAAATGAGCACGGGATACACCCAAAAAGGGGTAGTCTCCAAAATACCTTTCCACCACCTTTTCCCTCGTGTGGTTTGTGTGGTGTGTGTTGTGTGTGTGTGTTTTGTTGTGTGTGTGTGTGTGGGTGTGTTTTGTGTGTGGGTACACAAAATTGTCGGCATGTATTGTCCTCTTCAGACGAAACTATTGTATGGCAACCCTAACAAACACACACACACACACACACACACACACACACACACACACACCCCACACACACACACACACACAAAAAACACACCCCACACCACCAAACACAACACACAACACACAACACACACACACACACACACAACACTAACTCACTCACTCACTCACTCACCTCACTCACTCACTCACACTCACAGAGAAGAGACAAAACTGCATACACCGGACGGATGTAAAAAAGACATGAGTGCTGATTCCATACCTTCGATGTAAAAAAAGCACATGAGTGCTGATTCCATTACCTTTGATATAAAAGAAAGAAAAAACAATAAACAAAGAAAGAAAAAAGAAAGGAAGAAATGAAGAATGAATAAAGCAAATAATGATTTCACACAAATTTGCTCAAAATATGGGAAAAAAATTCGCACTTGCATATCGCTCTTTTCACCATCAAAAGAAAAAGGGCCACAACATGTCAACTTGTCCGTGGTTTGGGAAAACCAAAAGGTCATCGTTGATTACTGGTGGATGGATAAATTACATAAAGCCTTGAGAACTTTGGATTAAAAAAATATACCATTCGTTTATTTAACTTTTCCTAGCTGTCACAGAATGCTGATTAATTGCAAATATTTCTTGAATTTTGAAAGCTTTGATTAAGGACATTTAGGAAATGGATCAAGGTAACATCCTCCCCACCACCACCATCCTACCCCGACCTTTTCAAAACAAAAGAACGGGGAGGGGGGAAGTACAAAAAAAACCCCAAATATTAAAAGAACGCAATAAATCGAATTTTACTTTTAACGCTAAATTTGTGATAAAATAAATTTCGTGAACACAGTATTTTAAACGCCCAAACAAATTTGCAAAACCTTGGAAGATGCCATTGTTTTATCGTCAATATTTCCGCCTGCAAAGAAAGAGAGAGAGAGAGAGAGAGAGAAGAGAGAGAGAAGAGAAGAGAGAGAGAGAGAAGAGAGAAGAGAAGAGAAGAGAGAGAGAGAGGAAAAGAGAGACAGAACAGACAGACAGACAGACAACAACAGACAGACAGACAGACAGACAACAACAGACAGACAGACAGACAAACATCTTGCACCACAAAAAACCCGTTCCTCTATTCAAAAGAGTAGGCCATTATGTGCCACGGAACGGAACAACTTGACTTTGAATTTTAAAAAAATATTAATACAAACCATGAGGCTTATTTTTTCTCCTCAAATAAAAAAATCGATAATAAAAAAACAGCAAACAAACAGACAGGAGAGACAGAGAAGGGGGGAGGGGGCTTTGAAAATTTTTCCAATTCTTGTCATGTCCCAATGTGGCCCCGGGGACAAGGGGGGGGGGGGGGGGTTACGTTACTTTTTTACGTATATACAAATGAAGCAAGAAAAGTGACATATGCTTTTGCTGGAAAAAGACTTTGGAATGGAGACGACTTTTGCTCTGGCATAAGGCAAGGGGAAAGGGAAGGCAAGGCAAGGGGAAAATTTTTTTATTGAGGATAAGAATAAGCACCGTGGGTTTTTTACATCCATCCCCGCCTTTATCAGGACACATCAAGATTATTTTTAAAAAATTTTAAAAAACAACAATAAAAAGACCCCAAAAACCAAGAGCAAGAAACAATACCAATAGCAAACAACAGACAAGAAATAAGAAAGCAATACATTAATACGGTGGTTTTTTTAGAAGGCACGCTTTAAAACGAAAATAAAATAAAAATCAAATAAAAATTTTTTTTATTTGAAAAAAAAAAAGCCCCAAAAAGAGCAAACATGAAAAAAATGGGTAAATGACTGAAAACAATCCACCCCCATCTATCGACAAAAAGATCAAAAAAAACATAAAAATTTTTTAATAAAGGGGAAAAAATTCTCTCTCCTCCTCTCTCTCCCCTCCTCTCCCCTCTCTCCTCTCCCCCCTTTTCCCCCTCTCCCCTCCTCTCTCTCTCTCCAACACACACACACACAAACACACACCACACACAACACACACACACACACACACCACACACCCACACATTCATTCACTCACTCACTCACAAAATCACTAAAAAGGGTTTGCCGCATGTCATCATAAACTCATCAAAGGGAAATAAAAAACAAAAGGAACGCCTTCGCAAAAAAAAACCCAACTACAAAACAACAACGAAAATAAAAGATAAAGAACACGCGGTAAGAAAGAACATCACTGCAGGTACAAAACTCTCTCCTTCTGTAGTTAAAAAAAAAAAAGGAAAAAAAAAGGGGGGACATCAACAAACTAAAAAAATAAACACCCTGGACAATCTGTTTTGTTACGCTCATTTTTAAAACCTGCTTTCCTGCGAGAGTTTTTCATGGGGGTTCGGGTCGTACTTAGAAGGCCTTCTCTTACCCCCTTTTTTTATGTGGGGGAAAAGGGTACAATAGTCTATGTGCCAACAAGAAAAAAATCTACAACAAAAAAATTTTTTTTTAAAATATGCGAGGAAAATTTTAAAAACACAATATACCTTCGTTTATCTTAATTTCCTACATTCCCTTGGGGCCATGTTCCTAAGTCGACGCCAAATTCCCCCCCCCTGACAATGAAAACACGTTGCCTTTTTTTAAAACTACAAAAATTTTATAAGGGTTTCCCCCCCCGTTTTTAATTCCCCTCCCTTAGCAAAATCTTTTGTCTTCTTTGTTTTTACTAAAATTCATAAAGGCCGCCGTTTAAGAATTTAAATTTAAAAAAAACCCACAAAAAAATTTTGTTCCACAAAAATTCTTTCATGTCTATTTTGAAATATACATCTTTTTACATCCCAAAACCCCATTCTGGGGGTAGAATTTCCCAAGATCATTATTTTGCTCGCTTCAAAGACATTTTGTTTCAAACTAAAAAAAATCATCGAATATAGATATTCTAAGTATATTTTTTCTGGAGATAAAATGATAAAAAATGAATGAATGGGGAAAAAACGCATTTTTAATGGTTACAGAGTATATGTACAATTTTTTTTTACCGCCCTTCCCCTTCCCTGTTTTGGGAATATTACTTTTTTAAAAGCAAAAAACTCAAAAAAAATGAACACAAAGAAAACCCAAGATAAGAAAAGAAAAAATAAACTAAACTAAAATAACAACAAAACATTTAGAATGCTATATTCGCCCCCTACAATCTTTTTATGTAAATTTTTTAATAAAAACTTGCGCAGTTTTCATAATATACATAATTATGTCCTTTGTTGAGTCACAAAAAGTTAAACTAATGGTTTTTTCCCTCAGAGAGAGAGGAGAGAGAGAGAGAGAGAGAAAGAGAGAGAAGAGAGAGAAAAAAGAGAGAGGGGAATGAATGAATAAGAATAATCTTTTATTTTTCAAGGGAACAAGAATAAGCTTTTCATACTTTTTTTATCCGCCCTTGTCCTGATCAGGGAATAAAGCTAAGAACCCCCTCCCCCCTTAACCCCTACATACCACACACCACCACACAGTTCAACCAAAAAAAAAAAAGGGGAAAACAGAATACATTCAAGAAAAGCGTCATCCTAACTGGATACCTGATAATATTTTAAAAAAAAAAATAACACAGCAAAAAATATTAAAAAATAGCAATTATTCAGGACAGAGAGAGAGAGAAAACTGGGAACTAAGGGTTTTAATTGCCAGGCCACGGCCTGTATACAGGAAGGGGGGGGAAGCAGTTTGACAAAAAAACTGCAAACAAAAAAAAACAGTGCAAAAACATAAATAATGTTGGATGTCAGGAGTGAATTTTTTCAAAAAAAACTGAACTACTTCAACTTTAAGTACCCAGTTATACTTAAAGAGAGAGAGAGAGAAGAGAGAGAGAGAAGAGAGAGAAAAGAGAGAGAGAAAAAGAAGAGAGAGGAGAAAGAGAGAGAAGAAGAGAGAGAGAAGAGAGGAGGGGAAGGGGGGGGGGGGGGGGGGGGGGGGGGGAGGGGAAAACACAAGAAAGAAAAAAAAAAGAAAGAAAAAAGAAAGAAAGAAAGAAACAAACAAACAAACAACAAACAAACAAACAAACAAACAAAAAAACAAACAAACAAACTACAAACAAAAAAAAACAAACAACAAACAAAAAAGAAAGAAAGAAAGAATAAGGAAAGAAACTTTCGGGAGCTTCGAAGGACATTCAATGAATAAAGAAGAACCCTGAACCGAGAAAGATAGAAAGAAAAAAAACTGAATATACAAAGAAGCATTGCAATTCCCCCGTTTTTTATTCATTTTGTTTTAATGTTGTTCTGGTTGGGTTTTTTTCTCTATTTGTTTTTTTTTTGTTTTCTTTTATTTTCTTTACTTTGTTTTTTTTGTTTTTATTTTTTTTGTGTTCCCCCGTTTACCATGATTGAGGCAGGCCCAAGAACTGTAGTTTTTCTGCATATTTTTTCAACCGTCAAAAAACACCTGCTTTTGTCTGGCCCGTCTGTCTGTCTGGTCTGTCCTGTTTTGTCTGTCTGCTGTCTGTCTCTCCTCTCTCTCTCTGCTCTGTCTCTGTCTCTGTCTCTCTCTCTCTCTCTCTCCTCATCTCTCTCTCTCTCTCCTCCTTTCATTATAATGAAGCGTTATTAAAACCAAGCTAAAAAATGGCATGCTTGTAAAATATTAAACAAATATTTTTCGGGGTCATTTTTTTTTTGCATTTTCATATCTTTTCTTTTTTCTCTATATATTTTGTCCTACCCCTTGCCTCCCTCTTTCTCTTTCTCATATACTGGCACATTATTGAAAATTTTCTTGAAACTGTGTGAGCTTGTTTAAACATCAAACAGCCTTTTTCTTGTTGTTATTCTTGTCTTCTCTTCTTCTTCTTCTTCTTCTTCTTCTTCTTCTTCTTTGCATTCTTCTTGCATTCTTCTTCCCACTTTCCCTCTCAAGATATTTTTGCTGCATCAATTTCTGTTTAAAATACCAATTTAAACCGGCATGGGCCTGTATTACTACTACTACTACTACTACACTACTACTACTACTACTACTAAATACTACTACTACTACTACTAACTGCTACTGCTGCT
>CM060316.1:114130524-114168024 GCA_030674155.1 Stramonita haemastoma
CGCTGCTTTTGGGTGGCGCGCGTTTTTCCCCCCGGGCAAAGAAACCCCGGGTTTTTACGCATAGAAATCTGCCATGATTTGGGGGGTGAAATGAAAAAAAGGTTTTTTTCCTACTCCTTCCCCCCCCTTTCCCCCCCCTCCTTTTTTCTCCTCCCCCACCTTCTTTTTTTCTTTTTTTACTCGTGTCCCTTTCTTTCCTTTGTGGGGGCTTTCTCTTCTTTCTTTCTTTTATCCTCCATTCCCCTTTCCTTTCACTTCCTTTTCCCCCTTTCCCTTTGGGGGGGGGGGGGGGGGGGGGGGGGGGGGTTTTTTTTTTTTTTTTTTTTTGTTGCTGTTTTTTTGGGGCGTTTTTTTTTTTTTTTTTTTTTTGGTTGGGTTTTTTTTTTTTTTGGGGGGGGGGGGTTTTTTTCCGGTCCCCTTTTTTTTTGTTATCTTTTTTCCTTCTCTTCCTTTTCCCTTTTTTTTTTTCCCCTTTTTTCCCCCACCCCTTTTTTCAAAGGAAAGCTTTTTTTTTCGTTAAGTCCCCAAAAAAAAATTATTGATAACTCCATGAATTTTTAAAAAAAGGGGAAAAAAAAAAAGCACGAATTTTAAAATTTTCCCTTTATTTTTTGGCCACACCACCTTTTAAATTTCGGGTTTTCCTGGGGAAAAATTTTTGGGGTGCTCCTTTAGGGAAAAGCCGTGCCAAAAGCAGCGCCCCTTTTTTTTTTTTTTTTTCCTTTTGTAATTCTTTCTTTTTTTCAGAGTGGTTTTTTTTAAATACAAATTTTTTCCCGGGACAATTTCCCCTTTTTTCCCCGGGGGGTTTTTTTTTTGTCCTTTTTTTTAAAATTAAATTTTGAAACCACACGGGAAACTGTTTATCTATCAATCGAAAAAACTAACCCCAACCACCCCAAAATTTTTTTTTGTGGGGGGGGGAAAAATTCGGGCCCAAACGGGGCAAAAACCCCCCCCCACTTAGAACCCCCAAAAATTTGCTTTTTTAGGGAGGTGCGTTCCCCTAACCCCACGAAATTTTCCGTAAAAAAAAAATTTTTTTTCCTTTATACCTCGTTGTGCCGGGGTTAATGGTTTTTTCACTCCCCCCATATCCACCCCAAAAAAAATCACAAAAAAAAGAAGATGTACAAGGGGTGAAGACGGTGGGGGCTTTAAAAGGGGGTTTGACGTTCGATTCGGAACCCTGACCTCTAGCCGAGAAAAAAAAAAAAAAAAAAACTCCACGACCCCCTGGGCTTGAAACGGGACCCTAAAAAAACATGTTTTTTCTTATACCCCTTTTTTCTTTTAAATGGGCAAATTCCCCGCTGCTTTCAGCCGCTTCAGGGAATCAGTACCCCCCCAAATGAAGGGGCAGGCTGTTATCTGTTTGGGGGAAATTCACTCTTTTTGGCCCCCCCCCCAATTTTTAAATTTTTTTCAGCTTTGGGGAAAAATTCGACACTAGTACTGAGACAGGTTTTTAAAGTGGCTGGGGGGGGAAAAACCCTTTGGGGCCCCAAAAGAAAAACGCGGGGGGGAAAAATTTTAAAAAAAAAAAAAAAAAAGAAAAAAAAAAAAAAAACATAAAGGGTTTTTCCTTTTCCCTCGAAATAAAAGAACCAACACACAAAACCCCACACACCCCAAAAACACACACACCAACAACACACACCCCACACACACACACACACACACAGGGGGGAGGGGGGGGAAAAAGGGGGAGAAAGGGGGGGAGGAGGAGGGAAAAAGAGGACAGGGTGGAGGGGGGGGGAATTATTATTAACAAAGTTTAAATAGACAGATTGAAAGAACTGTGAAAACGGGGGATGAGCAAAAACAATAAAAATAATTTTCTGCCCATTTTAGCTGCCGAAAAAAAAAAAAAAAAAAAAAAAAAAAAAAAAAAAAAAGAAGCGATATAAGATAGAAAACTCCGAAAAAGGGAAAAAGTTTTTACAAAATGGATACCTTTTTTTTTTTTTGTTTTTTTTCCATAACGAAGGTTTTCTCAAATTTTTTTTCAGGATAAAAATTTTTTGACGAACAAGTGTACAAGCATCCTTTTCCCCAAAAGGGGGCAGACAAAAGCTTTTTTAAAGTTTATGTTGCTTAAAACGCTAAAAAAAAAACCAAAAAAAAACAAAAAGGGAAAAAGGGGGAAAAAAACCCCCCACAACCAGAACAGGAAGATTTATGAAGATTTTTTTATCTTCTTTTAAAATTTTTTAAAATATTTAAAAAATTTTAAATATGTTTGATGTTTTTTGGGTCGGGACTCTTTTTTTTTAAATTAAAAAACCCCGGCAAAAATAAACATAAATAATTAAAGAAAAAAAGTCCCGGGGGGGGTTTTTTTCATCTATTAATTTTTTTTTTTTTTTTTCGAAAATAATGGAAATAACACCATGTGTTTTTTTTTTTTCCTCCCCCCCCCTTGTGTAGCAGTTTTGTCATCCATTCCCACCGGCACACAATGGCCTACACTTCCGAAAAGCGGAACATGTTTTTAACATATCTCAAGATGTTCTGCGTGCGCGCGCGCACACAGTACCTCGGCTTAGTCCTCATCCCAAAGGACTTTTGGCCTTTTAAAGGCCTACCCTTCCGAAAGGCAGAATGGGTTTTAACATAAGTGCAAGAAGTCCTGAATGTGTCTGCACTTGAAAGTTAGGTTTCTAATCTCACCTGAAGAACTTTAGGAAAGTGGAATCAAACTGATGTTATTTCCTGGGGGAAAAAATCTTTTGGGGACAGTCGATGGGACTCGAACCTGACTTGTAAAATCGCAACGTTGTAAACACTAGGCTATATTCCACCCCTCACCCAACTATATAATGGGGACGCGATAGCCTGTGTGTTAGAACATTGCGCTCGCAATCTCACGACGCGGGTTCGAATCCCGTTCAAGGAGATATTTACCCCTGGAGTTTATCTTTAGTGCAGACCCAACTCCTCCCATAAGTCCTTCGGATAAGACTATAAAACCGAGGTCCCGTGTCCGAACGCTCATAGAACATCTTGCGCACACGTTAAAACCTGTTCCGCTTTTCGGAAGAGTAGCCATTGTGTGCAGGTAGGAAAGATGACAACAACAAAACTGCATACACACGGGACTAGATGTTAAAAAAAAGCTCACAAGTGCTTATTCCGTTATTCTCTTTTGATTTTTAAAAAAAGCATAAATAAAATAAATAAATAAATATAATGAAATGAGCACTGAGGCCAGAACAACCTAATTTCATTGTAGAAATATGTCGTGACTAGCTTTACTCTGCTCTTCTAAACGGAAAATATCGTGAATAACCAACGAAAAGTTGAGCCAGCAAACCTTCAGCAAGGGAAAAGAAACAAACAAAAAAAACCCAGATGAACAAACCAATGAGAGACAAGGCGTTGAATGGAGATATCATATCATGTTGAACATGACAGATCTAGGAAATGGTGCGTTGTCTCCTGAAATGTATGGGAGTGGTTTCCCTTGTAGGCCTACAAGGGACATTACGCTTTATGCAAGTGTGTGTGGGTGTGGGTGTGTGTTCAAATTCATTGAACGCCTTTTCACAAGTGTGATATTAGACAGGAGAGAGAGAGAGAGAGGCGTGCGTGCGGCGAGGGTGTGTGTTGTGTGTGTTTGACGCTGTGGTGTGTTGTGTGGTGTGTGTGTGTGTGTGTGTGAGGGGAGTGTGTGACGGGAAGTGGTGTGTGCGTGCGGTGCGTGTGTGTGTATGTGTATGCTATTTCACAATCTAGACAATTTGGATTGAACTGTCTATTTAGACAAGATCCAAAGGGACCAGTCAGTGGTCGTTGTGTGTGTGGTGTAGGGGGAGAGGAGCAGAAGAGTGTGTGGCTGCGTGCGTGTGGGGTTATTTTAAAGCTATTTCACAATCTAAAAATTTTGGATGAAATTTTTTTCTTATTTTAACCAAAATTTTAAAGGGGAACCATCAGTGGTAAAGAACCTTTGAACGTGGCAACCGGTAGAACTGACTCTCTTTGCCCTAATTGTGCTCTCTTCAGACCGGAGCCTAGTTTGATACTGATGAACACACACACACACACACACACACACAACACACACACACACACACACACACACACACACACACACACATTTCATTTCTGACCAGACTGGAATAACGGTCCTTACAGTGTAGCAGACGGGAGGCAGACGCGTCTTTCAAAAGTCTACACATCCCATTAATGAAAAGCTGATCTCCCCCAGTACCCAGTTAGTCCCTTCTACTTTATTACCTTGGCCAGCCAGACATACCAGCACCCACCCTGCACTATCTGGTCCTCTCCTCGTCTTTCCAGAAGAAAAAACCCAGCAAACTGTATCTGTATTTTCGGATAGGGAGCTGCTCCAACGAGAAATTTGACTCCAACTAAGCCCCCTTTACCATTCCTTCTTCCAGACTTAACACTGTGCCATTCCTGTCTTCCAGACTTAACACTGTCTGTGCCACTCCTGTCTTCCAAACTTAACACTGTCTGTGCCACTCCTGTTTCCAAACTTAACACTGTCTGGCCATTCCTGTCTTCCAGACTTAACACTGTCTTGCCACTCCTGTCTTCCAAACTTAACACTGTCTGTGCCATTCCTGTTTTCCAACTTAACACTTGCCATTCCTGTCTTCCAAACTTAACACTGTCTGGCCATCCTGTCTTCCAGACTTAACACTGTCTGTGCCATTCCTGTCTTCCAAACTTAACACTGTCTGTGCCATACCTGTTTTCTAAACTTAACACTGGTCCTGTGCCACTTCCTGTCTTCCAAACTTAACACTGTCTGTGCCATTCCTGTTTCCAAACTTAACACTGCTGCCACTCCTGTCTCCAAACTTAACACTGTCTGGCCATTCCTGTCTTCCAGACTTAACACTGTCTGTCCATTCCTGTCTTCCAGACTTAACACTGTTGCCATTCTGTCTTCCAACTTAACACTGTCTGTGCCATTCCTGTCCTTCCAAACTTAACACTGTCTGTGCCATTCCTGTCTTTCCAACTTAACACTGTCCCTCTGCCAAAATTCCTGTCTTCCAGACTTAACACTGGGCCACCCTGTCTTCCAAACTTAACACTGCCCTGTGCCATCCTGTCTTCCAGACTTAACACTGTCTGTCCATTCCTGTCTTCCAACTTAACACTGTGCCACTCCCTGTTTTCTAAAACACTGTACCACTCCTGTTTTCTAACTTAACCTTGTCTGTGTCATTCCTGTGATCACCGCCTCTCTGTGCCATTCCTGTCTTCCAAATAAAACCTTGCCCTTTGTGCTATTTCTGCCTCCCCCCCCCCCCTCCCTGTAGTTTCCCCTTTTCCCCACCCCCTTTCAATTTTTTTGTTGTTTATATATTTGTTTTCAACAGTGTGATGCTTAGTGGACCTTGGCACCCACGCGAGGCCTCAGTTTGTTTTGGGGGCTGATGTGCTAAGTAAGGTTATTTTCATACTTGTAAGGTCTGATAAATAAATAAATAAAATGTCTGTAGCCTTCCAGCGGCTTAACGCTCAGAGACACCTGTCTTTTCCAATAAGCAGTTCTTGTTCAGTTTTGTATATTTGTTTGTTGTTTTTCAGTTTATCTTAGGCGTTCGCTTTTGTTCCTTCTTTAGAAACAGCTTCTTGAGAGTGGAGTAATTTTCATCATGTCGAAGGTATTTATCTTCAAGAAGAACATATAGACACAGACACACAGAGAGAGAGGAAGAGAGAGAGAGAGAGAAGAGAGAGAGAGAGAAGAGAGAGAGAGAGAGAGAGAGAGAGAGCATATTAAGTAGGAGGGTGTTACACACACACACACACACACAACACACACGCCGCAACGCACGCGCCACGCATGCACACGCACACACACACACACACACCACACACACACGAACACACACACACACACACACACACACACACACACACACACACACACACACACACACACACACACACACAACACACACACACACACACAAAACTACTGAATTCCTTTGCTCAGCATTTTATTTTCTTTTACCGAAGAAAAAGCTGCCATTGTTTGGTGTCAAGTGTGACCAGCATCAACAAAACTCAATGAAAATGAGGATCATATACTTTTGGAAAATGAAAAGAGTTACAATGAGAACAAAATTCATATTCAATCACATCATGGATCATAACCCTACCGACCTTGAGGAAAACTGCTGAACAAAAATTGCTGGTTACTTGCACATGTAAAAATCTGTAACCTTTACTCTGTATCTCACTCCAGACAGACATATTTTGTCACAATGTGTGATTACTTCACAGTCAGACCCCATCACAATATACACCTGTACAAATCAGCCTAATATCCTGACAGTATGGTAAAAAGAGCTGTGTGTAGAGGAAAAAGAAAAGACAAATTTTAAAACCTAAGCCAACATACTCTCTACTGATTCTTTGGAATCATCATATTGGTAAATGATATAAAAAAAAAAACAATCACTTTGAGATCATCACATGTTTACCATCTTAAGTTGATTTTTAGAGAAAAAAAATCTGACTAAAACTTTAATCCCTCGGTTAGGAAAGAAAAAGGAACTAAAAATGGGAAAAAAAACCCATTAAATCCTCTCCCCCCCCTCCCCCAAAGAAAAGCAACACAAAAAAACCAAAAGATAACCAAGCCATGCTATTAATCTTCATTTCATGTTCAATAGCACTGTATTTTTAAAAATCTTCTCAAGAGTTAGCAGGTTTGTGTGTACTGTAAGAAAATCGGGCTGCTCTTCAGGGATACCACATCCTCCTCACTGCAACCAGGGTGGGACCACTCAGTCAGGGTTTTCCCAACTGATCTGGGCAATGTTTCCAGACAGGTGAATGCTCCCTTCTTTGTCTTCTCCCTCTTCCTGATCCCCCCCCCCCCCCCCCCCCCCCCCCCCCCCCCCCCCCCCCTTCTGCTTAATTTTCAGAAAAGGTTGGTGTGTTTTCTGCAGACATTGTGACACAGACCACTACTACTGTCGCGGATCCGTTTAGTGCGAGAGATAACACAAAGAACCCTATCCATGGTGTGGTGAAGTGGGAGTGGACCAAAGCAGGCTGTATAGGATTTGTATCAATGATGGATGGATTGGAGTGACTGGGATGTCACAGTGAGTAGGCAACAATACCTTCATTTGCTGAACAAAAGAAACACAAAACACATTATGTGAAAGAACAAAACTGAAAAGACAAACTTTCATCAACACACAAGACACTCAATACTTCAAAGTGAAAACAAACAAACCAAAACATGTCAAATCACAACAAACTCAATCAGTAAAACAGTAAAAACATGCAGTAAGAACACAAATTGAAGCTAATTGCTGCATGCAGTGCCATGATACTGACAGGATTTGGAGTTTGAGAGATTCAAGACAAAATTTTAATTTTCACATGGAGAATTACATACATAACTTTCCATCTCAGCCAGGTAACAATTCAGTCTCCATCAGAGAGCGACAGTCATTCTTCAGTCAGGAATGCTCAGTCAATCTCTGTGGCCAGATTACCTGAGGAAGTGAATGCAGTCACTTGTGCTGGAATGTGTCTAGGTTGTGCTCCTTTTCCTCAACTTCTCAATACACACCACACAACCTTGTCTATCCAGCTTCTTTCAAGGTTTTGCTGTGAAGATATGTGACAGGATCAGAAACAAGTAACAGTTCTATTTCATGCTTGCTGAGCTTGAAAGACGTGCACTCAGGCCATGTCCATGTGTCCTGAGAAATCAAGCGACATCAAAGCAACCAACACTTCTCAACTTTTGTGACTTAAAAAGTCTCATTTTCTCATTAAAGCTACTTAATAAGATTCTAAGGCAGGACCATTTGATGGAGGCTGTGTCTTTGCTATTCTGTCATGTTTCAAGAACTGTTATTATTCTGGCTGTTTCACACATGAACAACACTGTATAAAGCTTGGTACATACATGTGCACGCACACAACACACGCATATGCAGACAGATAAACACACACACACACAAAGCATGTACACAAATACACGCATGAACACACACACACACACAAACACACACAATACTGTCATCTGTCAATACTTGCACACTCACAGCCCTCATTGCAGACTGGCCAAGAAAGAAGCACAGAAAAATCATCATCACAGCTAAACAGGCACACCCTCCAGTACAAGACAAAAAACATTTCAAAGATCACATCACAGATCTCACAATTAATTCACCCTTCCTACATCCAAACATACACAACTGAAGTACATATTTTAACTGACAATACAATGAAGGAATAGAACAAAGAAACAAGTTAGTTCACACACAGTGCGTATAACTTTTACAAAAGGGAGGAAAAACATAAAACAACAAGACTGTACAAGGCCGATCAAAAACTTCCTGGTGCCACATTTTTTTATCTAGGTCCTGGCAGACAGAAGCAATACTTTTTTTCTGTGCTAATTGTCAAAGGGAAAGCAGATCCAAAAAAAATAAGAAGAAAATTAAAAAATGATAAAAATGGAAAATAAAATCAAATGTAATATGAAGGGAAGCTTTACCAACAGCAGTCCTGACATGGTCACAAAAAGATATGTTATGCAAATGGTTACAGCCCTTTTTAAAAAATAAAGGTAACCAGTATCTGAGCAAAGGAAAACTACTCAGGCTGTCAAATCGATCATTTCTCTTGACTATAGTTACTGCCCCTTCAATCTTAAGATAGCCTGGTGGGTAGAGTGATGTGCATTGTGCTCATAATCTGCTGACCTGGATTCACATCTCGTTCAAGAGGATTTTTCCTCAGGGGAGAGCCGACTCCACTCCCCCCCCAAAAAAATCTTTGGAGATTTTTGGATGAGACTATAAACCAAGGTCCCATAAACGAACACACGCAGAACATCTTAGGCTCGCATTAAAACTTGTTCCATTTTTTGGAAGTGTAGCCATTTGTATGCCAGTGGTAGCAGATGACAAAATCAACAAAACTGCATACACACGGGGACTGGATGTAAAAAAAATAATAAAAAAAGCACATGTACGCTTATTCCGTTATCCTCAAAGTAAAAAAAAACACAAAAACTCCCCCCCCCCCCCCCCCCCGCCCAAAAAAAAACCAATCAATCAGTCAATCCCTTTACCAAGATGGTCAGTCAAGGGGAGAGAATAAGTGACACAATCAACAGTGCTCTCCTCCTGGCTGGCTGTCTTCAGCCTTTCACAGCAACAGCGCCGTGTCAAGGCCGGTCCAGTCTTTGATGGTCTGCATCCAGTTCTTCATCTGTCTGCCTCTACCACTGCCTCCCTCCAGTGTCCCCTATAGGATAGATAGTCTTGGTAAGAGACCTGTGACCCTGACAAAGACGAGCCATGCCAGCTTCCTCCTCTTCACAACAGACAGATGGGGTTTGTTCCTGTGGCCCAGCTTTACATAGTCACCTCTTGCCACACAGACTTGTTGCATTCTGTCATCCTGCCAGGAGATTCATAGAAGCTGTCTGAATGACTTCATTTCAAAGGCTTGAATTTTCTCTTCCAGTTTCACAGTCAAGATTTTTACACCTGTATTGTAGTAAGGAAATGGTGAAGCCAAGGAAACTGTACTGTGTGTAAGATCAATCATGTTCTTTTTTTCTGGATTTGCTGGATGGATGCTCACACCATGTCAAGGTGATCACATTCAATTTAGAAACGCATCTGACCCAGTGCAAAGTGCACAATGGTTTTAAAATTCTTACAAAATAAACTTTTTGCTTTTAAAGTATCTTTGTTTAAAAGTAACAACAACAAAATGCTTTCTACATGCGAAATGAACTGAAGTTATCAATAACCTATCTGTGTGAAACAAAAAACTAGAAGACAAAACCAAAAGAAAAACATTTGAAAAACAATGCCTATGGTCCATTTTGGATGACTTTTGTTGTCAACTTGACGCAAGCATATAAACTCACACTGACTTGCTTGTTCTTTTTAAACACACTTGCTCATTTAAATGAAAACCTAGCACCGCGTGTACTGTCTATAACATTCCATCTTACCTTCCAAACATCTATAACTGAAATTAGCAAATATCTCAACATGAAAACATCTTGTTTTTTTCAAACACACTTGTTGTTTAAATGATACCTTAGCACCAGGTTTACTGTCTTTAACATTCTGTCTTTCTGTCAGCGATAACTGAAAGGTAACATCTCAACATGAAAACATTTCAATAACTGTAAGCTGTCCAACCCTCCCCTTTTAGCTAATATCTCAACATGAAAACATTTCAATAACTGTAAGCTGTCCAACCCTCCCCTTTTAACTAATATCTCAACATGAAAACATTTCAATACCTGTAAATTTTCTGACCTTCTCCTTTCAGTTTGTCTGTAGCTCATTTGCAAGCCTATCAGCTGCATTTGCAATATTTCTCATTTCAAAAAACAGTACAGCCTATGGTCTCAAACATATCTCCTTTATCAGACCGATTCCTTTTTTGTTTTTTCTTCACCTCTGTGTGCCAGAGTACCAAAGTAAGACTGGCCATTTTAATTCACCAGAACTGAAACAACGAAACTTTCAAAGTTAATGTTAAATATGAATACAAACTTCCCTCAAACCTAAAATAAAACCATACTGTCACATCATTCAACAAATGAAAGCGGTCAATCCTTCCCCCAAAAAATAGAAAGAAAAAACAAGAAACACACACAAAATACATTCCAAAAAGAAGCCACACTAGCACTCAATTAAAAAAAAGTCACTTGACCTTGTTAATAAGTGTCAAGTTAATTCAAGTATCAATCATAATACTCAAGACCGAGACACAAAACTCATACAAATAATTTCTTATTCTCTCACAAGTTATGAATGACAAAACACTAAGCAACCTACAATAACAACAACAATTATAGTCAAAACAACACACACAAAAACTGAAAACAACTGAGCACCGGGTTGCTTAACATTCTTTGGTTCATTTCTTTCTGCCCTCGTACACAGGTCAGACCACTGACCTGACATCCATACCCTCCCTGCTTATGAAGAGGACTATACCACATCTAAACTACCTGCCTTCAGAACTTTAACCAGAACACTGGCACACCACACTGAAACCTTCAGTCTGTGTCATGAACAAACTGAACCTGGCAGAGCCCATCTCTCTCCAGGATTCCTGTATACACCTACACAAGACAGCCTTGCTAACTCAAGTCTGCAGGAAATGAAAAAGGGACTGAGATGGAGAAGTATGCAGAAGACGATGCACGAACAGACACATGCACTCTGGACAAGGACGCCATTTGCAGAGACCAAGGCTTTGGCACATAACTGACATGGTGGAGTTTAATGAACAGCCCTTTAACTTTTTTATCCCATATGTGTGGCCTGAGTTTTCTCCTCCTGCCCAGCTGTGCAGCCAGGTGTACATCAATTTATTTTATTTATTTATTCTTTTATATCGAGGATAATGGAATAAGCACTCATGTACATGAAAACACACGCATGCTGAGAAAACAAGTGCTAACTTCTGAACAATGAAATGGATGACTGTCAAATTTCACAGGAATATACTTGTGAATGGGGGTGATAAGGTTGGACAAGTAAACTCGAAAATGGGGTAGAAAGAGTTAATGCAGTTCTCCAGTGACTCCCTTGAAAGTTAAAAGGTAAACTGAACCAAGAACTTGATCCAAGATGTTAACTTCAAGTCCTTATCATATCAACCAAAAAAAAAAGAGGAAAAAAAACCCCAAAACCTGAAAAAAGTGACGTGGCACACCATTCAAAAGAGCCACCCACCCGTGATCAAACTGTATGGATGGTGATATATTCCAGTGATTGTTGAGAGTGCGTTTCACAAACATGAACTATCTGATGATGTCACTATTGGCAGGTTAGATGGACAAAGACAAGGAAATGAGGATGAAAAAAACCCTATAAAACAGACTGCCTCTTTTAACACTTTACAAGCTGAACTCTCAACAGCATAACACCAAACTGTGACAAATCTGCCCCGGCATTCGTTGCAGCCACTTGCATCTTCCCTTACATGAAATAGGTACAAATTATTTTCAACTGAAGGCAGGTCAAGGTCAGCAGGGATCACAGGTAAGTAAAATCACTAAGTTTGCTTGCACCGTTTATGTATGGCAAAATGTACTCCACAAAATCAGACAACTGCAATCTCAGCCAGCCATACATGTGCTGACCAAAATAAACTGAACGCTTCTGGGCGAAAGATGCCCTCAGGTAATCCTATCTGCTCAGAGCCCTTGATTATCCTCTTTTCATTTCACTGTCACCAGCTGCTGTGAGGACAGACCTGTCTCTCTCAGGTCTGCTTGATGGCAAGATATATTATGACAGTCAGCATAGAGCACAGTCCTGTCATGGAGCCTCACAGCAAGTACACTCCCATAGTAGCAGCATCACACCACCACCAGAGATCATCATGCAATAACAGAAAATTGTTTCCGACTCTGCTTGCTCTGGTCTCATGGTGACCTCAGTTTCAGTTTCCAATACACTTCTGTGCCTGTGGTGATTAGTTAATGTCAAAGCCTTCAGGGTTGAGAGTTGATGGGAGAAGGTTGGTGGAGTGTTTTTTGATCTTGTGACATGTCCATACCATTCAAGTTTACGCTTCTTTACAATTGTTAGAAGGTTTTTGTATGGACCAATGGTTTGCTGGACCCCATTTGCTTCACATCACAGGTTGTGTTTGGTTTTGGACAGCCTGGTCAATCAACAGGCTTACAGTATATCATATTTAGCTGAATCCCGTATTGAAAGTGAAACTGCACATGAATTAGAGCAAATACAGCCTGGTAAGCCTACATCTGATGAAATATTCCATGTTCATAAGCACAGTGTCTGATGGGCAGGTCTTGCATTACCAGGAAAACACATCGTTTTTTTATGAGTTTTATCCCCTCCTCAACACACACACACACACACACACACACACACACACACACACACAAAAGATGCTTTCCACATCCCCTATTTGCTATCATCAAACAGGAAGCAATGCAAAGATAGTTCAAACGCACAAAACATTTGTTAAAATTCCATAATGTAAAAGAGGAATATCCTGAAAACCAAACTATCAAAAACCTGTTACATACTGCTTAAAAACTGCCTGTCAAAAAACAAAAGACTTGCAACTCTCAAATAGTCATGCAAATTCAACATATTGGGCGTTTTTAAATTTAGGAACCTTTTAAACAGTATTAAAAAAATCTGAGTCAGAATGCAGTTAACTAGATGGTGGGGAAAATGTTGCATATGCAAAAATATCACCACTGGGGAACCTCAAGAGCTCAAGCTGAGGAACAAAACATTCAAACAAAAAACTTTTTTTTTTAAAAAGGAGTATAAAAAGTCACGTTTCTTTGGATCTCCATTTCTGTTTCAAAACTAACTGTGGGAATGGTTTCACAAACTTCAGGTAACCATGCTTCTAATCAACATTTTGTTTCCTTTCTCTTCTCATCTTCAGCTTGCAACATGAAATATAGAAAATGAATTAAACAGGATGAGACAAAAAACCTGAAACTGATCCAGGAATAAATGCAACATTTTACCAGCACACATCAACCGATAACAAGCCACTGTTTGTGTATAAAACTCTGCTGTTGCTGCCTCTGAAACACTGTACAGCTAAAATTCACCAAAGCGTCCACAAACTCAGGTATCGGTATCTGTCTATCTTTCAAAGTTTTATTGTCATCACAAAACTGCAAACATTGGCAGCAGCACCATCCACAGGTTAAAAGCATTGCACTCCCAAGTCACTGAGCTTGGTACCACAGGCACTCACAATTCGAAACATAAAACAAGCCATCTCCAAAGGACTGCTGCTTTCTGCACTGCCTCTGAACGCCTCACAAGGCTGTGCTGCACACTTGGCAGAGAGAAAGGGAAAGCCTAATGCACCGTGACCAGTCTCCAACAGCAGACCCCATCCTCTGTCCCATCCTGCTCCTTTCTTTCCCCCCCCCCCCCCCCCCCCAACACAGACTGCACAGCACCACTGCCTGCGGAACAAGGTGGTGGTGGCAGTGGCTCACAAGAAGAAGAGGCGGTCTGACAGCAGGTCTGAGGGCTGCTTGTTGATGCTTTCACCAACCAGGTACGCCAGCTTGTGCGCATACTGCAATCACACAACACATACACACAATCTGTCAGTCAGTCAGCAACTACAACACATCTTGCTCATGCTTATGTCGTACTGGCAGAACAATTTCTATTTGTAAATGGATCTGTTCTGAATTTTCACTGAATATGAAATGCTCTTTTAGCCAGAAAAAGAGAAAAGTCAACTTAACGGGATTCATGTAAGAAGTTAAGCACAAACAGCAAAGATTAAAACAGGGTATAAAACCAACTCTACTGTCCTTCCTTAAACAACCACGACGCACCAAAAAAGTTGATAAGCAAATGCATGACCTAACACTCTATCAAATCAATTTTATTTTTTGCCAAATTATCTGTTTAAATCAAAGAGGGTTTTGTAATGAACTGCTTCCCCAATGTACTAACAATCATACAAAACCTTGCACAGCGACACTACCGGGAACATACCACCTGAAGTCGTACTCTACTCCCTTATACACTTGATCCTTATTCAACTGCAATTCTCCTCCTTTAAATCATACTGAGGCTTTTGGATTGGGTGGGGAGAGAGGGGGGGTAAGGGAGCAGGGAAGGGGAAGGAGATACAGCTTGAGCACTCTCCTCCTTACCAAGCAGGGTGCAGGCACTCTGACGGTGCCCGGCCAGTTGTAGTAGAGGTGGGTCATCTTGTAGGTGAACACCTGCATCCTCTCTGGGGGCAGGTTAATTTCGTCGTACACCACGATGTAGTGTGTGGGGGACACTGTTCCCTGCCGCACGTGTTGTGACACCACAAAGTAGTCGTACCTGGTTTCCATAAACATTCAACGTCACTGAGAGGTTTGGCAAGAGGAGGTGTTTGGATGACATACACAGCCATGCATTCTGTTGGCTATCATGTTACCTATAGGACTTCTTCCCATAGAAGAAAACCCCTTTCCCCTAAATATGACACCTGAGTATGCAGGTTATGTGTGTGTAAGTGCATGCTTGTAAGCGCGCACGCACATGCATGCATACATGTAAGATGTGAACATATTCATGTTTTTTCTTTTGACCCATTTCTCAGAGCTCTACGACTCTGAAGTTCACCAATGGTGAGAGTTTGAAAATGTGACTTTTTCTGCCCACCATGAAGGTAGCCCATTCCGACCAGGGACAATGTCTAAGCTCGATACCAGTATAAAACATAAAGGTGTCCCATGACCTATGTGGCCGTAGGGAAGCGAGGCATCAGAGACCTCAGCTTCTCTAGGAGCCAGCATATTGAGGGCGGCACCCATCTTTTCCTTGCTGCTTTACCTTCCCTGTCCCTAAAGAGGGCAGATACCCATTGACAGCTGGGTGAACTGGGGGACTGTACTGAAGCCAAACAGTCACCCATCCAATTGGTAACCACACTCTATGCTGCTTAACCTTGCTGGGGAAAACCACTGAGCTATCCCCGACATCGGTATGCATGTGTGTTTTTTTAATTTGTCATCCGTTCCCATCAGCATACCAAGGCCTACTCTTCCGAAAGGGAAAAGGGGGGTTAAAAGTGTGTATATTTGCATGCAGGACCTTGGCTTATAGTCTCTTTCTCACCAGGGAAAAATCTTCTTGAACAGGTGCTTCAGCAGTGGCTTGAACATTGGCTGCCAGACGATGAACACAAAACTCAACACAAGGATCTCCCACCCCCCTCCCTCCTTCCAATCATACAAGCTCATAAAATCCTCTTTTACTCTTTGAAAATTGCAACTGCACACTAGCAAGCATACAAATAAAAGGGGAAAAAATATTTTTAGCCGACTGAAAAAAAAAATCCCACATAAACCTTAGTGTTAAGTGTGGACATCATCCCTGAAGCCAGAATACATAATAGTAAATGGTGGGAGACTGGTTGTGCTCATGAAAACCTAATAAACATCCAGTTCTCATTCAGGATAACAGAAGAAGAAGAAATCGGCAGTAGCAAGTAAACACTGGTAAACGGCACTTACTGATCCTGTCGTGTGACTGTGTGATCCAGCACAGTTCCAGGTGGCGGGTTGTCCAGATGACCCCCCTCAACCTACACACACCCAGACAAAACATGCCCATTTTTTGTCACCAATTATGTATGTTATTTTTATTTCTTTTACCATACGATTTACATTCTGGCATAGTTCAAATACAGAATATCTCTTCTTTTGTCCAAAAGGAAAATGAATTGACACCCTCTTTTACTAAGATTTAGATTTTACTCACTCCCTCTCTCTCTCGCTCTCTCTCTCATGCCAGACACATGCAAGCCACACACACACACACACACAACACACACACACACACACACACATTTGCTTATCAGGGTAACTTTTAGTAATAAAAACTCTCCAAATTAGAGTGTTTAGCATAATAGACTGGCCTCAAAATGTTATACCAAGACATGGTCATATATATACAATAAACACTTATTAGGGGCCTGACCTTCCAACTTCCCTCACCACCACATCCATCACTATATCACAGCAAAACAATACTGGCTGTAATTAACACACTATCAAACAATACAGAAGCCTGTCATTTTCCTCCCCACCTGTTTGAATATTCTGGTGTTGATGCGTTTCTGGACGACGACGACGGTCAGTTTGGGGTGGTAGTCCTTGCCAAAGTCGGCAAAGCTCTCCAGGATCTGGCGGACCTCAAAGTCCTGCACGATGGGCAGCTGCCCGTCCCCCACCCCGTCCCTGTACACGATGATCTTCTCCGGCAGACGGTGGTTGGACTGTACACACACACAGACACACACACACACACACACAGTCCATCAATGCCAACATGATAAACCATAAGGTAACCAATCTTATCTGTTTATCAGTTGTGCTACTTGAGCTCAAAGGTTTGAGAGATGGAGTGTCAGCTGAGAGATTCTGATAACTGTCTCCATCAGGAAGGCCTGTTAAATATGGTTCATTTCCAAGATAAATGTAAATGGGAGCCTGATGCTCAAATTATATATTTATTTTTGAATAGAAAAAAACAGCAAGAACAACAAAGGCCGAGAATACAGACTATATGCCAGAACATGCTTCACTATGACAGTACATGGTGAGATCTACATGAAGGCAGAAGAAAAGGAACACACAAAAAACCCAATCAGGCACACAAAAACACAGTATGTGTGATATGTATGTACAATTGCTTATTCTTGTCTCTGGATATACTGGACACTGATCCCCCCCCCCCCCAACACCAGAAACGCCCAACATTTGGACCCCAATCTCTGATACTAGGTATGGGGCAGAAGTCTCAACCACTCTATTACAAACAAGCAGATTTTGTTGTCTTCAAAAACCCAGGAATAACTAAAATTGAAACAGGAGAAGATTCTGAGAGGTATTCTCTGACTTACCTCGTGTACTTTCCGACTTACCTCGTGGTACTTTCCGACTTACCTCGTGGTACTTTCAGACTTACCTCGTGGTACTTTCTGCTTTACCTCGTGGTACTTTCAGACTTACCTCATGGTACTTTCAGACTTACCTCGTGGTACTTTCTGCTTTACCTCGTGGTACTTTCTGCTTTACCTCATGGTACTTTCAGACTTACCTCGTGGTACTTTCAGACTTACCTCGTGGTACTTTCTGCTTTACCTCGTGGTACTTTCAGACTTACCTCGTGGTACTTTCTGAGGGCGGAGACCATAAAGATCCTGAGGCCAGGCACCAGCTCCTCCCCCTGCATCTGGATGCGCACACGGCTGAACCAGCGCGTCAGGCCAGGGTTGGAGCTGGCCACAAAGCCCCCGATGGACCGACGCCCCCGAGTGATGTCGTGGAACGAATCCACCCCCCACCACCATCACTGTCTCCTGTGACACAAACCACATTTTCTCTGTCACAGCAAAAGCACAGATACTGTCATAATTGTGACTGACATATGTCACTATCGGTTCTTACATGAGAAATCAGGCAGCAAGTACGCCCTTGTTTCAAAAAATGAATTATTTTCTCTTCTCTTCTTGGTGTCTCCTCACCAAGCAATGATCATAGCTCCAGAACAAATGTATAAAATTGTTGAAACAATAAAAACTGGCAGGAAGAAAAAAAGATTAACCAAAAGAAGAAAAGGAGCAAGACAAAGTAAGAGAAGGGGAAGAAGACAAGAGACCAATCAAAAACCATCATTGATTACAACCTGAATAAAATTTGGAAGCGTACATCATGTCATTTGGTTTCTCACTCGCATCCAACATGTGCCCCCCACTCCCCCCTTTCCAGGGCGTTTAAGTATCCACCCCTATTTCCATAAAGGACCACTATGCAGATAACATTATAGGAGGAAAAAAGGGGGGGAAAAAATAATAAATAAATAAATGAATAAATAAATAGACAAATAATTTTTTTTTAATTTCAAAAAGCCTACCAGGGGGTTTTTGACAGCCCACAGCTCTCCTCCCAGCTTGCAGTTGATCTGCAGCACAATCTTCTGCACCACGCTGCCCAGCTTGTCTCTGTTGCTGATGGTCCTGTGAAGCACAACCTGCACATACACACGCACACACACACACACGCATGCACGCGCGCACACACACACACACAACACACAACACACACACACACCAGCCACAACAATAGCCCATCAATCATGGAAGTCAGCACAAAACGGGCAGAAAAATCTGCTTTCCCTATAAACATACCCAATCAACAAACAAGCAAACAAAACTACCCATTTTTACTTATAAAGTTCTACAGACCAGGTTTCAATCTCAACAGGCCTTAAGGAAATTGTAATGCCCATATTGCAGGTGACAGGCATTGGCACAAGCAAGCTTGCATCCTTACATACCCCCACACATGGAAACGGGAAATAACATGGTAATTACACAATCAAGCCTTACTCTGCTTATGAATCTCCAAAATGGCAATCTTGATATTATCTGATCCAAGCAAAAGTCCACAGCTCATCAAGATACTGATCCTAAAGCCTAGAAAGAAACATCCTGAACGTAACGAGACAACTTCTGATAACAGTGCACTGCAAAGGAATGCAATCTTATAACAATAAAAGGGAAGAGAAATTGTAATCTACCTACCTGCTATCACCGAGCTGGAGCCTAAGCACCATATTTGCCCGATATTTCACACTGACTTGTTCATGAGGAGAGAGAATTTACACTTCAGAAGCTTCGAACACACTGCAGCATGGTCAACATAAAAGCGAGATACGGCTTTAATAAAAGCCCTCAGCTCGAAGTGTTGGGTTTGGGAATATTTTGCTTTAGAAGAAAAAAGTTTGACTCAAAAACAACAAAAAAAGTTTTACTGGTTAATGCTCAATCAACAGCGCATTCTTAATCCACAAGCGACCCACCTGCGAAGGCACAGGGCAATCCACACAGGCAAACTTCTTGATGGCCGAGTACTTGTCCTCTCTGCTGGTCGGCATCACCACACACACCAACTGCACCTGCACACAGCCAACAAGCAAAATAGCTTTCATGTTTTAGCTGAAAACTTTGCAGATGACCATGTTTTATCTTTATTTTATTAGACATTCTATTGCAAAGCAGATACTTCCGAATATGTCATACCATGACCCTAGTTTGGGAAGGTCAGATCTGGTAGGGAGTGCGCCACCAAATATGTTAGCAAAAAGATAACAGTAACAACAGCAACACCATCAATAACAGTAAAAAAGAATAAAAAAATAAATAAAAAAAATAAAAAAAATTCTACTGATACGGAGTTCAGTGCCAGTACAGCTTATCAACAAAAAGAAACAAAAAATTTCAATTTTTAAAAAGTGACCCCCCTCCCTCCCTCCATGCTATTGCAAGCCCCCTGAGCAGAGAGGCAGCCACGTACGGTGGGGTTAACGGTGTTTCTGAGGGCGGTGACCAGGGTCTCGATCCTCTCGTCCTGCAGCACCACCTGCTGGGGAGGCCTGACCGTGATGCCCAGCTGCGGCCCCCTCTGCTGCGCCTCCCGGATGAAGTTCGTCACCTCAGACGTGTTGCGGCGGCAGAAGAAAATGGCCCAGTTCTCCAGGTCCACAGCAGAGATCACTTTGTTGCGAATCAACGCGCTGTTCCAGCCGGCGTCTCTGCTGACGGCAGTCCTGCGGTTGCCAAAGAAAATTTCCTGGTCTTTCATTTTTCGCCCTTCCACCTGAAAACAGACAGACAGGAATCATTACCTTACTTTTCTGAGAACTCGTGACAGTAAAAAAAGGATTTAGGAATGACTTACTTATGCTGCATATCATTACAGTGTAAAATTGAAATCATGTGGACACATGTTTAGGGTTATGAATGCATCCATTTTCTTTGGCAAAAACAATCCATGGCCATGAGAATCAATATGTGAGGGCACTTAGGGGTAGGTTTTTTGGTTTGCTTTTGATTTGTTACTCAGGTAGAGCTCCAAGGTGAGATTTTGGTCAAGTGACAATTTACCCACCATTAAGGCAGCCGCATTCGACATCTGCAAAGAAATGTGTCCCTCCTTATCGAAAGGCAACAAGTACCGACAATAATCAGCTTTACTTTCTCTGTATCTCTCTCTGGTTCACACACACTCACTTTCAAACACTCCCTTTCACACACACGCACGCACGCACACACGCGCGCACGCACGCACGCACGCACACACACACACACACACACACACACTTTTTTTTTAAAAGAGGTATTATCTGGGTAATTCAAATGTAAAAAATGCATTTATATCTGCACACAAGACTAAGATCTAAACTACAGAGTAGAAGAGGCAAACAAAAGATGAACTAGAAAATTGGGTTGTGCTCTCATACCGGGCGGAATGCTTGTTTATAGGTAACCAGCCCAGCAGTCTACAATGTAGGAGACTTGAGATTCAAACCCAGTTTGAACCCACACGTTTCTTGTTTATTCAAGACAATGAATGGGTACTGTCTTTCTAATGAGACATTTTAGAAATTACATGCATTTAGGGCTTGGAAAAAAGACCACAAGTAAAGAAGAGAATGCCCCTTTCAAAATTCTGCAGAAAGATCTACTTTGTGTTAACAATATGTACACAGTGTGTTTGTTTTTTTTAATGGCTCTATGTAGTTACTGGAAAAGTGCTAATTCTGCAGAAATATCTACTTTGTGTTAACAATATGTACACAGTTTGCTTGTTTTTTTAATGGCTCTATGTAGTTACTGAAAAGTGCTAATTCTGCAGAAAGATCTACTTTGTGTTAACAATATGTACACAGTTTGCTTGTTTTTTTAATGGCTCTATGTAGTTACTGGCAAAGTGCTAATTCTGCGAAATATCTACTTTGTGTTAACAATATGTACACAGTTTGTTTGTTTTTTTAATGGCTCTATGTAGTTACTGGCAAAGTGCTAATTCTGCAGAAATATCTACTTTGTGTTAACAATATGTACACAGTTTGTTTGTTTTTTCTAATGGCTCTATGTAGTTACTGGAAAAGTGCTTATTCATACAATACCAGACAATCATATCACAATTTTTTTTATTATGACAAAATCTACACCTTCGCATAATAATTCAAACCAACACTCGGCATACCTCAACCACAATGTTTCTTTCCGTTATCATTCCAAACTTTCTGATTCCATGTACCTGGTCTGTTAACCTTTTCCTATGGGCTGCCCACTGTAGGGCAACCAACCCTCTCCTAACCCTTCCCTCTGTATCACCCACACCTGGGTTACAGGAGCATACAAATAAACACAGCGCATGTGTACAGGGAAAGAGGGGCTCTACTCCTGAACATAGGGATAGTGTTCAAACAACAACAACAACAACAAGAAGGAAGCCTGTAAGAAGACGTACGGCCATAGCGGTGTTATCCAGGGCCAGGCCCCAGTTGTCCAGCAGCTGTCGGGCCTCAGGGTTGTTGTTGATGCTGTCCACAAACTTCCGCATCGTCACCAGGCGCTGGCTCGGGGTGGACCGCATGTGAGCGCTCAAGTCCTGTCAATAATACACACATCACCTAAAAATCTTACCAAACCATAATCTGCAGTCTATCACTCACACTTTCCCCTATAATATGGTTTATCTTCAAATCCAATTTCACAGTTAAAATTTTTCTGAACGATGCAATTTTACCAGAATTGATTTGGAGCCTTTTTTAAAAAACAAACAAAAAAAAAAGCAGCAAATTTGTCTTGTATATATTGTCAAGATCTTGAGCTTCAAGACCGGGTGTGTGTGTGTGTGTGTGTGTGTGTGTGTGTGTGTGTGTGTGTGTGTGTGTGTGGTGTGTGTGTGTGTGTTTGGGGGGGATATTATGGGTGGATGTGTGTGTGTCAGAGTCGAGAAGTGAGTGGGTATTATACATGGATATGTCTGTGTATCTGCCCGCAAGCGTGTGCATGTGTGTGTGGGGCCTTATGTCATGTGAAAAATGACCCTGTTCAAGATTTTAGCATGCAAAGGACTTAAGATGGAAGACAATAGACAGACAGCAGGTTTAAGTCTGGACACAGAAAACTGACCTTCATGACTTTGTAGTTCCTCCTCATGTCATCGTCAGGCCAGTCAGATGACACAGCTCTGGGATGAGGCAGATCAGCTCCAAACTTGGCTCCACTTTTTGCTGCAAATATCAACGTCAGTAAAAACACATTACACACATGCACTACACTAGCACAAAATCCAACACTGAAAAAATGCAATTTATCACAAACTTAGTTCAAACACATCATGAATGTACAATTCGCAAGCGCAAACTTCTACAGACTGTCAAAAAAAAACCCAATTGATCAAACAGAGTCTATGTACTTTTCAATACCCTCAGCTTTTTCTTTATGGGATTGTTCTGGTGGTGATTTTTTCAATATCACTTGGGGTGATCGTAGCAGTATTCAAACTATACACTGAATCTTTTTTATCTTTGAAACTGATCACAGCAAATAATATCATAATACTATAACAATCCGCTGAAACAGGTGATCGGATGACAAAATTTACAAATCGCACACACACAGGGACTGAATGTAAAAAAAAAGTGTTTAGTCCATTATTCTCAAAATAAATGAATAAAATAAAATTTTTAAAATACTATGTTCAGCCTGTGCTAAAAAGCAATGGCACAAATTCTGTTTAAACATGGCCTTACCCCACCAATCATCCTTGCCCTAGGACGATGCACAAGCAGAGGTTGATCCATGTCAATTTTTTTCCCATAGTGATTCCTGGAAAGAGAAAAATTAAAATAATGAAAGTAATACCTATGATATAGAAATACTGGGTGCACACTTTTTACTTCAAATCTGTGAATAAAAATAATGAAAAGTTAACCAGCCACCATGACGCAGTGGCTAGCACCTTGGATTACAGACTGGAAGGACGCGAGTTTGAATCCCAAAAGAGCCACGGGGAATTTTGGACTCTGGCCAGCTCCTACCCAGAGTGAGTGTGCTGTAGGCTCAGACGGATGATTGGGACCACACAGTCGAGCTTCATCCACTTTACAGATGCGAATTTGTGCATGTTGCTCAAATTACCTGACCAACACTGGAGGTGTCTGTAGCTCTCGGGCCTGGTTGATGCCGGAATAAAGTCCTTCGGGTGAGACTTTAAACGAGGCCGTGTGCGAACGCAGCAGAAATCTGCGACACGTTAATCTGTTCGCTTTTCGTAAGTAGGCCATCGTGTGCGTGGAACAATGACAAGATTACAAACTGCATACACACGGGACGATGAAAAAGCACATATTGCTATTCTGTTATCCTCGATATAAAGAATAATAAAAATAATTATTATGATAGAAGTGTAGAGCACAACTTGTCAAGTAGTCTCAAAGCACATCCACTTCCACAGCAGCATCATACGTCATCCTCTTATCATTGATCATCATGCAATTAAAAACTGCCTCTGATTTGGTGGCCCCAGTTGCTCTGATCTCATGGTAACCTCAGATTTGGTTTCCCCATATGCTTCTGTGCTTGTGGTGAGTTTTGTGTCAAAGCCTTTGGGGTTGGAGGTTCACAGGGGAAGGTCGTTGGAGGGACATTGTGGTGCTCACCACCTTGGGTGGGCAATTCACTCACGTCTGGCTCCACAACTGAGCTAATGCTGTCGTTAGTAGGGGGCTTACTATGCGGTGTCCTGCATATGTTAGCTCAGAACAGGCACCAGTAAACACCACCAAAGTGACCCAGCAGCAGTGCAGGGCCCTTCTGGCTGGAGGCCCCTTGGTGGCCTGATATTGATGGGGGCCCTGTGGACTTCCGACCCCAAGGAAACGACATAACAAATCTGGGTATGGCTGTGGTGGGGAGATTGAAATGAGAGGCGTAGGAACAGCAGGATAGAAACGTCACCGAAGATAAAGTAGCAAAAAAATAAAATAATAAAATAAAAGTTTAAAAGAAATGTGTGTAATTCACAAGTCTAAGCAAACTAAAACATTTCTTCTAAAAGTAACTTTACACTACCACAGCAAAATAAGAAATAAGGAAGACACGTCTTAAGATCGGTAATGGTCAAGCTCCTTCACAAGACTAAACCCATTTTTAATGCCTTGAACTAGTTTACTAGTTTTCCATGTTCATATTTTCCCTGAAAAAAAAAGCTTACCAATAGTAGTCAGCAAAGGTGATTTCCTGGCCATTGGACGTGACAAAGGAGCTGCGTGGAGTCTTCCCCCAATCAATGTCGTCTATGCGATACGTCTTGTTGTTGTATCGCGTCAGCACAGTGCAGCCCACGATGTGTCTGGTGATGCTGTCTTGGAAGTCGCCTGGACACTGCTGAATGATCTGGGTTCTGAAAATGAAAACACCATAGGCAAACACTGTCAGAAATCAAGGCCCTTTCTTCATCTACTTTCTCTGTACACTGGACTTTTTTTACTTCTGTTTTGTATGCCACTTGGCAATTAAAAGTAAAAAATGTTTAGTATCAGAAAGCTAAACGCAAAATATGTTTGGATATCTAAATTAACAAATAAACAAAAAACTGACTAAAAACTACTTTTTTATAAAAGACAATACATAGCGAGACTCCCTCATGAAATACAGGTAGTCTCATTTTTCAGACTGGACTTTATTTTCTTTTATTACACCACCACCACCAGCACTTTTACTCCATGCTGAACTGGCAGACACAACTCTAGAACGGGGCTTATGCTGATTATGAATGACGGCACTCTGCAGGAAAAGCTTGAGTCTTTGTCCGTCTGTCTGTCTGTCTTCCTGTCTGTCTTCCTGTCTGTCTTTCTGTCCGTCTTCCTGTCTGTCTTTCTGTCTGTCTTCCTGTCTGATCTCGTCCAGCCTGGTCTGTGGTGTCAGGTCAGTCCCTCTTTAAATGATGTTCACAAGATTACACAACATAGCCTTGTGAACACACTTTAATCAACTGTGGAAGGTATGCTGAACTCAGCATTACAAAAACAAACTTGGTTAACTCTACTTTTTTTTTTTTTAAATTGTTGGCAGCAAGAATTGTATGATAGTTGTTCTCAGATACATGTTTCTATTACAAGGGAGAGTTATTACCAGTACCACTTACTGAATTTCCCTCCCAACATGGAGTTAAAACTTCTGGATTCTATTACTAACAAGGCAAAAAACCTTTGCCCCACAACCCTGTTCAGGTAATTTTCAAATACATGACTACATAACTTCCATAGATCTGCCAAAAGTGAAGCAAGCAAGCAGCACACAACTGACGGACTCACATGACTTCCAGCACGGTCTCGCAGCGTAGCACTCTGTGGGAGCTGTCCAGCAGCAGCATCAGGCCTCCTTCATGC
Organism: Stramonita haemastoma; assembly: GCA_030674155.1. Taxonomy (NCBI): domain Eukaryota; kingdom Metazoa; phylum Mollusca; class Gastropoda; order Neogastropoda; family Muricidae; genus Stramonita; species Stramonita haemastoma. The sequence goes on from CM060316.1 coordinate 114,156,303, forward strand.
TCCTTGATGGCCGTTATGTAGCCCGGCCACACCTCCAGCCTGAAGTTACACACCACGTACATTACCACTTCACAATAAACCACAGGAAAAACTCAATCCTACGCTAAAATATATGCATAAGAACAAGGATAGCTTTCTGTTTTTTTTTAGTTCTTCTCAATGAACAAGACTGCAACATGTTTAACAATGGTCCATAAAAATTCACAACCATGACAAGATCTATATCTTCAACCACAGATACATAAAATAATACTGAATACATCAAAACCAGTTAATGGTCTTCCTTCTTCATCAGATATCATTGAAACCAAAGTTCTGAGCCAATTTCATGTTTGTCACATTTTAAACAGCTGTCACATTTTAAACAGCCTGTCTGCTTCTGGTTATCACTGCTTCTAGCATTATCAAGAGAAAATTGAGGGGCCAATAAAATAAAGAAAAAAAGCAGCATTAGCTAAACAGGTAACTGACAGTGTCTCCATCCAATACAATATCTACTTTACACAACAGTTAATTATGATTCTGTTGACCAAGTCTTCAAAGCTTAATCTCTCTTTATAAGAAGTGCACACACGCTTTTCAAAAACATCCTTATGCCACTGTAACAGGTATTGACCTTTTAACTGGAAACTGATCCTTTATAGTCTTCAATGAAGAGAGTTGTGATATCTCTCTATGACCAAACTAAAACACTAGCCACACTCCTCTCACAAGTGGACACCTTTCTCACAGAATATGAAAATGGTCATATTCTTTCACACAGCCCTGCATCGTAAACCTCACAGAAACAGATGCCTTCAAAGAAACATCCTGACTCAGGCCTAGCTGCCTATTTCAGTTTAACTTTTCAACATTCTGCATCAATGAAAAGCAGAAAGAATCTTGAGTTCATCAAAAATGAAGGTAGGTTTTCGCCTCCAAAAACATTTTTGATTTTTAAAAAAGTTATATGCTTTCACATAACTGCAAAGAACATTCATACACTAAATAAGACAGATATCTAAAGTTCAAATACTGCTACCTTAATGGCAGAGAAATGGTCATAAATGCAAAAGCTCACCATTGAAGAACCTTTGCGCTCTAACCAAAGAACAAAAAAATACAGATGACTGAATGAATACTCTCCTTACACAATTCCAGTTACACACCCATCCATAAATTTTGTTTCTAACCAAAAACATCCATCCATATTGACATCTAAATCATCTTGCTCCACTCCAGTTCCTGTTACTCACTTGTGTGCTGGAACTTGACTGGGTGTGGCAGGGTTGTAATAGTAGCGGCCCACCTGACACAGCTTCAGGACAGACATGATCCTGCAACACACATGACCTTCTTCACTCTCAGATCTATCTACAGTACAACGGTTGTTCTACACAGTACTATCTATACCTTCAAACATTTAATAAAACTATTCACCCACGAAACTACAAGGAGTGACTTACAGATAAGCTAGCCTTGTTTCTTGCAATAAAAGGGTGTTTTTGTCTGGTTTAGATCGTGGCAAAAAGACGATTTTAAAACTGAACAAATTCTGGACATCTGTTTCAAAAAGGAAGTGTTTTTTTTCTATGCAAACAGCTCTGACAAGAAGTAGAGGGTGTTATTTATACTGACATGCCCCCAGCAACCCCATGAAGGAGTAAGTTGTATGGTACATGGTAGACACATTCATCTTCTCAATCACTAACAATCTATCCCTTAAAGTTATACCTACTAGCAGCCTTGAATACATAACAAAAATGTAACATTATAACCTCTTTGTTCAATCTCTGACTACGCTTTCTGGTTATTGAGTTTCAACAAAGGAAAACCCACAAGCAGCTTCTCATACGTAAATAAACAGTGATCATATACATGTTTTCAAAACAAACATTGAAGATGTTGCAGATTTAAGTGTCATGTAGTCAAATGTACTTTATCCTCTCAGTTTCATTTCAAACTTGTGATACAATCTGCTGCAAAACCCAGTCCATAGTGGTGCTGCTGCAGAGAATTACACATGGCTCTCTGCCAACAACATTTAAAGTTAAAGTCTCTCCGAGCCTAAGGCTCATCAGGCCGGTGCTTATCCCGTTCTGTGGCGTTAAGAGACTGAGAGTCATAGACTCCCCCTGATAGGACGCAGTCTATCGCAGGGTAACCCCAACACAAGTGGTACCCCTTTACACCTGGTGGGGTGAGAAATAGTATAAAGTGCCTTTTCCAAGGGCATAACGCCATAGCCGAAGCTGGATTGAACCTGCAACCTTAGTTACGAGTCCAACGCCCTAACCACTAGCTACAGCGCGGCTACAACATTAACGCTGGATTCACCCCTCCTTGCAAAAATTCTTAACTTCAACAACCTGCAAGCAGTTATGCCTCACATAACCATTATCAAAGACACTATACCCACATACCTTCACATCCTTGATTACCATACAACTGTCTCTTGCCAAGTATGGTCAACATTGACGAATTTTAAAAAGCTATTTCAGAGGATCTTGCAGTTTCCTCATACTACTTACTAACATCAAAGCTAAATACCAACAACCATATCAAATCAATTGATGGCATTCTTGTGAAACCTGATGTTCCAAATTGAATAAACCCTGTGCAAACTAGCAGTGGTAATATAACTGATTTTCATGCCAAGAAACAGATATTACATACATAGAGTAAGACCAGTGTTACTGCTGTCTAGCTATTTAATATTGTACTATCTTTACTATTTTTATTATTCGAATTCATCAACACATATGATGAAACATATCGAAGTTCACAAAATTTACAGACTAATGAAATGGACACACCAAAGATTAAAGCAAAAGAGAGAATGAACAAAATGCTTTTTCTTGAACAAAAGGAAAAACATTTAATACACTTTTATAATACACTTTTTTTCCATTGAGCATCAGAAGCAAGTTTAAGCCTATCAACAAACAAAAGCACTCACTTTCTCAGTAAGATATTGTAGAGTTGTGGGCACTGTTCAATGGCAAGTGTCTTCGTCAATTTGATGGTGATTGAGATCTGTGCACCATCTGTCTTTCTCGTTGAAAACAACTGCGTCTCCTAATACACACACACACACACACACACACACACACACACACACACACACACACACACACACACACACACACACACCATTACTGAGATATTCGTGGCAATACAAAATTCAATCATTTATTGAGATGAATTCACAATGCAATTTCTACAATTAATTGTGTCTGATACACAAAGTCCAGAGTAAGATTTATCCATGATAAAGGCACAACTTGACAGCTATGAATTACATACTCTTCAATGTTATGCACATTTGTTGAAAGAACCCACGGCAACAAGGGGGTTGTCCCTGGCAAAATTCTGTAGAAAGAAGCCACTCTGATAGGGAAACAAATACACTTGCATGCAGGAAAAAAAAAAAAGGGTAGGTCCTGCACATGTGGCGACGCGCTCTTCCCGGGGAGGGCAGCCCGAATTTCACGCAGAGAAATCTGCGCGACATAAAGTGGTACAAAATTTAAAATAATCAAATAAAAAAACATTGAGAGTTTTATAATATGACCAACAGTAGATGCAAAAGAAATTAATTAATCCAAAGGAAAGCCTTTTCAACATCAATTCTTTGCCTCATCAGATTCTAAACCAGAGAAGTTTGAAAGAAGCATTCAACTACACATGCATACACAACATGGACTAATATAAGCAGTTTGGTACACATGTTCTCACAACCTTTTCAGAAGCGAGATGTCAGAGGCCTCAGCTTCTCTAGGGCCCAGCATAATACACAAACACACACAAACTGTTCTTGACTGATAGACACTGTTCTGCTTTGCATGTTAACATGTCAAACATATATTCCAACAACTCTTCCTTTCCCAAAAATGGTTTTAGGGTGGGGGGGAAGGGGTTGTTTCTTCAGCTAGAGCTCCAAGGTTCACCAATGGTTGGATTTTGTGCACATGAATCCTTTTTACCCATCATTAAGGTAGCCATATTCCGACTTCAGGATGGTGTCATGACACCAGTGTGCTTTTTTCTAAATGATGTCATCTGTTCATACCAGCATGAAATGACCCACTCTTCCAAAAGTCAGAATGGGGTGTTAATGTGTGCGCTACACATCCTGCATGCGTTCACACATGGGGCCTCAGTTTTTAGTTTCATCCACAGGACTTTTGAGGGGAGTGGAGTCAGCACTAATGTTAACTCCTGGGTAAAATTCCATAAAACGTGCTTCCGTGGTGGCTCAATTCTGAGCCATCAGATGACCAACTAGGCTCTACCCACAAGGCTACCCCCCCTTCTCCCCCCCCTTCCAAAAATGTTTAACATCAAATAAATCACAAGGAGATAGGCCACATGACCCGTAAACTTTAATAAAAAGAAGTTACCTCCTGAGGCAGCTTGTGCGGCAGAAACAAGATGGCGCCATCAAACAGCTTCACGGGCAGCAGGTCTCTGTGTTCGTTGATCAGCCCAATGCGCATGCCCTTGCTGTCCACCACAGGGCTGAAGGCCACATGGTACTGGTACACGTGCTGGTTCTGGGCATGCAGCTGGATGCAGTTCACTGCCAGCCGCACCCTGTCCCCCGCCACACAACAATAGGCTCAATGCTCTGTTGTCAGGGTCCACTATAATATATATATTTAACCAATCTTTGAGAAATAACTCTATCTGTTGCTTGTTTTTCTCCATTGCACCACTTCAGCGTTTAGTACATTCTGCTGTCTAAAAGCAGAGCCATAACTTGCTTGCTAATGTCAATGATGGATTATATATATTGAACAGGAACTTTAGAAGAGGAAACATGCTGTGCTGTGTTTTGCTAATAATGAATTATCTGCTTGTGCAAAATGAATTTACCAATAACCATGGTTTTTTTCTTGATTTTTTCAGTTTGCAGTTTTCCAAGGCAACATTTGACAATTCCCACTGGAAAACATCTTAACAATTTCATAACAGTACAGCACAGACATTACAAAATGATTGTTGTCAAGACAAGACTAGTTGGCTTCACAAAAAATCAGACCATTGTCACATTTTCGTCATAGAAATCCACAGCATGGCACAAAATGCATGTTCATAGCCATGACAATCACAATGGGGCTGATTGTTTACCCGACTTTTTCCATTATTTGACTAATGAAGCAACGAAGACTCCCTCAACAGGAATTCTTCTTCTTTAGAATTCTTCTTTAGAATTCTTCTTCAGAATTCTTCTTCCTCAGAATTCTTTTTCTTCTTCGGAATTCTCAACAACCATGGAAACAGTTAAGTCACAGAAGAAGAAGCAACAAAAACAAAACAAAAATTCCTTTCCTCAGCAACAGTACAAACTATGAAAGAATGGACGGGGCAGACTGACACTGCAGTCAGGCCTGCTTCAAAGTCACACAGACTGTACTGCAGTCATCATCTAAAATCAACAGAAAGTCAAACAAAACAACACCACAAAAAAGATTTGACATACGGTTCTCCTCCGGCCTCTCCCGGGACTCCTCTGCGAGTGACGATGGGTTTTCTGGGGGCAGGCTCCCCCCCTCCATGGCCTGGCTCACGGACACCCAGCCTGGCCATGGCGGCCACAGGAGCCGCTGCTGGCTCCCCCCCCTGGGCACCCCCTTCAATGGTGGCAGCAGAGGCCTGAGGTTCCGGGGCCGGGGACACTGCGGCTTCACTCTGTTCTGGGGCTGGCTTCTGCAAGGCGGCTCCTGCTGTGGCAGCCTGAGCCAGGATTCCACGCCCGCGAAAACCACTGCACAACAGGACGTACACCACCCAGTGATGGTTACACAGCTTTCCAAATAGTATCTTTTGAATTAACCACCACTTCAAGATTAGGAAATGACACAGTACCATTTTAAAACTGAACCAAAGTCAGGTACCTACAAATGTGACCATCCAACACGTAACAAGTCACACTGTACCAAAGGTCAATTTTTATTGTTAACATGTTATTAATCTGCAATTCAAAAAAACCCAAACTATTCAAATTTGTGTAGGTACATCCCTGTGTATATGCTACTAATGAATGAGTGCATGTCTATGTACATGCTACGCACATATAAATTTCTGCAAGTGAACATATGTACTGTGTTTGACTGCACTTGACTTTCAATCTAAAAAAAAATCATCAATCGTAACTACACTTGAAAATGCAAATGCACACACTCATTCATTACATACCTTTTCTGCTGAACCATTGCAAACATTCCTGCCAGATTGCCCCGGCCACCACGCCCAGTTATCGGAGCTCCTGAAAAATCATTATTTGTATACTTGTTATTTCACTCTTTCAAGATATTATTTTGAAAAAAAGTCTAAATTCATCTCCCCCCCCCCCCCCCCAACACACCAATCTCTAATGCAGACCTATTCACCCTCAAGACTATTGATTTCACTATTTTCATGGCAATTTTCAGCATTTTCCACTGAGTTTCAGTATTTTTGCGCCTTGTTTGTGACACTTTTTCAACAGGGAAAATAAGCCTTTTTTCTCTTTTTTTTAAAATTCTGCTTTTCTTTATTTGTTTACTATTGTTCTTCCATTTCTTTCCTCTGTACAAAAATACATAAACCTTTTGTTTTTCCTTATCAACTGTCAAATCTGGACAGGTCTAATGAATGAGAATACTGCTCAAAATCTTTATTCCTTTTACTAAGCTTTCAAAAACCAGAGAGAAAAGAGATGCAGCAGCTCAATGTAGGGACAGTGTCCAGTAAGTTTTCTGCGAATCTTGATCAGGTTCTGCTACATCGTTGTGAAAAATGGACACATCAAAGGTTATAACACATACCTCGAGTATGCATGTCATGACCTCAATAAGAGAAAGTCTCTGAAAGAAAGACGTTTATGAAACACTCCGACCGTAACAGATGATAATTGTGATTTTCATACATTGTGTCAAAAGTTGGATTTTAATACATGTCCAAGATCATCTTCCCGTATATTTTGTTTTCCAGAAAAATACAGAAACAGACAGTGGCTGCATAGGTCTCATCTTAGGACAGCTGCATAAAAATGGAAACAAATCTTATAAAGAATCTGCGACTGCATGCAACTATTTTTGTTTTGATCCAGCAAAAATCGTAATTCTCAACTTAGGATAAAAGCTATATTATTTCGCATTTTTCCCATAAAAACTACAAATAAATCATAGTGGATGGTAGGTCTACACTACACACCCTCTGTCCAAAGATAATGCCCTTCACAAAGCCACAAGTCCCTTTCAAATCAGAGGAAATGTACTGGTCAATACCTGCTCGAGGTGGCTGGGCTAATAATGGCTGTGACGCAGCAGGTTGTTGAGGCTGAGGAGCAAAGGGTGGTCGTGAGGCAGCCAATGGTGGTGTCCGTACTGGGCCTGTGCTGGTGCCTGTGGTTGCACCTGTGCTGGTGCCTGTGTTGCCCTGTGCTGGCCTGTGCTGCCTGTTGTGCCTGTGGTTGCACCTGTGCTGGTGCCTGTGGTTGCACCTGTGCTGGTGTCTGTGGCACTGGCTGTGGTGCTTGACCTGGGGCAGCCTGCAAGCAAGACACTCACTATCTGTATCGATCTATGCACACTGTCTTTCAAGACACTATCTGTATACATCTATGCACACGTCTTATTCTATCCTAAGAACCAATCCTTTACTGATACTAGCAAAAGGTGTTTTATGCTGAGGGGGCAGAGGAAAAATCCAAAATGCATTCAAGGAGCTAAAATCTGTACCATACCTTCTGGCCTGTCCTATATCACAAGATACAGGTCAAACAGTTTGGTTGGGTTTTGTTTTTGTTTGTTTTTTTAATTTTATAGCACTAAGTACATACAACTTACAGATCCTGTCTTTGTACAGTCTCATCTCCTCACTTAAATCTATGTAAGTTATAAACCTCACTGTGGACATCTTTTTTAGTCAGTTTAATCTTTTTTTTAAACTATGGCAATAATAAACCAGTTTACAGATATGATAAAAAAAAATTTAAAGTACAGAATCTGCATAGCAAAATGAAACTCATCCAGTTCACAAACCAAATTACAATAAACTGATCACTTATACTGATGTTGGAAGTTTCCACAATTAGACTTCAGTTACCTCTTTTGCAACCTCTTCTTTTGCTTCTTTCCAAAGTTCATACCTGTTCTTTTTTCAGCGCTTGAAGAATTGCTAATCCACGTCCTCCTCTTCCCATGCTCTTTCCTGGAGGTGGCGGCCCTCCTCCCGACGCCATCTAACAATAAAAAACAAGACAAAAAATTTGACACTTTGAACATTTCATAAGTTCTGAAGACACCATGATATAATACACAAAAAAACAACCCACTATGTTTGTTGTTCTAATTCGCAGACTGTTCTCTGGGTACCATACAAATACAGAAGTATGTTGTCTGATCAGCCGCCATCGTGCAGTGGTTAGCTTCCTGGTTTCGACTGGAAGGTTGCAGGTTCAATTCCCCGAGTCATAGGATTTTTCTGACTCCAGCCATCTTGCATACACAGTAAATCCTGTTCCACTTTTCGTAAGAGTAGTCTAGTAGGACATTGTGTGCGGGTGGGAACAGATGACAAGATTTACAAAACTGCATACACAAAGGGACTGAATGTAAAAAGTACATGAGAGGTTATTCCATTACCAATATAAGAGAATAAATTGATATGAAAATTAAAAGTTATCACTGCTGAAGCCTACGATGAAAAGACAAAACAATAATAAGGAATGAATTATGAATTTCTTTTTAAGCAGTTTAATGCCTTACTCACCTTCAGATGAGACTATTAGTAACATTGTGTATATTTATAAATTATGCATGTAGCCTATCATAGTATCAATATCATATGTAAACCGAGGCCCCATGCATGACCCATCATGAACAAAAACAAAATATAGTGCAGATGTGCTGCAGATGTGCTCCACCTTCAGAAGATTACTGATTAGGCCTTGTCCATTTGGCAGTTGGTACAGATGGCAAAATATACAATTTGCCTAACATGTACACATGGGCTATTGGTGGCAGAACAATCACAAACTTAACGTTGGTCAAGGTCACCAGACAAAGGGATAAGATCTGTACAGGAGGGTTTGAAGGGCTTCTTGCTCTTGAGATAATACCAATAATAATAATAATACATGGAATTTGCATAGCGCTATAATCTTGTAAAAACAAATCAAAGCTTTTCATTCGACCTACACAACACACAAGCAATCAACAACAATTTACAGTTTTCACAAATTCGAATGATACACTCACACGCACGCACGCGCGCGCACCGCGCAACACACAACAACACACACACACACACCACGCACGCACCACACACGCACGCACCGCACAAGATACAAGAATAAATGAATAAGCGGCCCCTAGTGTTTGACAAACATAAAATTATTTTTAAAATAAGGTAGGGCCTACAATGTTTTGAACTGTCACATGGCCCAGACCTAAATCAAAATAGAAATAACTCATTTGATTAAAAATGAAACACGATTTAGAATAATCCTGGAGTGAACAACCATGTTAAACTCGCTTTCTCAAACACATACTTACATTCCTAACAGGTGATGATAGTATTATTACAATTAATTTTGGTTTCGACACAACAAAGTCTCCTCATGTAGGCCTAGCCTATTGTCTTGTTTTCCTGCGAATCTGATAGGCTAGGCAACCAGCGAAGTGCTGAACTGAAAACGAGATAAATGAACTGAACCTTTGAGTACACTGCAAGGTGGAAAAATAAAAAGTACTAATGAGCCAATCTTACACAGATAGCATAAATAAGCACAACACTTTTTTCTTTCTTTACCTTTATTTTTAATCACTCCAGTAACTTCCAAGATAGGCAGCCTAGTATACTCAGCCGATCAATGGCGGTGAATTGTAAACCGGATGTACATACTGCTTGACCTTTCGTAAAATCGTTAGGCCTATCCTACATTACACAGGCTACACACCGCCTTTAGAAAAACGCACTCTTCCTTATTGTGACTATCAACACACGTACTAAGGCATCCACAGAAACTTAAAAGAACAAAAAATGTGGAAAAACTAGCCTCTGACTCAAAACTCGTGTGATCTTGCACAAACTTGGTAGGGTTTTATTTTTTTTCAGCAAACACTGTACTCCCGCAGTCCTTTTGGTTACACATAACGGTTAAATTTTGGCAGGTTTCATTCTATTGTCATTTATCACACTTGCAATCGTATTGCACGTACTAAGCATCCACAGACATAAAAACATTTTCAGAAAGACCAGCCCCTGACTAAAAATTCAGGACACTACAAACAAATCTGGTAGATTTAAACTTTTTACCAAAAATTTCAGTAAACACTGTACTCCCTCAGTCCTTTGTCGTCTGCTGGCTACCTCACCACAATGATTATGCATGCACAGGGTCAAGACTGTAGCCTAATTTTTTATTTATTTTATTTATTATTTTATATCCATGATAATGGAATAAGCAGTCATATGCTTTTTTACATCCAGTCCCCGTGTGTATGCAGTTTTTGTAAATTTGTCATGTTCCCACCGGCACACGATGGCCTACTCTTACGAAAAGCGGAACAGGATTTAACGTGTGCGAAAAATGTTCTGCGCGTGTTCGCACACGGGTCCTCGGTTTATAGTCTCATCCGAAAGACTGTAAGAACACAAGCAGTCCTCATTTGGTAATCATTTCCCCATTTCTCAACCCTACCGCGTGCTAATCTACAGCCTCAACCCCAAAAAAACAAGTACACAGTGTACATTTTTTCATACTTAAAAAGAAAATCTGTGAAAACCAGCAAACCTGTTTTTGACTGGCACTCCATAGAAATACTACTTGATCCCGGAAGCTAACCCTCATGTGTATCCTTGATGTCTGCTAGCTACCGCAATAGCCTAGAGGTCAGAACATTGCGCTGGCGATTTGAAGACCCAGGTTCGATTCCCGGTCGAGGGATTTTTCTCCTGGAGTTAACATCAGTGCTGACTCCACTCTCCCCAAAAGTCTTTCGAATGAGACTATAAAGCGAGGTCCCGTGTGCGAACCCACGCAGTAGGCCTACATCTTGCGCACACGTTAAATCCTGTTCCGCTTTTCGTAAGAGTAGGTCGTTTTGTGCCGGTGGGAACAGATGGCATTAACAAAACTGCATACACACGGGACTAGATGTAAAAAAAAAAAAAAAAAAAAGCACATGAATGCTTATTCCATTATCCTCGATAGAAAAGATTCAATAAATGAAATAAAAAATATGCATATGCATGGTCAACGATGTAGGAACACAAGTAACTGGCTTTCTGTCATCCTGCAAATTCTTAACACCATCCTCATCAAAATATCAAGGATAAGTACATGTACAAATAATAAACAAATAAATAAGAATAAAAAGACATGGTTTAGACTACGTGTACTCCAATGTATTTTTGGTGGTGGTGGTGGGTTGTTGTTTGTTGGTTGTTTTGTTTTTTTGCTTTGTTTGGTTGATTGGTTGGTTTACTTTGGGTTTGCTGATTGCTTTGGTTTGGTTTTTTGTTCCTCGGCTAGAGTTCCAAAGTTTACCAAAATTAATGGTGAGACTTTGCATATCTTTACCATTAAAGTATCGGCAGTCTGACTTTTCTGACGTGATGATGTCTAAACACGTCAATTTTGTCATCCGTCCCCACCTGCACAAATGGCCTACTCTTCCAAAAAGCAGAATGGGTATTAATGTGTGTGCAATAAAATTTTTTGTTCCTCAGTAAGAGCTCTGAGATTCAC
>CM060316.1:114178024-114185524 GCA_030674155.1 Stramonita haemastoma
ATTATCCTTAAAGTAAAAGAACTTTCCTTGCTTTGCCTTCTGTCTGTCTGTCTGTCTGTCTGTCTGTCTGTCTGTCTGTCTGTCTGTCTGTCTGTCTTCCTCTCTCTCTCTCTCTCTCCTCTCTCTCTCTCTCTCTCTCTCTCTCTCTCTCTCTCTCTCTCTCTCTCTCTCTCCCCCTTGGACAGTGCCTTGCAGTATTGTTTTTGTCCAGAGCCTATTTTTGACCTCAGTATAATTATGCCAGACTTGCTTCCAGACACTTTCCGTGTTCTGCACAGCAAGCTAATCCAGTAATTACTCCGCGTGGCACGCGCACGTTTTAAGTGAGCCTACTACCCCTGCCGTGAGGCCAGACTATAATCGTGGGGAAAGGCTGGGTTTTACCTGTGTCCACCCCCTTCCCTTCTGCCCCCCCCCCCCCCCCCCTTTAGTTGTCATTTGGTCCTTAAACCACAGGCGTGAATAGCGGGATCAAGTGTAGGCCTAAGTCCCGTTTACAATGGGCCACCCACTCTAACCTGTCTAGGTCACAATCATTAGCAGAAGTTCAGTTTCACCTTGAAAAGTTGAGTTGGTTTTTTTTTCGTAAGAAAACCTGTTAATGTGCGCTGAATTTCACACAATAATATAATGGGTGTTGATGGCTTTTAATTTAACAAACCATGTAACAAGTATTCGTTTTGATTGGAATTTGACAATGTTTATTCTCCTCGAAGATGCCAGGAGTTCTTTCTCCTAGAAATAGTGACCCCACTCCATACAAGTTCCTCCTATTCTTTCTTCTTGTTATGTGTGCCTCTCTTAATTTTTGACCCTTTTCCCTTGTTCTGCCTGTTCTTTCTTTTCCTGTTGATTTTCTGCCTTCTTTGTCCTTATTCTTGTTTTTGTTTGTTTCGCCACATAGACAGCCAAACTCCAGCTTCAGAGGATTTTTTTTCTCTTTTAAAAGAGAGTGCAGGTTGTTATGTTAAGAGCTTTGTCATGGCTGAAGGCAATCTCAACACAACATTTGACAACTTCACAACATTTTAGTATAGGCCTTGGCAATGAGCTAACATCAATAACTGACACAGCTTTTGGCCTGGGGCCAATTCAGTTTAGTGAAATTCAAATATAAAATTATCATCTCATCAAACAGAGGAATTGACCACCTCAGAAAGTTTACTGGCTTCCTTCTGCATTGAATCTATTTCAGAGTAATTCTGTCCAAAGCGACTCAGTCCTTACATTAATTTTTGTGTGTATGAACCATGAATGAAATAGGGGGGGGGGGGAGAGGAAGGGGTGGATGGGTGGGGGAGGTTTAACATAAAGAGCGCTACTAACTGAAAGGAGGCAAGTAGAGGGAAGGAAGGAAGGAGAGGAGGGTACTACCTTAGAGGTTGTAGTATTGTGAAAGGTTTACCCAGATATTGAATAGGCAGGGGGTGTGACCAGAGCTTCAGGAGGGAGAAAACTGTAAGGAGGAGGGAAGGGGAGGGGCGTGAGAGAGTTGCATGCACAGGGAATAGCATAATAATGGTGTCACACTTTCCCTTCCACTTCGGTTTGTTAAATTACGGTTGTGAATGTGTGTGTGTGTGTGTGTGTGTGTGTGTGTGTGTGTGTGTGTGTGTGTGTGTGTGTGTGTACAGATCTCTCTCTCTCTCTCTCTCTCTCTCTCTCTCTCTCTCTCTCTCTCTCTCTCACACACACACACACACACACACACACACACACACACATCGATGGTAATCACAATGAGACAGGAAGTCGACAAAGAAGTTGACTATAGGCTTCGACAACGACAGCAACCACGACTACAGACAAGAAAAAAAATGACAATGTTGATAAGGATTCAGTGACAAAAACCCGCACCAAGATAAACCATGAAAGAGTAGAATCCCCCCCCCCCCCCCCTCCCCGGACCCTCCCTCTTTTCCCCTCTACCATGATTATAAGGTTTCACCACCAACCATTAACCGCGGATGGTTTAGTCCGCTTTTCAGTGGAGCTCAGCGGAGCATTTAACAACAGCTGAACGGCACAGAACCTTCCCTATTCCTACCTACCTACCTGCCTACCTACGTACCTACCCTATGGGACACTGACTCTAACCCCCCTGCCCCTCTCCCCTAAATAGGTGCTTCTGTCAAACGGCACAGAACCCTATTCCTACCTACCTACCTACCTGCCTTCCCTATTGGACACAGACTCTCCCCCCCTCCCGGCTCCCCCCCCCCCCCCCCCCTAGTTTTGTGGTGCTTCTGTCAACTCAGTGCTTTTTCCCACGAGGAAGGATAGCTTCCCTGGCATGACTAACCTACCACACTAATATAGGTCTAGGACAGTTTTTTGTTGAAAAATAGACCTGATTGTATGAAGAACTAGGCTATACCTACCACTCTGCTCTGCATAGCTTCCTGTCCTGTGGTAGGCCTATGGTTGGTTTCATTATTGCCATTCTTCCTTCCCGCATTCCTGCCAGGTCTGGCTGAAACCCCCTCTGTCAAGTCAAGTCAAGTCAAAATGATCTTTATTGAGGGTAAAAGATTAGGTTTACACAGCTTTTTTTCATCCTCATAGGCTATGTGTCTCTGTGTGTACATGCCTGTCTGTTTTCTCTCTCTCTCTCCATCCCCCACCCCCCCACTCCCGTTTTGTCTCTCCCCCCCCCCCCCCTTTACATGAGTGGGACTTTCCATTAATTGTTTAAGGGCCTAATTGTACTATCAAACTCACACACACACACACACACACACACACACACACACACAACACACACACACCACACACACACACGACGCGCGCACACACACACACACACACACAACACACACACACACACACACACAACACACACACAGACGCGCGCGCACACACACACACACAACACGAACTCATGCTTATTATTTAAGGCATAGTTTATTTTAAAGTTGTTGAAATCATGTTAGCAAATTAATGTTGGTGAAATGTTTGTTGTTGTTGTTTTAGTTGTTTGTTTGCTTTTTCCCCTCTTCTTTCTTTTGTTGGCTTTATTGTTTGCTAGGGATTTTCTGCTTTGTATTTTGTTGGTTTTTTGTTTTGTTTTGGATTTGATTTTTGCTATTGTTTTGATTTTTTTCTTTTCTTTTCTTTAGATAGATGGCTTGATGGAAAAAAGCAGATCGCTGCTTACTCAATGTACCATCTGTGAAATAAAAATTTGATTGATTGATTGATTGATTGCAAACACACACTACAGATAAGCAGACGCACAGACAGATAGACCAGACAGACACACGCACGCACCCACCACGCGCGCGCACACGCACACATACAAACACACTCAAATTAAAATATACTTTATTATCTCTAAAACAGATAAATAGGCATACATGCTTGCTTGCTTGGCGTTTTAGTGTATGTGTGCACGCACGTGCGTGTGCACGTGAGTGCGTTCACGCGCACGCACATAGTAAGCAGATGCAAATGTTGTAGCCTACACGCATGCTGTGTGCGTTTGAGGTGCGTGCACGCACGCACGCACTAGCGTACGCAAGCTGTTAGAGAGAGAGAGAGAAGAGAGAGAGAGAGAGAGAGTCGATTACAGTCACAGCGGAGTTACTCGATCTAGGGTTAGGGACTGTATCAACTAAACACCACATCGTGTCGAGAGCAGCAAAGCTGGAGGTCGCTCTAACGGCTATAGCCTCCCGGGAACCTGTTACATGAAGCCACTATCAAGTTGCAATATCAAAGTTACGTCATAACATGTACCAGCAGAATGGCAATGACTGCAGAACGGTGGTCTGCTTTATCAGCTGTTACCGCTATACTCATCTCCCGGCGACTGTGCTGCGATCATTTTCTTCGACCCTTTTAGTTTTACAGGACTTCTAGAAAAGACTTGGGCGAGAAGTATTATCGGTCAGCTTTCGAAATGCACCGGAGATCTTTGATGTGATTATGTATGTGTGGGTAGACCTTGAAAACACGTCATTTACTCGGCATGTGAAAGTCTTTCCCAGGCCCGAGCACCACTCCTCCCGTCTTGCGTACCTGCCGTCAACCCCCGTGTCACCCAATCGAATGCATCGGTACGATCACGTGGTTTGTCACTTTTCGAACACAAAGCATGTTGTGTTGTTGACTGTGCAGCGTACCTGTGTAGAAACCGGAAATCTGAAGTCTGTGTATGATCTGTGTGCTATACAGACCAATTAAAAAGAACACAGACAAGGGAGGTAGCAGAGAAGCTTGCAAGTGAACGTGTGGATTATTTCGTGTGGACAGCGCCTAAGGACTGGGTATTCTCTTGGTGGGACAGCCAGACATGGCAATCAATGATGGCGGCTGTGTAAACTTCCGATTGGGAAGGCGACAAGATCAACCCACTTGCAAGTTGATTACAGCACACTCCGATCCGTCAACTCTACCTGCTCTGTGATCTGTGTACAATATTTCTGTTAGGAAACAATTCCACCAACATTTCTTTTTCTGTATAACATTGATGTATGAAATAAGGGGTCTGCTTTTGTCACACCTTCACGACAAGCAGACGTGACCAGGTGGGATTTACCTGTTGGTGTGTACGGAATGACACAGAGTGTGTAATCGTGTCTTAATTCAGGTTTTGATCAGAGGAGGTAGTGTTACTTTTGCCAGTATGTGTGCGGAAAGACAGTCGACAATTTTGTACTTAAAACGGAGTGTTTTGCTCTGGTTGACGGTGCTGGGGTGTCTTCAGTTGACAAAAGCCCAAGGTAAGCACTGGAAATGGTTGATGAAAGCATTATTTATAGACATGTATACATCAGAATTGATAAAAGCTTTTTGATAGAAAGAAAGTGAATGGTGTTTTTTCCTCCTGTGTGAGCACGATTAAAAGCACTGAAACACTGGCCAAAGAAATCGCAAATCACTGTATGATGTGTATCAGTAGGCTATCTAATGCCATAAGGGCAATATGATTATTATCAATATAAATATATATATATATATATATAATATAATATATTATATTGATACAATGCAGAGAAACGTAAGTTCATAACCCCTGGCATGACCCGCCCCCCCAATCCCCCCCCCCCCCAACAGAAACACACACACACACACACGTCAACACACACACACACACACACACACAGAGTAACACACACACACACTTAGTTCACACACACACACACACACACACACACACACACACACACACACACACACACACACACACACACACACACACACATGGACACACACATATTACATATAAATAATGCACACTCACTCTCATTGTTCTCTCTCTCTCATTGTTCTCTCTCATTCTCTCTGTTTCTCTCTGTGTCTGTCTGTCTGTCTGTCTGTCTGTCTGTCTGTCTGTCTGTCTCTCTCTCTCTCTCTCTCTCTTTCTCGCTCTCTCTTTCTCACCCCACCCGCCCCCCAACTTGTCCCCATATTTGTGAATGGACGGAATGTCTAAAAAATTGTCATTGTCTCTCTCTCCCTCTCCCTCTCCGTGTGCGAACGCACGCAGAAAATCTTGTGCACATGTTAAATCCTGTTCCGCTTTTCATAAGAGTAGGCCATCATGTGCCAGTGGGAACAGATGACATATTACAAACCTGCATACACACGGGGACTGGATGTAAAACAGCACAAGAGTGCTTATTCCATTATCCTCAATATAAAAGAATAAATCAAATCAAATCGGTCAAATCAAATCAAATCCCCTCTCTCTCTCTCTCTCTCTCTCTCTCTCTCTCTCCTCTCTCTCTCTCTCTCTCTCTCTCTCTCTCTCTCTCTCTCTCCTCTCACACACACACACACACACACACACACACACACACACACACACACACACTCACACACACAGAGTGACACAGAGAGAGAGAGAGAGAGAGAGAGAGAGAGAGAGAGAGAGAGAGAGAGAGAGAGAGAGAGAGCATGAAATAGGAGGATGGGAGGGATTATGGATGGGGGTGAATTTGAATGAAAAAACATTTCAAACTCAAACAGAATTGTCTGCAACAAGGAGGCGCAAACTTACCTAGTGCCAACTGCCATGTGGTGATGTACTGCAATATATGCCAATAGTGCAAGAGAGAGAGAGAGAGAGAGAGAGAGAGAGAGAGAGAGAGAGAGAGAGAGAGATTTTATTTATTTTATTTATTCTTTTATATCGAGGATAATGGGATAAGCACTCTTGTGCTTTTTTACATCCAGTCCCCATGTGTATGCAGTTTTGTAAATGTCATCTGTTCTCACCGGCACACGATGGCCTACTCTTACGAAAAGCGGTAAAGGATTTAACGTGTACGCAAGATGTTCTGTATGCGTTCACACACGGGGCCTCGGTTTATAGTCTCATCTGAAGGACTTTTGGGGAGAGTGGAGTCAGCGCTAATGTTAACTCCAGGAGAAAAATCTCCTTGACCAGAATGGAACCCGGGTTGTCAAATTGCGAGGGCAATGTTCTGACCACTAGGCTATCCAGAGAGAGAGAGAGAGAGAGAGAGAGAGAGAGAGAGAGAGAGAGAGAGAGAGAGAATGAATGAATGAAAGAATCTTTCATTCATTCATTCATTCATTCATTCATTCATTTATTCATTCATTTATTCATTCATTCATAATTCATTCAAATGTTCAAAGAGAGAGAGAGAGAGAGAGAGAAGAGAGAGAGAGAGAGAGAGAGAGAGAGAGAGAGAAAATGAAAGAAAAACTTGGGGCAGCATAGCCTAGAGGTCAGATCATTAAGCTTGTTGCAATCTAACACTGTAACTAGTGTAACAGTGTTTTTTCCACATGAGCAAACTTAACTTCGGCGGTAATTGAGAGAGAGACTTAGGCTACCTACCTCCTGACTGTCCTGGCAAATTGGAAGTCTCAAGTCAATGTCCAACTCAGGCAACTGTATCCCCAAAGTCAGAATGTGGGGGTTACCTTAATGGAGAGGGGGGGAGGGGGTGGAAGGAGGGAAATCCAAATTTTAAAAGTTTAAGGAAGAAGGAAGGGAAACAGGAAGAAGGAAGGGTAAGAAAAGATTTCAGTTAAGGAAGCTGGAAAGGCTAAAAAAAAAAAAAAAAAAAAAAAGCTGCGGAAAAGGGAGGGAAGGATGGGAATTAGACAAATAAATGAACCCCCTCCCCCAAAAAACAACAACAACAACCCAACACTGAAAAAGGAAAGATAAAGAAAGAAGAGCCCCCCCTCCCCCTTCCTTCTTTACCATCAACCAAAAAACCAAACAAATAAAAACCAAACAGAAAAAAAAGCGAGGGTTTTCAGTGAAAAAAAGAGAAAATGATCAATAAGAAAAGGAAAAGAAAAAAAAGGAAGAGAAACAGATACAGACAGAAACAGGGAGAAAGAGAGAGATTTATAAATTTTTTAAATATTTATTGAGGATAATAGAATTTATAAGCACTCATGTACTTTTTTACATCCAGTCCCCATGTGTATGCAGTTCTGTCTTAATCTATTCCCACAGGCACACAATGGCCTACTCTGACAAAAAGGGGAACAGGATTTAACATGTGTGCAAAA
>CM060316.1:114190524-114195524 GCA_030674155.1 Stramonita haemastoma
AGGTGTAATTATGTCTGACTGTTTTTAAGCCCAGGAATTCTGATTTGATACCCCAGGTGACTTTATTTGCTTCAGTCTTTTTTCATTCTTTTTTTAGGTCATAGATCAAAGACCTGGTAGATTTATTTTATTCTGAATTATTTTAAAAAATATATCTATTAATCATAATATTGACAGTCACCTTTTTCTTCAAGGCATACCTTGAAACATGCAGAATGGCAGAACTTTACTAGATGGGAGAGAACAGATCTGCAGGAAGAACATATGAGCACTCTAAAAAGATAAAGAAGTGAAAAATAATAAATATTTAATCAGTGGTTCATTTCAGTAGAGAATTTTTTTTTAAATAAAGATAGGAAAAAAATACTGCCCACCAAATAAGCATGAAGCAGTTAGTTCAGCTTATGCAGGACTATGGAGACTTTGCTTTCATGTTGCATTTGTTTTATGTTATTGGTAAATAGAATTAACAGAGTGATTGAATGAATAGCAGTTAAAGAAAAAAAGCCTAGTGATTTTGTAATTAAACAAAGCATTACAGTGTTCATTTTGTAAAAAAGGAACATCAATGGATACAGAAGCCTTAACATGTAAAAGATTTTTTCTTTTTGATTAAAGCTCATCTGTATCACGAATTTAATTTTACTTTAAACAAAAAAAAGTATCTTGTGTTTCATTATGTATATTTTTGATATTGTATTGAAGACACATTAGGGGAGAACTCACCTGTTTGGTATTATATATAGTCTTTCACTCATACATCATTAATTTTTTTTTCCTTTTCTAAATTTAAAACTATATATTCACAGAGAACAATTTTGTTAAAAATACTATTAACAGAAATAACCAGAGGTTGATATATATAAATTATATTAATAACCAGACATTGATTATATAATGAAGTTATTTAGTCTGGTCTCATTTGGGGAAGGGAATCCGCCTTGTAAATTTGTCGCTTGATACCCCGGGTGAGTGAGTGATTGATTTGCGGTGACCGATCCTGTAGATTTGGCAGTGCTGGTCAGTAGCAGCTTCATGTGTATGTATAACATTATGTGTAACGGTTTGTTCTGCCCAATTTCAGCGGACAACGCATCAGGTACGACCTTCCCTCTGCTGCAGATAACTGTGCTAATTTCTGTGCAGCGCTAGTCTGACTGTAACGTTTTAACGCTAGTAATTGATCGATCTTTGAATCTCTTTTTTTCTTTTCTTGTCTGTACAGCTTTTAATACCTGATAATCAGCCTTTTGCTCAGTGTTTAGTCTTTCATATTTTTTTATATTTTGCTGTGTATAATTTTCTACTGGCTGCTGTATTGATCAACATAATGATGTTGAAAGATTGGATATGCTTTGTTGTTAAAAAGGTGTTTATCAATGCTATCGTTAAGTTGTGTGCAAAAGTGATAAAAAGCATCTTTCTTATTTTGTGTTTATGATAGGCATGAAATAGGATTAAAAAAATTCCTGGATTTATGTATACATAATATGTATCTTCAGTTTAATGTCTATTCACATTTTGTGATTTTAGACAAACAAAAACAAGCAAACAAAAAAAAAACAAAAACAAAAAACAACAACAACAAAAAACAACAACCCTGAAAGAGTTAACAATAAACTGAAAAATGTCATTTAACAATGCTGAAATAAGAAACTAATCCTAACACTACAAAAACTGGATTATTGGACTTCTTTTCAACGCTAACACAATGTCCAACAGCAAAGAAGGTTCAGACAAAATCTGATCCAGTGACAAACTAGGTACAGCAGGTAAAAATGTTTTTAAATGTTCACAATTGAAAATGACATGACTATTTGTAATCTTCTCACCACAAATACAGTTTACATCTTTCACGTATTTTGTCCTGAATGCGTTTAGTTTAAATCTATAAATGAGGCATGACACATTTCTCCGATTATACCAACCAGAAACTTTGTTACATACTAAAGCATTCTGAAAATCTATCACATTGCTTGTGCGGCTATTATACGGACAATAGCCAGACTCATTTATCTTCTTTCTGAAATGCTTCCAGCAAGCGTTTTGTAGCAAGTTATATCCCTCATGCAGAGATAAGGCAACATTTATTTCACAAGAATTATTTTTACACCTGGCTCCAAACTTTGCAAGGCAGTCAACTTTTTCATTAAAATAGATACCAGTATGTGAGGGAACCCAACAGAAAGTAATAGTGCTACCTCTTAAAATCAAAAAGTGTACCAGATGCCTGATTTCAGTGATGAGGTCTTTTCTTACTTTAGAAGTAGAATTGTTTAAAGCATGCAAAACCGATTTAGAATCGACACACATAAGGATGTTGAATATGTTTTTAGGGAAGTCAAGTACATGGTATAATGCCAACAGAATGGCAGTTAGCTCAGCTGTAAATATAGATTTATTTTTTCCCAGGTTGAAAGATCGTTCTACTTTCAATGATGGGATAATGAAAGCTGCACCTGTCTCATTAGTATTTAGAACAGACCCATCGGTATAGATTTTGAGATGATCAGGGTAAGTGGTTTGAATATGTTCCTTTACTAATGATGTAAGAATGTTAACATTGTCAACTTTTCTTATAGAAGAATAATTAATGTCAAAATGAGCTTTAAGCAGTTCCCAAGGTGGACAGGGAGCTGACTTTACCTCTGATTTAGCTACTTCATTTGGGTTAAGTTCTGAATGTTTAAAAAGTGTAGAGGTATACGTGCTAATTGTGGTAAGTGAGCTAATAGTTCTTGCTCTTTTCGGAAAGTGAAAGTCAGACTTTATCTGGACTTCTTTTTCAACATTGCTATCATTTGCTGTACTTCTTAGAACATATTTTGCCACAGCAAGTTGTCGATATTCATTCAAAGGCAGAACCCCTACTTCTTTATATGTGCCTATAGATGAGGCATGAGGTGGTACACCTAAAGCAAGTCGAAAAGCTTTACAATCAAGACTCTGGATTTTCTTAAGCAAGTAATTTGGAGCACTGAAAAAGACTTCTTGTCCATAGGACAGTCTTGAGCGCACAAGGGACAAGGATAGATGCTTTAATACAGAAGTATCTTGCCCCCATGGTTGTTTACTGGTAACTTTTAAGAAGTTAAGAACTTTTTTAGCTTTAGTTGCCAAGTATTCAATATGTTGATTCCACATTAACTTAGAAGTAAGGTATACTCCTAAAAATTTCACTGCTTGTTTGTATTCTAGATCTTCTCCATTAATTCGAAAATTAGGTAAATCTTGTGGGTCAACACCGTTGTTAAAAAGGACAAGGTTGGTTTTTTCAGGTGAAAGTGAGAGACCATTTTCAAAAAGATAACTACTGAGTTTGTCAATTTCTTTTTGATATACATTTTGATAGAACTTCAACTGTCTTTTGGGTGTTTTCTTTTTCATTGTAACATCCATCCACATGCATATGTCGTCAGCATATTGTACAAGAACAGCACTGCTTGATAAAAGTCTAGGAAGATCATACAATAAAATATTGAATAGATAGGGTGATATTACTGAACCTTGTGGGATACCCATGTGTGGTGATCTTGGAGTAGAATAACAATTTCCAACTTTAGCTTGAATGATTCTTTCTGACAAAAAACTTTTAATATAGAAGTAAATACTGCCAGAAAGGCCAATAGATTTCAGTTTATATAGCAATCTCTCATGCCACACATGATCATATGCTTTATGTACGTCAAAAAAAAGTGGCTAGTACATTCTTCCTGCGAGCAAACTGATGTTTTACATGAGTCGTTAGTTTTACCAAATGATCAACTGTAGATCTACCCTTACGGAAACCTGCCTGATTTATAGGTATAATTTTATTTTTGTCACAAAAATGTGTCAGTCTGTTTAAGATTATTTTTTCCATCAACTTTCCTGTATGAGAAGTTAGTGCAATTGGTCTATAGTTATTTTTATCACTACATATTATACATAATATGTAGTAAACAATATAAATAAAGAAAATAATAATAAAATAATGACAATAACAGTGATAAGATATAAATTACACATTTGCCCAACTACTCCCTCCCCCCTTACACACACACACACACAGACACACACACACACACACACACACACACACACACACACACACACACACACACACACACACACACACACACACACACACACACACACACACTATCTCTCCATCTGTCGGTCTATCTCTCTGTCTGTGTCTGTATGTCTGTCTGCCTGTCTTTCTCATACAAACACACATACACAAATGCATGCATACAGACTAATGTGCACGTAGGCACGCACGCACACATGCACGCACGCACGCACGCACGCACGCACGCACGCACGCACGCACGCACGCACGCACGCACGCACGCACCACACACACACACACACACACACACACACACACACACACACACAACAGAGTACACACACATGGTTTGTTAAAGTTCCTTAAACAATCAAGATGTCATCAGTGACTTGACAGGAATATTTTCACATTATAAACAATTTGTTTTACACTTTTTAATTATATTTGTAAACATTTTGAGTTATGATTAAAAAAAAAGACCGAAGCAAAACAAAAGAAATCTGATTTAACAATCCCCGAAGTTGGAATGCGGCTACCTTATTGATGAGCAAGAACGGTTGCGCATCCAAAAATCTCGCCATCGGTGAACCTTGGAGCTCCAGCCAAGGAACAAAGAAAAAATAAGAATCTAGCAATCCATGGTATCTTCAAAATAAAATAATTATAGAAAAAAAGTATAAAAGATATATGGAATATGTTATCTTATACATGTATATGTGTATGTCTGAATATGAAGATTTTGCTTTGTGTTTGTTTGCTTTATGCCCATACTACAATAGTTTAGGATGAAGTCAAATAGCTACATGAAAAGAGCACAAGTAGAAGAACTGTGAAAAGAATCCGTCGTTTCTGTGCTTTTTCTGTTTACACACTAACCCAGTCATCAGCCAGACTAACACCACGGCCTCTGCTGCACAAAAAATATAGTGTTGCCTTTTTTAGGATA
>CM060316.1:114200524-114248024 GCA_030674155.1 Stramonita haemastoma
GCTGTCACTGTCCCTGTTGCTGTACTGTCACTGTTGCTGTCACTGTCCTGTTGCTGCTGTCACTGTTACTGTCACTGTTACTGTCACTGTTGCTGTGCTGTCATTGTCACTGTCATCATCACTTGCTGTCACTGTCATTGTCACTGTTGTTGTCACTGTCGCTGCGTCACCTCTATCTGTGTCATAACTATGAAGCTGTCAATGACTGGTTTTGAGTTTAGTTAGGGGCCTGAGTAGGGTGGGTTTGTTTTGTTTTTCGTTTGTTGTTGTTGGGGTTTTTTTTGGTGAGGGGTGGGAGGTTGTGAAGCTTTTGGTGCTGAATTGTGTTAAATGTTTGCTCTGTGTGTGTGTGTGTGTGTGTGTGTGTGTGTGTGTGTGTGTGTGTGTGTGTGTGTGTGTGTAATGTGTGTAATGTGTGTGTATACATATACATGTGTATGTGTATAATGTGGTGTGTGTGTGTGTATGTGCGTGTGTGTTTGTGTGTGCATGCTTGTGCACATGCATGTGTGCACACTTCTGTGTGTGAGTGTATCTCTGTTTCTGCATGCATGCATGTGGGTGTGTGTGGATTTGTGTGTGCATACTGCATTTGCACTCACACACTTTCATGCACATGTCTGTCTGTGTATGAACACCTGTCTGTAGTGTCTGAGAGTGTGTCTGTGTTCATACATAGTATCACAATAATGTATATTATACACACATTTTGAACTGGACAATTACTAATCCCTGGGTTCTTTCTGTTTCCAGGCCTATTGCCTCTTTGGAGATTCGTTGGTACAAAGTGGAATCTGACGGCTCGAGGACTCGGATTGAGCCAGGGAGCAAGTATCGGCTGATCCTCTTCAACCGCCGCCTGAACATCCGCGGGGTGGAGAAGGAGCATTCGGCAACCTACGTGTGTGAAGGAGTCCTCACCACCAACGGGGCCAGTGTGGAAGCCTCTGCCAACTTGACGGTTCTGGGTGAGTGGTAAAAGTAAAGGTAAAGGTAAAAGGTAAAGGTGTCCCATAACCTGTGTGGCTGTAGGGGAGCAAGGTGTCAGAGACCTCAGCTTCTCTAGGGGCCAGCATATTGAGGGCAGCACCCATCTCTTCTCCCTCACTGCTTTACCTTCCCTGACCCTAAAGAGGGCAGGTACCCATTTACAGCTGGGGGGACTGGGTGAGAGGTAGAGATCTGTATTTCTGTAGGCATCGGTCAATCTTGGAAGACTATGGAGTTACGCTCTAGGCTCTAGAGTGCAAAGCCTGGGTAAGTATGGAGGGCACGTTGTTACCCATGCAGCAGATCCCCCCCCCCCAAACCAAAAACAAAGTGTGGGGAGAACTACAGTATTTATCTATTTTTATTTTATTTTATTTAAATTTTGTTTATTCTATGAAAAATACATAACAAAGCGTGGGGAGAACCACAATAAGTTTTATGATGATGATGTTGCTGTTGTGATGATGGTGTTGATGATGATGTGATGGTGATGATGTTGATGCCGATGTTATGATGATGATATATTGGTGATGATGTTGTGGTGATGATGTTGTTGCTGTTGTGAAAATGGAGATGATGATGTTGCTGTTGGGGTGATGGAGATGATGGTGATGATGTTTCTGCTGATGGTAATGATAATTATATTGTTGTTGTGATGCTGATGCTGATGATGTTTTCACATTGCCTATCAATGAATTGACTGTGCACAGAGGCCCCGCTGCTGAGCAGACCCCAGACCACCAAGATAGAGCGAGACTTCAGCCAGTCCGTCCTCATGGCCTGTGAGGCCACAGGCGTGCCTGAACCCCACATGAACTGGTTTTTCAACGGCAATAATGTCTCCAAAATTGCCTCGGGAAGGTCAGTTTGTGTGTGTGTGTGTGGATGGGGGGGGCAGGGTATCTTCTTCTTCTTCTTCTGCTCCTCCTCCTCCTCCTTTTTTTTTTTTTCTTCTTCTTCTTCTTCTTCTTCTTCTCTTCTTCTTCTTCTTCTTCTTTCTTCTTCTTCTCTCCTCGTCCCCTCCTCCTCCTCTCCTCCTCCTCTCCTCCTCCCGTCCTCCTCCTCCCTTCCCTCCTCCTCCTCCTCCTCCTCCTCCTCCTCCTCCTCCTTCTCTTCTTCTTCTTCTTCTTCTTCTTCTTTCTTCTTCTTCTTCTTCTTCTTCTTCTTCTCTTCTTTCTTCTTCTTCTTCTTCTTCTTCTTTCAGCTTCTTTCAGCTTCTTTCAGCTTCTTTGCCTTCTTATAGTTTTTATCATCATCATCAACATCCTCCTCCTCCTCCTCCTCCACACTATCACCACCACCAGCCCCCCCCCCCCTCCCCCACTATCAGTTTTCAAGCTTCTTACTGTCATTCTAATCATAATGGTGAACAATCCTTTTTTTTTCTTTCAATTTAAAATGTTCTTTTTTTTTGGTGACCAATCCTTGTTGTGTTACCTGTCCTCAGGCACACGGTGTTCAGCAACGGAAGCCTGTTGATCACTAACCTGGACCTGCCAGACGCGGGCAGGTATCAGTGTTTTGCCACCAATGCTGCCGGGGAGGACTACTTCCCCATCTTCCTCAACATCAACAGTCAGTGCTGATGCTAGCGTATTGGCTTTTATCTCTTTTTTTGTTGTGGTGGTTACTTTGACATAGCTTTTGTATGTGTGGGTGGGTGTCAGGGTGGGTGGGTAGATGTGTTCGTGTGTGTGGTGTGTGTGTTTGGTGTGTGTGGGTGGGTGGATGTGTGTGTGTGTGTGTGTGTGTGTGTGTGTGTGTGTGTGTGTGTGTGTGTGTGTGTGTGTGTGCATGTATGCATGTGTGTGTATGTGTGTATAAGTAAAAAAAAAAAAAGAACACTTTTGTGCCTATGTAAGTCTCAAAATCTCAGGCATGGAATGCGTGCATGTGTCTGGTAAACTGTATTCTGATTTTGGTAAATTTAATTTCACTGTTTTGATATGTTGTCATCTCACTGACATCCAGTACAGCAGGGTATGATTGCCTCAACGCCTTTAGTCAGGATACTCGTTTCATTGATCCTATGCCTTTGTAGCTGACTGTGTGGTGTGTACGAAGTCACTGTATGTTGTGTTGTGTGGGACAGGTGCCCCCCCGCAGATCACCAAGCCTCCAGAGAACCTGACCATTGTGGAGCAGTCAGACGCCCGCTTCTACTGCGAGGTCACCGGGGCGCCCACTCCTCAGGTCACCTGGAAGAAAGGTACAAAAAATGGTTTTGCCCCGTTTTTCCTTGGAATAGTTTAGCATGTTTTTGGTTGAGAGATTTTCTTTGAATTTTTTATTTTGTAATGTGTCAGAGTCTTGCAGTATTGTCTTTGCAAGTCCTGTTCATCTTGCGACATGCCCATACCATTTAAGTTTACACTTCTTTACCATTGTTAGATGGTTTTCGTAGAGCCCAAATAAGTAAATAGACAACCCCCCACTTTTTCTGATCTCATCAATCTGAAATGACTGACACAGCAGGTGATGTTTTTCTGTTGTTGGCAGTCACCAGTAGTGGAGAGGAAGACGTGGTGTATGGTGGACCCTTCCAGAAGTTCAGCACGTACCTGCTGATCGTGTCGGTGAGGAAGGAACACTCGGGCCTGTACAAGTGCGAGGCAGTCAACATCAAGGGACAGCAGTCTGCAGAGGCCCAGCTCACTGTCATCAGTAAGTCCTTCTGTGTGTGTGTGTGGGTAGTGGTTGGTGTGTGTGTGTGTGTGTGTGTGTGTGTGTGTTGGTGGGTGTGTGGTAGTTGGGTTGTGTGTTGTGTTGTGTGTGTTGAGTGTGGGTAAGGTGTGTGGTGTGTGTGTGTGTGTGTGTGGTGTGTGTGTGTGTGTGTTGTGTGTGTGTGTGTGTGTGTGTGTGGTTGTGTGTGTGTGTGTGTGTGGTGTGTGGTGGGTGGGTGTGGGTGGGTGTGTGTGTGTGTGGGGGGGGGGGGGGGGGGGGGGGGGGGGGGTTGGTGTGTGTGTGTGTGTGTGAGAGTTTTTTATTTTTTATTTATTCTTTTATATCGAGGATAACAGAATAAGCAATCATGTGCTTTTTTTCATCCGGTCCCTGTGTGTATGCAGTTTAGTGAGTGAGTGAGTGAGAGGGAGGGAGGAGAGAGAGAGAGAGGAGGGAGGGAGGAAGGGAGGGAGAAAATTGAATTGAATTGAATAAATTTTATTTCCAGAAGGTGATAGAATAAGCAAGAAGAGAGGAGAGAGAAAGCACATTTTGAATGCTGTATATGATTAAAGCGACTATTGAGTATTTGTCGCTAATATGCCATTGATTTGTATGATTTCTTTATACAAACATGCACAATTATTTAACGCAGTATGACATTCACATTTTCTTTATCACACATTTCACAGCAGCACATATCATCATGTTTCTGTCCCCAAACAGCCAAAACCCAGATCCAGCGGCCCCCACAGAACCAGACAGTCATCATCAGCTCCGCCGTTCGCTTTGAGTGTGGCATCACGCAGGACGACAACGCAGTGCCGGTGTGGGAATGGTTCTTCTACAAAAACGGCGACAAAACCAACGAGAAGCAGCTGAGTAGCACCGGGCGTCACCAGATTCTGGGGGATGGAACGCTGATTCGTGTACGGCGTGTCGGCGCAGGACATCGGCGTGTACAAGTGTCATGTCATCTCTGCTGGTGGCAACGACAGTCGCATTGCGTCGCTGAATGTCATAGGTGAGTTTGTGCTGTTTTTTTTCAGAGAGGGATACTTTAACCCTTTTGCTGCTATCATATTTTGCTCAGGCATGTGCTGGATGAAAAAGAGAGAGCGGTGAATCATGTTGATTGTCAACTGAGCATTGGTGGTGATGGTTTCTACGATGAACACTGTTTGTTAACAGTGCAGTAAAGAGGTTAAGAGACTGATTAAAAGAAAATAAACCTAAATATGTGGCATTAAGCAGATAATGGCTTTAACTAGAAATATTTGTTTTTATAGCATTATCATGTGTGAAGTATGTAAATTACATACCCGTGTACTTATGGGACTGGGAAGAAAGCACACTTCAGTCAGTTTCACCTGTACTTGTTTGATTTTATAGATCTGCGCAGAACCACACAGTTTTCAGTGATGAGCGTGTTGTCTCACCTGTACAGAGCGTGTTGTCTCACCTGTACAGAGCATGTTGTCTCACCTGTGCAGAGCTGCCCAGACCCCCGGCCATTATCCGCGTGGCTCTGAACCCACAGGAGAACAACAGCGTGGTGGTCACCTGGAACACCGCCTTCGATGGAAACAGCCCCCTCCAAAAATACATCATCACCTTTCGGGAGGAAAATCCCAGTGAGTTATCTTTGTTTTGTCATCGTGGGCACATACGCATGCATGCATGCACGCATGCAAGCGTGCACGTGTGTGCCCCACACACACACACACACACACACACACACACACACACACACACACACACACACACACACACACACACAGAAACACACACACACACACAGAAACACACACACACAGAAACACACACACACACATACACACACACACACACACACACACACACACACACACACACACACACACACACACACACACACACACACACAAATGCACGCACACGCATGCACACATGCGTGTGCTCACCCACACACATTCACACACAACACACGCACGCACGCAACACCCCCCGCCCCCCCCCCACCACCACACCTGTTACCTGTTGACTTAACCCTTCAAAACATATACCTGGTGGAGGTAACCTCCTCACAACGCATACCTGCTGACTGTTTCAGATGGGAACAATGACGGAGTGGGGTGGGAGGTGTACCCTGACGTCATCCCCCCGGCTCCACGTCCCACGTGGTGTCCAACCTGCGGCCCTCACGCTACTACCGCTTCCGCATCTCCGCTGTCAACACGGTCGGCGAGGGCAACGCCAGTCAGCCCATGCCCAACCCCGCCATTAAGATGCCCACGCAGCGTGAGTGGGTTATGGACTATTCTGACTCTGGAAATCCTTTGGTTGTTTCCAAAACTTTACCCCCCCCCCTCCCCCTCCAAGTTAGTTGTGATTAAGGCAATTCTTTTGTCAGTCAGTTTATAGTATTTTCATCTTTGTTTTACTTTTTACATGTCATCCAGAAAATATAACTGAAGGCTTAAAAAAGGAAGAGGGTGGAGAGAGGGGGGAAAGAGAGAGAGAAGGCTTAGTTTTGGTATTTCAGTATATTTCAATCGTTTTTGTTTGTCATAACTGCTCTGTCTCTGTCTCTCATTCGCTCTCTCTGTCTCTTTGTCTGTCTGTTTCTGTCTGTCTGTCTGTCTGTCTCTGTCTGTCTGTCTGTCTGTCTGTCTGTCTGTCTGTCTGTCTGTCTGTGTGTGTGTGTGTGTGTGTGTGGTGTGTGGGTGCGTGTGCATATGCGCATGTGTACATGTATATCAGTTTTATTTCTCTTTCTTTGTACAGCACCGAGCAGCCCTCCACGCAATTTCTTCTGCACACAAGCGGGCCAGAACGAAATCAAGGCGACCTGGGATCCCCCAGAGCCGGACACGCTGAACGGGAATCTGGAGGGGTACATCATCCGCTACAAGCTGGCCAGCCTGGGGGACAGCCTCATGCAGGAGATCAACGTGTCCTCAGAGAGCAGCCGGTCCTACATCATCCGCTTCCTGGTCGCCTTCAACCAGTACGCCATCAAGATCGCCGCCTACAACGAGGAGGGTCCAGGTGTCTTCACCAGCCCCTTCTTTGTGTGGACGCGGGAAGGCTTGCCCACCGACGCCCCCAAAAACCTGGTGGCCACCCCCACCAACTCCACCGTCGTCCTTCTCCAGTGGGACCCCCCACGACCTAATGAGATCAACGGCCGTAACCTTGGCTACATGATTGAGATTTTCCAAAACGCGTCCTGTTCCGCAGTTTTTTTATCGGGTCGAACGCCAGCAACTTGTACGGGCAGCAGGAGACGGAGATTGTGGACCTGAAGAAGTACACGAATTACTCCATCCAGATCGCCTGCCGCACCACACCTGGTCTGGGGCCCTACAGCGCTGCTGTCGCTGTCAAGACCCTGGAAGATGGTAAGGAGTTTTGCTGTTGTTTTGTGGAAATGTGTATTATGTTTATCAGGAATTTTCCATTTTTGTGTGTTTACACGTTGTTTCATGAATATATTTATTTATATATATATATATATATATATATATATATATATATATATATATATATATATATATATATGTTGTGGTGTGTATATATAGATATGTATATATTTATATATATTTTTGAATTGATATAGTTGTGATTCCCACAAGCTGTGTATTTTCCTGAACAGCACATTGATTAAAGCTCACACACCTGTTAGATTTTTGTTGGGGATTAATCGCGTTTCTTTCATTTTGCAGTTCCGGGTCCTGTGCGTGACCTGTATTTTGACAATGTCCAGGACCAGTCTCTACGTGTGACCTGGAAAGTTCCCAGTGAAATCAATGGAATTTTGAAAGGTGAGTCTGAACCACTGAGGTAATGTAGCATTGTGGTATGGTATGGATGTATGGTATGGTATGTATGGTATGGTATGGTATGGTATGGTATGGTATGGATTATGGTATGGTATGGTATTGGTTGTATGGTATGGTATGGTATGGTATGGTATGGTATGGTATGGTATGGTATGGTATGGTTGTATGGTATGGACAAAATGGTATGATAGTCATTGTCAGCAATCCATGATTGTAGATACTTAAGTGAAAGCATATGATCAAAAAATGTTAGTAAAGGTATTACTCCTAGTGGTATATCTTAGAGAGAAGCATAATATCAAGAGGCTAGTGAAGACAAGGAGCACAGTGTAAGTTTCAGTTTTAGCAGCTTATAATGGAAAGACACTGAACAGAGGCCGAGAGAGATGGCCAACCATAGTGGCATTGTGTGGAGCTCCTATCAACAGCGGCAAAGGAGATGGTCTACTTGTGGGGTTTTTTTGGTTTTTTTTTTCAGTCTACTTGAATCAATACACAGGAAAGAGCAGCAGAAACTTCACCTTCAAATGATCTTGACACTTACCTTCCATTTCATGTATTGCTTTCTTGTTTCAAAATTCAGGTTACGTCTTGAAGTACGAGAAGACGAAGCAGCCAGCCACCCAGAAAGAAATCAACCTGCCATCCTCAGTGACCTCGTACACCATCCGCAATCTGGACCCCGTCACCAACTACACCATCATCGTCACTGCCTACACCAGCGTCGGTCTGGGCGTGCCGGTGTCTGCCGACATCCAGTCTGGAGTTCCACCTGGTGGGTACTGCATGGTGTAGTGGTGGTATAGTGTAATGATAGTGGTAGCTGTAGTGGTGGTATAGTGTAATGATAGTGGTAGCTGTAGTGGTGGTATAGTGTAATGATAGTGGTAGCTGTAGTGGTGGTATAGTGTAATGATAGTGGTAGCTGTAGTGGTGGTATAGTGTAATGATAGTGGTAGCTGTAGTGGTGGTATAATGTAATGATAGTGGTAGCTGTAGTAGTGTGGTGGTATAGTGTAATGATAGTGGTAGCTGTAGTGGTGGTATAGTGTAATGATAGTGGTAAGCTGTAGTGGTGGTATAGTGTAATGATAGTGTGGTATAGCTGTAGTGGTGGTATAGTGTAATGATAGTGGTAGCTGTAGTGGTGGTATAGTGTAATGATAGTGGTAGCTGTAGTGGTGGTATAGTGTAATGTAGTTGGTAGCTGTAGTGGTTGTGTAGTTACGTGTAATGATAGTGGTAGCTGTAGTGGTTGGGTATAGTGTAATGATAGTGGTAGCTGTAGTGGTGGTATAGTGTAAGTGATAGTGGTTAGCTGTGTAGTGGTGGTATAGTGTAGATGATAGTGGTAGCTGTAGTGGTGGTATAGTGTATGATAGTGGTAGCTGTAGTGGTGGTATATAGTGTAGTGATAGTGGTAAGCTGTAGTGGTGGTATAGTGTAATGATATGTAGGTAGATCTGTAGTGGTGGTACTATAGTGTATGTATGTAGTGGTATGTAGTAGTAGGGATAGTGTAGTGTATATGCATCATTCAGATCAGACTATAAACTGAGGCCCCATGAGCAAATGCATGCAGAACATCTTGCGCATATGTTAAAAACCTGTTCTGCATTTTGGAAGAGTAGGCCATTGTTTCGGTAGGAACGGATGACACATAAACCCCCCAGATGCACACAGATGTGTTTAGACACCATCCCCAAAGTTGGAATGTGGCTAGCTAAATGGAGAAAAACGGTCACGTGTGCAAAAATATCACAATTGGTGAACCTTTGACCTCTAGCTGAGGAATGAAAAGAAGAAGAAGAGGAGGATATGGAAAATGATGTTGAAAAGCACAAAGACCATAAAAACTGTTTGAAAAACAGAAAAGAGGTAGTAATGGAAGAACACTAGAATGAAGGAGAATGTACTGATCTATCCTTTCAGAGCTGCCCAGGCCCCCAACCAAGCTGGGGCTGTCCAACATTGGAGCTCGCACGGTGCTGCTGCAGTTTTTCCCCGGGTTTGATGGGAAGACGTCCATCACGCGCTGGGTGATCCTGGCCAAGACGCCCGGCACCAGCGCCTACAAAGAGGTCTTCTCCATCTCCGCTCCCAAGGCGCGCGAGATCTTCGTGCAGAACCTGAAGCCCTACACCAAGTACCAGCTGAAGATCGTGGCGGAGAACATCGTAGGACAGAGCGATCCCAGCGAGCCCACGCGTCAGTTTGAAACCCTGCAGGCGCCCCCTGGTGTCCCCCCGGGGAATGTGACTGTGCGGCCGTTGAACGCTACAGCCTTGAGAATCAGCTGGAGTGTAAGTTGGGGTTTGACGCAATAAAAAAATATAATGTTGCTCTTGTGGTGACACACTCTCCCTGGGGAAAGTCGGCCCGAATTTTATGTGGAGAAATCTGTGACGTAAAATGGTGTAAAAGTAAAAAAAAAGTGTCTGTGTGCTTCCAATATCGAGTGTTTGTTGGTTAATACTGAGGAATGATCTATCACGGTCTACAGTTTATTATGAGTAGTCATTATTACTTGAAACAGGTAAACACCTAAATCATGTGCGTGCCATGCACTATATACATGTACGCTTTTACACACACCACACACACACACACACACACACACACACACACACACACACACACACACACACACACACATACATACACACACACTGTATACAATCATCTGCTTGCTCTGTCTGACCCTGCTTGTCTCTCACTGTCTATCCTCCTCACTCTCCCTCTCTCTCTCTTCTCTCTCTCTCTCTCTCTCTCTCTCTCTCTCTCTCTCTCTCTCTCTCTCTCTCTCTGTCGCTGTCTCTCTCTTTGCCTCTCTCTCTCTCTCTGCCTCTCTCTCTCTCTGTCTCTCTCCTTCTGTCTCTGTCTCTGTCTCTCTCTGCCTGTCTCTGCTCTCTCTGTCTGTCTGTCTGTCTGTCTGTCTGTCTGTCTGTCTGTCTGTCTGTCTGTCTGTCTGTCTGTGTGTCTCTCTCTCTCTCTCTCTCTCCTCTCTCTCTCCTCTCTCTCTCTCTCTCTCTGTGTCCCCCCCCTCTCCCTCTCTCCCCCCTCCCTCTCTCCCCCCTCTCCTTCAAAAACTTAAAAAAAAGAAATAATCTTGTAAGAACTCCCTCTTAACCACCCACCCACCCCTTTCAGCCCATACCGAGGCAGGAATGGAACGGGGATCCACGCGGCTACAAGATCGAGTACCGCATGTGGAGCACGGAGTCCGAGGACCGCAGCAACGTGTCCATCCGGCAGTCGGTGCAGCAGGCGGAGTGGACGACGCTGCAGCTGGAGAACGGCATCAACATGGACTCCTACATCCTGCCGCGCCTGCAGGAGTGGATGGACTACCAGATCCGCATGATCTCCTACAACGACGTCGGCACCTCCCCCTACTCCCCTGTCGCTTGCCAGGCGGGCTGTGAGGGTTTTTTTGGGTGTATAAAGAGGGAGCCACCGTGGACTCCGGGGAATGCTTGCAAAGCGAGCATAACAGAATAGGGCTGCGCCGCCAGGCAGTCGTAAGGCGCTAAGGTGGCCACTTCCAGTAGGGTTGGACCAGGCTACAACCGTTCTGGTAATAAAGATTGTTGCGAAACGCACAAGAATTTTGTTGCTGCCTAATGCAAGAGGCAAAGGCTTGGATGGATAAGAGGGGAGGAGGGAGGGAGGAGGGACGGAGGGAGGCACCTCCCTTTACTCCCCTGTGCTTCAGCTAGGACCAGGGAGGCTGGTGAGGGTTCTTTGGGGAGTATACAGGGAGAAAGGGGGGGGAGAGGGGGGAGGAGGGGGGGAGAGGAGGGGGGAGGGGGGGAGGGAAGGGGGGGAAGGGGGGAGAGAGAGGGGGAAAGAGGGAGAGGGAGGGAAGTAGGACAGGGGGAGAGAGGAAAGAGGGAGGAGAGAGAAAGAGAGGAGTGGGGGAAAGAGGGGGAGGAGAGAGAGAGAAGGGGGTGGAGGAGGGAGAGAGAGAGAGGGAGGGAGGGGAAAGAGAGAGAGGAGGAGAGAGAGAGAGGGGGGGGTGAGGGAAAGAGTGATGGTGGAGAGACTGAAACAGTATTAGTACTACAATACACTAGCAGTATATTTTTTATGTAAACAAGCATACTAAGTCATATGCAGACATTACAAGTATACCAAATGTAAACTATGTCACTGTTGTTAAAAAATATCCATGTTATTTTATTGATATATATGTGTGTGTGTGTGTGTGTGTGTGTGTGTGTGTGTGTGTGTGTGTGTGTGTGTGTGTGCTTCCACTTGTGTGTCTGAGTGTATGCATGTGTGTGATGATTGTGCATATATGTGTGTGCATGCGTAAAATGCGTATGTCAGTGTGTGTGTGTGTATGTGTGAACTTGACTTTATGACCTTAATTGTTCAATGTAAGGTCTCTCTCTCTGTCTCTGTCTCTGTCTCTTGCTGTGTGTGTCTGATGTCTCAGTATGATGTTTAAGTATATCAAAAAAACAAACAAACCATATTAGTTTAATGATATATTATTATATTATCTATATATTATCTATATATTATACTATTATTATTATCTATTATTATTATCTATATATTATATCTATCTATCTATCAATGTGTAATACATTGAGTTTGCGGGGGGGGGGGGGGGGGGGGGGGTAGTCCCTACCTGCCTGACACACCTGTTTTGCTGCAGTGCCCAGTGCCAGTCCCGAGTCTCTGGCGGCCAATGCAGAAATCCTCGACACAGATCACAGTGACCTGGAACTCTGTGCCTCGCCTGGAGCAGAACGGACAGATCCTGGGGTACAAGGTGAGAGGGGCATGCATGTTTGTGCCAGTCCAGTGTGCATCAGTGCTGGTTTTCTGAAAAGAAGGATGTGCCAGTCAGTGCTTGTTGTTGCAGTCAGCGTTGTGGTCCTTGTATGATATGGGGGGGGGGGGGGGGGGGGGATAGTGGTTAGGACATTGTACTCACAATCTGATGACTTGGGTTCAAATCCTGTTGAAGGGGATATTTTCCTCTTGAGTTAAACAGTGCAGACTCCACTCTCCCTAAAAGTCCTTCAGATGAGACTATAAAACGAAGCCCCATGTGTGAATGCATGCAGAACATCTTGCGCACATGTTAAATCCTGTTCGCTTTTTGAAAAAAGTAGGCCATTGTGTGCCAGTGGGAACAGATAACAAAATTGATAAAACTGTATACACACAGGGACTGGATGTCTAATAGCACATGAGTGCTTATTCCATTATCCTCAATATAAAAGATTAAATAAATAAATAGATAAATAAATATATCCAAAGCATTTTTCCTACAGGTACCCTGCTATAGGGCAACCAGCCAGCTACCAACCCTTCCGTCTGTATCACCCCCCACTGGGTTACAGAAGCACACAGATGTGCACAGTGCATGTGAACTGGGAAAAAGAGGGGAATGTGTAAAAAACTCCGTCTAAGGAAATAGGAAATCTGTTTTAGGAAGTTTCAGGAAGTAAAAGAATGGCTGTGCTGTGTTGCAGGTGCTGTATAAACCAGACAACAATGGCGACACTCCCATGTTCAAAGTTGTGGAGGGGAAGGCCACTCTGAGAGTGACCCTGACAGGGCTGAGGAAGTATGTGCGGTACACCATTAAGATCCTGGCCTACACACGCATGGGCGACGGAAAACTGAGCTCTCCCGTGAAGGAGAGGACTGACGAAGATGGTGAGTGGGTCTCTGTGTAAAGTTTGTGTGGGAGGGGGGGGTTGGTGGAGGGTGGTGGTGGTTACACTCACACATCCTGCGCACACATTTGTGTGTATGTATTAATGTTCTTGTTTTACGGAATAAAAGTTCTAGTCTGCACTAAATTTGCTATTTAAATAAAAATCTTTGTTTTATTGGTTTGTCAAGTATCCTCAAGCCCCAAACCCAAATGTAACCCAATTCTAATCCAAGTACAATAAAAAAAAAAAAAAAAAAAAAAAAACCCAACAAAAACACACACACACACACAAAAAACCCAAATCAAAACCCCAAGTACAACCCATCACCCCCACTCCACCAATGAACCATGCTGTATGTTTTCAGTGCCTGGTCCCCCCATCATCGTCTACTTCCCCAACGTGACCTACACCTCTGCCACTGTGGTGTGGAGCGCCCCCAGCGAGCCCAACGGCATCATCACAGGCTACAAGGTGTCCTACCGCAAGCAGGACGACAGCGCGGTGCAGAGCGAGAGTGAGCTGGGCCCCCGCGTGTTCCTCTACGCCGTGGACGGCGCGCTGCAGCGAGAAACCAAGTACATCTTCTCCGTCACCGCCAAGACGCGCCTCGGCTGGGGGGAAAAAGCCAGCGTGCCCGTCCTCACCATGCAGGATAGAGGTGAGTGGAGAGATGATGGTGGTAATGGTGGTGGTGATTGTGATGATGGGGATGATGATGGTGGTAATGGTGGTGGTGATTGTGATGATGGGGATGATGATGGTGGTAATTGGTATCTTGATGATGATGGTGATTGGTCCATGATGGTGGTAATAATGGTGATCGGTATGATGATTTGATTTGATTTTGATTTGATTTGATTTATTCTTTTATATCGAAGATAATGGAATGAGCATTCTTGTGCTTTTTTACATCCAGTCCCCGTGTGTATGCAGTTTTGTAAATGTCATCTGTTTCCACTGGCACAAGATGGCCTACTCTTACGAAAAGCGGAACAGGATTTAATGTGTGCTCAAGATGTTCTGTGTGCGTTTGCACATGGGTCCTCGGTTTGAAGTCTCATCCAAAGGAGTGATGGTGAGTGTGATTGTGATGATGATGATGGCAATTGGTATCTGGATGATGATGGTGATTGGTCCTTGATGATGGTAATAATGGTGATTGGTATGATAATGATGGTGATGATGATGATTATGGTGGTGGTGGTGAGAGAGTGTAAGGATGATGATGCAGTACACTAAAACCTAGACTAGCTGCTGTTGTCAGCGTGTCGACGTTCTGGCAGCTCCTGCAACAGCACTGGAACCTTGCATTTTTTCAATTACCTTTCCAATGGACCATTCCAGCAACGTGGAGAAATGGGGTTTGCTGCATGGGTAACAGCTTTCCCTCCATACTTACTTACCCTGCTGTAATAATAATAATAATAATAATAATAATAATAATGATAATAATCTCTTGGAGATCATTGACCAGGCTGGCCCAGGATAGGCAGGGGTGGAAAGTCTTTGTTGCTGCCCTACACGCCACTGGGTGTAAAGGATGATGATGATGATGAAATCTTGTAAAGCAAACAAATGGAAGCTGTAGAGCCTAGAGCACAACTCCATAGTCTTCCAAGACTGACAGATACCTTCACACACACAATACTCTGACTGTGCAGACCGGCCCGAGAAGCCGAGGAAGCCGGTGGTGGGGAGCCTGCAGGTGCACTCGCGCAACATCACCATCGCCTGGCAGCCAGGGAGAGACAACTACAGCCCTGTGCGCAACTTCACCGTGCAGTACAAGATGAGGGACAGACAGTGGTCCACCTTCCCCCACACCATCCCCCCTCCGCCACCTCCTACACCGTCACCGGGTCAGTGCTCTGAGTGTGTTGGTTGATGTGTGTGTGTTATTGTCTGTATGTGATATGAGTAAATATGTGTTATTGTCTGTATGTGATATGAGTAAATATGTGTTATTATCTTTACGTGATATGAGTAAATATGTGTTATCTTTAGTCAAGTCAAAAAAATCTTCATTGAGGGTACAAGATTAAGTTTACAAAACATTTTTCACCCTGCCCTCACAAACAAAAAAAAATCAAGAAAATTGACTTCTAAAACTTCCAAAGACCAATATCAACCTTTGTAGAAAAACTAAAATAAATGAGGATTTTCTTCTTTATGTGATACGAGTACATGAAACTTGCTGTCTGTGGTTATGTGTTTATTATTTATTTATTTATCTATCTATCTATTTATCTAATTATTTATTCTTTTAGTTCAAGGATAATGGAAGAAACACGCATGTGCTTTTAAAAAAAAAAAATTACATCCAGTCCCTGTGTGTATGCAGTTTTGTCAATTATGTTGATATGTGTTATTATCTTTATGTGTTATGAGTAAGTGAAACTTGCTGTCTGTGGTTATCAGTTTATTTATATATTTATTTATTTTTTTTTTTTTTCAAGGATAATGGAATAAGCACTCATGTGCTTTTTTTCTTACAACCAGTCTTCATGTGTATGCAGTTTTGTGAATTATGTAATGTGTTATTATCTTTCTGTCATATGAGCACATGAAACTTTTGTGTGTTTTCTTTTTGGTTCTTGTGAATTTATGAGAACAAATATTCAAAGTTTTATAAAAATAGAACAACATCTATGTGTGTGTGTGTGTGTGTGTGTGTGTGTGTGTGTGTGTGTGTGTGTGTGTGTGTGTGTGTGTGTGTGTGGCATGCGTATGCGTGTGTGTGTGTGTGTGTGTGTGTGTGCATGCGTATGCGTATGCGTGTGTGTGTGTGTGTGCAGACTGCGTCCAAATTCTCACTACCAGTTCCGCGTGGCTGCCACAAACGACATAGGAACCAGCAACTACAGTGACCCCTCAGCTGAAGTGCGCACACAGTCTGACAGTAAGTCACTCTGCTTATCATCATCAGTGGCAACTGTCTCTGCTTCTTCACAGTCCTAAGACCATGCACAAGTTCTATAATTCAGTCATGTGCACATTCCAAAGTGACAGATCCAACATCTCTCAGTTGACTAGGTGCTATATTTAGTGTGCCCTTTCCTTTTACCTAGTCCAAGTGTGGTCAGTTATTGCTATAAATAGCACCAGCTGGCCCCATCTGGGCTGGGATGGGATGGATTAATTAGCAGCTGAGAGTGAGGGAAACTGACAGCTGTGATTCTTGAACATTTTGGATAATCTTACTTTTCTTTTTTGATTGCCAAGTGTTTGTTTGTGAAGGTAGATATTTTCCTTAATGTGATTTTGTTCCACTGACGATTGTGAAGTCTTTATCTTAGTGGTTAGACACAAGACAAAATCCACAAAACTAATAGAATGAAGGAATGAATGTACGAGGACTCACAAAAGTATCCATTGCGGAAAAAGGTGTGACTGCAGTATTGATGAACAAGACTGACGGAAATCATCACTTGTCTGAGTCATACAGACATACAGCACTGGTGTACTTCTGATGTAAGTCATATAGACATACAGCACTGGTGTACTTCTGATGTTAGTCATACAGACATACAGCACTGGTGTACTTCTGATGTTAGTCATACAGACATACAGCACTGGTGTACTTCTGATGTTAGTCATACAGACATACAGCACTGGTGTACTTCTGATGTTAGTCATACAGACATACAGCACTGGTGTACTTCTGATGTTAGTCATACAGACATACAGCACTGGTGTACTTCTGATGTTAGTCATACAGACATACAGCACTGGTGTACTTCTGATCTACGTCATACATCACTGGTGTGATTCTGATCTCTGTTGCAGAGCCTGATGGAGCCCCAGAAAACCTGAAGGTGGTGGCAGTGACCAGAACGTCCATACGAGCCTCATGGCAGGTGAGTTGTGTTTGGACTAGAAGATATAGCTGGCTGTTGATAACTGACTGGATGATTTGGGGTTTTGTTGGATAAAATCTGGAGATCTATAATAATGATAATAATGTATGGAATTTATATAGTACTGAATCTTGAAAAGCGACAAATCAGTGTATGAGTGTTGGTATTCTTTTTCATTTTGTAACATTTGGTCAGTTTGTAAGTGTTTCAAATGAAGACCTGTTAGGTGTATTTGTGCTTGAAGGCATCTATACAGGGTAATAGGTTTCTGGTTGGGGTCACTGGGTTTAACGTTGGCTGCAGCACTCCGCAACACTGTGATGCCCCTCCACATGGCTCTGTCTTGACTTTCATGGGCAGTGCCTGGTAATATTCAGGCCATGGACACCAGTTCTGTTCTTAGTGTATGAGAGCAGAGGTCTACCTGTCTTTCACTGGCCTGGTTTTCCTTGAGAAATGACTGCCCTGAGGTCTTTGTCAAAGCTGTAAGAGACGACACAGAGAGAAAACTTTCTTTGAAATGATGTCTATTTACTTTGCTGATATGTTGGGAGCAGTGCATTACAGCAAATACAGAATCTTCAGATGGGATTTTTAACTCTGCTGCTGTTTGAGAAAAAAGATGTTCTTGCCTGTTGCTGACTGGGTATTGCGAGTTAAGTGAAAAGTGTCCTCTTTCCACTACCAGATTTTAATGGAGAAAGGTTGATAAGTGGTCAAAAATAAATTGAAATAATCGACAAATTTTCAATTTTACCTAATCCTACAATGAGTGAGTGAGTTCTGTTCTGTCTTTGAAGTTTCCAAATGGTGAATTTTATCCCTGATGATAGGTGTAGTCAGTCTTGTTTGTCAATGGCTTGTTTTTGGGACCCAAAAGGCCTTTTTAGTTTGTCCTGTGTTGACTCTTGAGTCATGTGCTGATTTCATGGGCAATTATTTGTGTGGTGGACTGTACACTACAATTGATTGACATTTTTTAGCCTCAACAGTTTCTTGAGAGAGTCGGATTTCATGCAATTAGTGATGTGTTTATTAAAAAAAGCCCCAAACAAAAAGCACCTCACTCGCCAACAGTAGACATACCTTATCAACATATTTGATATGTTAGAGAGTTTTGTCATTAGTCTCTGTGTTAGGATAAGTATTTACTAGTACATGGTGGTGCACATTAGGATGGTAAAATGCACACTTATTTGAGTGTAAATACAGAATACACACACACACACACACACACACACACACACACCACACACACACACACACACACACACACACACACAACACACTTACTTCCTGTAGACAGATATAATTTTCCACATAAACACATGTGGGCACACACACACACATCATACTACTCCAGCAGTTAAATATTTTGACAACAAAATGTTTGGCAAATCCATGAAGAAAGCAGTTTCAGAACACACATAGTACACGAGAACCACCATTAACCAGCGCTTATCCAGAAATCTCTTACAGACACTCCATGCACACAGCTGTCAGTGTCCCCCACTTTCAACTCCTCACAGCTGCTAATTAACCCATCCCATCCCAGCCCAGCTGGTGCTAACTATAGCAGGAACTGACCACACTTGGACTAGGTAAAAGGAAAGGGCGTGCTAAACTTAACCCTCTAGCATTTGGATTCTCTGAACACAAACTGCCCCTAGATTTTGCATTCCATCACAAAATCAGGTTAGGCACACATGCTTGCTGGCCTTTTCCTCCTTCTAAGTACATACCAGCAACTGTAATTACTTCCAGACTCTCAGCAGGATATGTACTACTAGCCTGATAGAGCTTACATGTGGTAGCAATTAGTGATGGTCACAGCGTGATGGAAATCTACTGTGTGTAAATCCTGGCAAATCCAGGGGACTTAGGGGGGGGGGGGTAATTATTCAATCCGGCAAATCCTGGATTGGGACTAAGAGGGTTAATACTCTGGACTGAGTGATGTTGGATGTGTGCACTGTGAGTACAGTAGTAGGTGGCTGCAAACTTGCTTAAAAAAAAAAAAAAAAAGCTGCCCACTTGCTTTGTCCCCAGCCTCCCTCCCCTAGCTCCTGGAACAGCCAGGCCATTGTAGGCTACCGCTTGCGGTTTGTGGAGGAGGGGGAGCAGCAGTGGCAGTATGTGCTGACGGCCCAGGCCCTAGAGGCACACAGCCAGGGGGGGCTGGCCCCCAGACACGCCTATGTGTTCAGTGTGCAGGCCTATAACTTCCTGGGCGGGGGGCCCTGGAGTAGGCTCGCCTTTGTTTTTCTAGAGATCGGTAATTTTTTTTACGCATCTGCCATGTTGTCTGCCCCAGCATGGAACGTTGTGTTTTGATTTTGTTTTGGTGGTGCGGTGTTGGATGATTCCTTCCGTTGTGTTGCCTTGCTTTCTGTGATTGTGAGAGCTGTACATAGTGTGTGAAGACGTCCTTGTGAAAGTGGTGTGTGTGTCTAGATTTAACATTCTTTTGTATATGTAGTCAGATGTATGTCTGAGAATGTGATTAACATAGGTTGTCTGACTAATAGAGCACGTGAGTGCCTTTAACAAAGTCATATTGAAATCAAAGGTCATTTGGATGTTAAGAGTTAAGATTTGACCA
The DNA here is from genome assembly GCA_030674155.1 of Stramonita haemastoma. Classification (NCBI taxonomy): domain Eukaryota; kingdom Metazoa; phylum Mollusca; class Gastropoda; order Neogastropoda; family Muricidae; genus Stramonita; species Stramonita haemastoma. Next base: position 114,220,143 of record CM060316.1, read on the forward strand.
GCTTGTAATCCAGCTTAAATATTTAGAAAACATAGCCCTATTTGTCATTCTACTACCATATATACAAGCAAGAAAAGGCAAGTTACTTTAGGTAATATTTAAAGATCCCTTTGTTGCATTCTTTGTTATGACAAACATTTATGAATACTTTTGATACTTGAAAATGTTACTCTTACAGACGTTTCATGAGTTAAACAATCCTTTGCTTTTAAGCCTTTGTAGCAAGCAAACTCATCAAAGAACAGAATCTGGACTAACATGGCACAAGTTCTTCATCTCAAGTCTGTATTCTGTTTTGTCTTACCATTTGAATGTTGGTGGGACTATTTGGCAATTTTATTATTCTCACTTTTGCCTGGGATTATTTTCAGCTAATGATAATGACCTTTGCATTAGGTTGATTATGTCAGAAGTTCAGTTTTATTACTAAAGCATGCCTCCTGATTCTCTGTACGGAAATGTTAGGTAGTGATTTAGTGGATGGAATAGTTTTTCAGATGTCTGATTGTCCTATAGTGTTGATACTGATTCATATGTGTCTTGTGTATAGTCAAAACATTTTGATACTTGAAACGGACTCTACATACACTGATCACTTTTGAACATATTTCCGTTTCTGCACAGAGGGATGGGGTCCTTCTAGCTTGAATTAGTTTTGTGATTTTGAAGAAGCTTTGCAGTGTTTTGTCATTTTTGGTCTGGCCAGCTTGGCTTGTCTTGATCATTTATTTTACCCTGCCCCAGCACTTCACTGCAGTGTTGAAAGTGACACAGTCTTTGGAAGCTTTGACATAGATCTGAGAAAACATACATGCATGCATGCACCCCCTCCCCACACACACATACACACATTCTCCTTCCCTCCTCCAACCCCCTCCTACAAATAATAGCCCTCTCTCTTCTCAGCACATACTCCACCCCCAGCCCCCAACCCTATCCCCCCCCCCCCACACCCCCCCCCCCAAAAAACCCCAACAACCCCACTTCTCCCCCCATAAAAAACAAACCCCAAGAAAACCAAACCAAAACAAAACAACAACAAATAAACAAACAAACCAGAACCCCCTAAGCAAACTCACCCCCAAAAGCAAGTCCTTAAACCTCGGACTGTCCTCATGTGTGGCGCGTGGGGGACGACAGCAACCGGCCCCGGACACGTGGAACGGGCAGGTGCTGAGCTACGTGGTGCAGTACCGCCAGGTGCAGCAGCAGGACTTCCAGGAGGAGACGGTCAGGTTTGGCAGCAACTCCCTGCTGCTCTCCAGCCTGGCCATCTCCAGACCTACGAGGTCCAGGTGTTGGCCGTCAACACCAAGGGCAGGGGCCCCCCCAGCACACCTGCCACTATCTACGTGGGGGAAGCAGGTGAGGTGGAGGGGATACAGGTGTCGGTGTTTTATTGACACACGTCCTGTTTTATTGGCCACGTGTCACCATTATTCCCATACGTCATCGTTTTATCGCCACACTACACTGTCATTGCTGTACTTCCCCATTTTCTCCACTTGCCACCGTTTTATGGCCACACACACCATCACTCTTCTGTCGCTAGGCACATCATCCCTTTAATTGTAGACATCTTGCCCAGAGTGTTGTTTTTTTTTGCTTGAAAAAATGTTACCTTTGAGGTCAGAAGTTTTGATGTATGGGCTATGTGTTCAGGTCTTGGACGATTTACTTCAGTGTGTGTTTGATCAAGATAGATGTTACTTTTTTGTGTGTTTGTTTTGTTTTTGGTGGTGGTGGGTTTTTTCATACATTTTTACAGCTTGGCAGGTGATAATTTGCATATATGGAGTTTGTTGATGCAGTGACCCATTTAGAAATGGAAACTTTTTGTGAGTGACAACAGCAGTTAAGGTTTTGCAGGGTGCAGGGAATACATTCAGTCTGTGACATAATTCTGAAGGATTCATGCATTCAAGACAGAACTTCAGAAGCATTCAATAAAAAAAAAAGTCATAAAACTAAACTTCACACAGGCCCATCTGTTATTCTTTTCAAAGATTTTCACAGAAAGATTTCTAAATTTTGAACAGTTTGCTCATTGTCTCAGGACATAAGTTGAGCTAGCCAGATCCTTGATGGGCAATTCCAATCTTTGCAGAGTTATTTCTCTTTCTCAGGTCTCAAAGAACTGGACATTCCAATTGAAAGTGTAATTATCTTGTGTTGCCAAATGTTTACATAAATCATAAACCAAATTCTGACTATCACCTGTTGCATACCATTTCATATGTACACCAAATTCTGACACACTGCATCTTAATTTTGATCGTGCTTGTTTGACATACCTATTCATTTCTGTCAGCATGTACTGTTCAGTGAAGAATACACTTAAAATGTTCTATACAGAAAAAAAATCATCACTGTTTTGAATGTGAGCAGTTTCATTTTTGCCATCTACAATCAACAACTCTCTCCTAAAAATGATTTTATAAAGGTGTTTATATTATCAATTCCTGATTGTCCCAGACAAATCGAAAACCGTATCAACACAAACATGTACGTATTTAGATGCGGAAGTAGACTTGCCTTTGGAGTCAAATTTGTACAGCATTTATTATTATTAGCCTTTAATGGCAGTCGCTTATTCTCCATAATATGAGTTAACTAAAACTTCAAGCCAATAGCTGATGCATTTTATCATAAAATTTACAAAAATGGGATTACTCTTGTTATAGTCATATATCATCATTTAAGTATATATTTATGTTATTGGAATGCGCTATCTCTTTGATGCAAATAAATATAACTTTTCTATTGGTACAGTATTTTCCATTCTCCAGATCTCCGCTCCAAATCCTTGACTTGAGTGTTAGAGTACATATTTGTAGTTAGAAGTATTGTGGTTGTTGATTGTCATTGGTGTACATACAAGATTCGGTGCACATAAGTGATACTTGGTGCCCAAGATGTTGTTGGTGATGCACTTTGTTGTGTGTTGAATGCATCAGTGTTTCCCCGAGTTGTTGTCAGTTTGGTATTGTTGTTCATGTGTTCTTCCAAACTCTCTTTTTTTCTTTTTCCCCCCCAAACTCTCCTCTCTTCATTGCCAGTTGTTAGCTGTATACTATTTTTGCTTTGTGCTTTAACTCCTTTTCTAGATTTATTTCATGCTTATTCTGTAACTTCAAAGATTCTTTCAAAAATCTATTCTGTAATTTCAAAGATTTAAGAAAAATCTTCTATTCAGGTCACTTCAGCATGTATGTATTAGAAAAATCTTTTTCAGGTCACTTCAGCATGTATGTATTGAGGGATTTTAATACTACTTTTCCCTCCCATCCTCAGCTAGAGCTCTGAGGTTGACTGATGGTGAGATTTTGCTTATGCAGCCATTTTTGCCCCTAATGAAGGTAGCCTCTGACTTCAGGAATGTATGCTGGGTATTTTCATGTTTCTGTATTTATGTTCTGTAACCCACCAAACACTGACATGATTGACAGGATCTTAACATGCATTTTTGATATTCTGCATGTGAAATATACACGAAGGGAATTAAGGCACTGGCAGGTCTGCACTTGGAGTTGACCTGGGAGATCGTAAAAATCCTCACCTAAATTCATCAGACACGGCTGGGCAATGACCCACGACTTCATGGACCATGAAATTGAAGTCTTAATCACTCGGCTATAGTGTCCATCTTTTATCTGCATAAATCAATTCAATATAGTTATTTGATAAACAGGAGTGGAATGACCACCCTCTTTGTTGAAATGACTGTGAAGTGTAGAATTGAAATGTTATATGGAAAGAAGAGTGTTTATATTCATTCAGATGAGGGGGTGGGGTAGCCTGGTGGTTAGAGTCATGCACATTGCATTAGCAATCTGCAGACCCCAGGTTTGAATCTCATTAACAAGGATTTTTCCTCTGGAGTTAACATCAGTGCTGACTCCACTCTCCCCAAAAGTCCCTCAGATGAGAATCTAAACCATGGTCCCGTGTGTGAACATATGCAGAACATCTTGTGCTCACATCAAAACCCATTCCACCTTTCAGAAGAGTAGGCCATTGTGTGCCAGTGGGAATGGATGACAAAATTGACAAAACTGCATATACATGGGGACTGGATGTAAAATAAAAGCATATGAATGCTTCTCTATCATCTTTGAAATAAAAGAATAAATGATAAATTAAAAAAATGAATGAAAAATGAAATGATCAATGTGTCAATTATGTCTGTTCATCATATTTTGGGTTTAACATTTCTTTCATTTGAAAGCCACCTGGATGATTTTTGTTCAGTTTGTAAGTTTTCATGATTGTGGAGTTTTGTGAATTCAGATTGTTTATCATTGATTTCTCTGTTTTTGCAACCGTTTTGAGACTGTAACATTCTGTGAGGGGAAACTTAGATTACAGTGTGAAAGAAAAATGTGTGAGGAATATAACTGTAATAGATAATACTCAGAAAAAAGCTGATCAGTCTTAAAACATACCAGCAATACAGAATATGTGCAATTATGGTAATAAATGTCCCCTTTCTGTATAAATATTGAAATAAAATCTTGTAGCATTACTTGGCTTTAGGCAGGTTTTATTGACACTTTTTCAGAAATAGATGTATGAAAACAGTGCAGTTTATTGATCTGAAGCAGAGGGGAAAAAAAGAGCCAGTAAATTGATGTTTAAAAAAAAGATATATATTTTTATTTTTAAATTTTTTATCAATATTTTTTTCAATAAAGTGAAGTTATTTTCATGGAGTTTCAAAGTTAAGCTAGACGTTTGAAGTGTAATGGTGTTATGTAGGCAGATTTGAACCATAGACACGTTGTTGTGAAACAGGCCGTCATTCTAACGGTTGTGTTTTCCCCTCACAGCGCCCACCGCCCCGCCCACCAATGTGCAGGCTGTCAACAAGAGTTCCTCCTCCATCGAAGTCTCCTGGGTACCGCCCCCTGCAGAGACACAGAATGGGAGACTGTCGGGTTATAAGGTGAGCGTCTCTGTCAAAAGTCCAGTTTTCCAGCCTTTTTTTTTTAATTCAAAATTTTTTATATCTTATTATTTATTTTTTTGTGCAGTTTTCCAGCTTTTTTAAAAAGAAATCATTTTTTTTATATTTCATTTTATTATTATTATTATTATTTTTTTTAGCAGTTTTCCAGCTTTTGATTGATGTATGCGTCATATTTTTTTGTAATTGTAACACTCCACCACATAATGAGTCGGTCGCATTGCACCAGAGGAAAAGTGGGTCAGGTGCAAAGCGACTCATTTTGTGTTGGAGCGTCACATTTTTGTTTGTTTGGGTGGTTTTTTAAAGTTACCTTTTGCTCTTTTTTTTGTCCTTTGTCAAATGCTCGGCCAGCAACTATTGTTGTCTTTCATATTAGTAAAATGTGTTGTGTTGCCTTTAGGCTCCTGACAAGTCAGGCCCAGCTTGCATGCACACTTAAGATCTCAGTTTATAGTCTCATGATGGAATTTATGGGAATGGAGTCGGTACTGCCTTTCTTTGAGAAAGACAAAACAGAGAAAGGAATGGAGGGAACTGGTTGTCAAGTCTTCAGGGGTGCCCCCACGGTCGCCAGACTATGGGATAGATAGATAGATAGATAGATAGATAGAGAGAGAGAGAGAGAGAGAGAGAGAGGGAGAGAGAGAGAGAGAGAGAGAGAGAGGCGGGTAGGCAGGCAGGCTGGCAGGCAGATAGATAGGATTCAGTACAGATATTATCTCCAACAGAAAAATCCCCTCCGCATAAATGCCACTGTTGTTCATGTGTTACTCAGGTGCTGTTCTACAAGAACTCGAGCGGCATAGAGCAGGAGGAGACGCGCATCTCTACAGAAACCCAGCTGTTGCTGGAGTCGCTGGAGACCTTCACCTTCTACTTCATCTCTGTTCAGCCCTACAACCTGGCCGGGGAAGGTCCTCGTAGTGGACAGGTCGTCGCCCGCACCTCAGAGGGAGGTGAGTGGAGGCTGATGTGGTGGGATTGAGAGAGAGAGAGAGAGACAGAGACAGGAGAGAGAGAGAGAGAGAGAGAGAGAGAGAGAGAGAGAGAGACAGAGACAGAGAGAGAGAGAGAGAGAGAGAGAGAGAGATGAGAGAGAGAGAGAGAAAGAACACTGAACACTGAAATTGTTTAATATACATTGGCCTTAGGCCACAATACACTTTGAGGGGCAAAATGGAAAGATGCAAAAAAAAACAAATATGTAACTTTGGTAAGACTTTGTCAAGATACCATGGCGTATACTCAGTACTATACTCTCTTGAATACTTACATCCAAAATCATGACTAAATAAAGAGAGAGAGACAGAGAGAGAGACAGAGAGAGAGAGAGAGAGAGAGAGAGAGAGACAGAGAGAGAGTGTGTGTGTGTGTGTGTATTTTGTGACTTTTGAAGGAAAATCATTCATATTTAGACCCATAAATACTCCTGTGAGAGCACACACACACATGCACGCACGCATGAAACCCCCCCCCCCTCCCCACACACACACACACACATGTATATACCCACACACCCACACCTACCCACACACACACACCCAATCCCACCCCCATCTCCCCCCTCCACACACACAAACAAGAGAGAAAACACGCAGTTTTTGACAGTGCTGAAATCAAACACCTGTACATGTTTTTGCTCCAGTTCCCAGTGCCCCACAGAGGCTGCGGTTCACCAACATCACCATGCGACAGCTCACCCTCAGCTTCTGGCCGCCAATGTCGCCCAATGGCCACATCCTGCTGTACGAGATGGAGTACTTCCCAAAGCATGGCAACCTCTGTAAGCTGTTTATTCATCTTTTTTTTTGTTTTTTGTTTTGTTTGTTATTATTTTTTTTTTTTAAATATAAATTTTGTTTTTTTTTGTTGTTTTGTTTTGGTTGGGTTTTTTTTTTTTTTGGGGGGGGGTTTAGTTTGTTTTTTGTTTATCAATATATTTCTTTCTTTTTTTATCTATCCATTTATTTATTATTATTTTTGAGGATAATGGAATAAGCACTCATGTTCTTTTTTTATGTCCAGTCCTTGTGTGTGTGGTTTGTAAATTTTGTCATCCATTTCAACCGGCACACAATGGCCTACTCTTACGAAAAGAGGAATGGGTTTTAATGTGTGTGCAAGATGTTCTGTATGGGTTTGCAGTCTGTGTTCTGTATTGGTTATAATCTCATCCAAGGACTTTTTTGTGGGGAGTGGAATTGGCTCTGATGTTAACTCCAGAGGAAAAATCCTGTTGAACGAAACTTGAACCTGGATTAGCAGATTATGAGTGTAGTGTGCATCACTCTTAACTACCAAGCTATCCATCCCCTATTATTTTACCTAGAGGGCAGTGTGTGTAACTTACTATTTGTTTATGCGTTTGCAGATTGTTTTATTTTTAAAAAAAATGATTTGTCTTTATTTTGTTCTTTTATTTTGAGGAAAATGAAATAAGCACTCATGTACATTTTTTTTTACATCCATTTCCTATGTGCATGTGGTTTTGTAACTTTTTGCCATCCCATTCCCAGAAATGTCTATCTGGATCCTGAACGTGGCCCTTGTGGTCAGCTTGGCTGTAAGCAGCAGGAACAAGTGGACAATATCACACCATAATATCTGCTCATACAGATGTGACCCTTGTGGTCAGCTTGGCTGTAAACAGCAGGAACTATCTATCTATCCCTTAGTCTGGCAACCATGGGGGCACCCCTGAAGACTTGACAACCAGTTCCCTCCATTCCTTTCTCTGTTCTGCCTTTCTCAAAATTTTGTTGAGTTCTAGGCCTGTCCATTCGCTGATGTTGTCTTCCCATATCTTCCTTGGTCTGCCTATTTTTCTTCCTCCTTGGACAGTGCCTTGAAGTATTATTTGCAAGTCCTTTTGATGTTGTGACATGCCCGTACCATTTAAGCTTATGCTTCTTTAGGATTGATAAAAGATTTTCTAGCAGGAAGAAGAATTCAATATCACACCCTAACCTCTGCCCCCCAGACGGCCAGCTGCCCCCCAAGCGGGTGTTGCGAGCCAATGAACGCGGGTGGTGGTGACGGAGCTGGAGAAGCTGGTCACCTACATCTTCCGCATCTCCGCCAACACCTCCATCGGCCGCGGAGCCACCCAGCAAGCCGAGATCACCACCGGCCCTCAGCCAGGTGAGAATCAGGGAGAGCAGGTGGTATGGATACCTGAGCTTCTCAGGGAGTGGGATTACTGTAGGTGCTTTTTGTGGGTGTCCGTCAGTCTCGGAAGACTGTGGAGTTGTGCTTTAGGCTCTAGAGTGCAAAGCCTGGGTAAGTATGGAGGGCAAGCTGTTACCCATGCAGCAGAACCCCCCTCTCCATGTTGCTGGAATGGTCCATTGGAAAGGTAATTGCCAATACAAATGGTTCCATTGCCATTGCAGGAGCCGCCAGAACAGTGCCATAATAGAGTAGGTGTTGATACTTTAAAGAACAGAAAAAACAAAACATCTCAGTGCTCTGTAAAGCAGAATTTTCAAACCAGTGTGAATGGCAAAACAGGGAGTGAAACATTTGACCTATGTGCTAACCTGACTTGCAGTCCAAGTATCAAAAACAAAAAAGAATCTTGTGCTTAGGAGGCAAATTGTTGTCTTTTTTTTTTTTAACACTATCCCCTCTTTCCCTGTACACATGCACTGCGACATCTGTATGCTTCCGTAACCCAGTTGTGGGTGATACGTAGGGAAGGGTTAGGAGATGGTTTGTTGCCCAATAGCAGGCAACCCGTAGGGAAAAGGTTAAAAGATAATTATCATTTTGATATGTAGTTTATTATGAAATCTTTCTCAGAGTGGTCTAAATGGAGTGGAGGTTGGCAGACAGGTGTGACAGCAGGTGTAAATGCTGTGTGTGTCCCCAGGATCCCCGGGCCCTCCAGGCAAGCCGTCCGTGACCCAGCAAGGCAGCTCCTTACTGCTCAGGTGGGAGAACGGAGAGGTGGGGAACTCACCTGTCTATGGCTACCTCATCCAGAACAAAAAACAAGGTGACCTTTTTTCCCGCTCTACTGACTGTCTGGCTTAATTCACTTGAGAAAAAAAAGAATTGATGTGTTCACTGCATTCAGAATGTTTTGTCTGTGCTACATGACATTTTCTAAGTCCTAAAAAGATATAAAGAAGAAAAAAATCTTTTTTTTTTCTTTGTTGATGAACTATAAGGCCTAGCAAGTGCTTGTATGTTTCTTCTTTTTTTTTTTCTTTTCTTTTATTTCCAGGATAATGAAGTAAGCTCTCATGTGCTTTTTTACATCCAGTTCTGGTGTGTATGCGGTTCGGTAAATTTTGTCATCTTTACCCACAATGGCCTATTCTTTTGAAAAGCGGAACAGGATCTAACATCTTAGAGTTGTTGGGAGTATATGTGTTTAGATTGAGTCTGCTTAATGGCAGCGCAAAGCATTTGTGCTCATATGACAGAGAACAGTAGTAGCTGTCTGAGCTTTCGACAAAGAAGTAGACGCATTCCTTTACCTGACCTTTATCCTGCATGCTTCCACGCTGACAAAATTGTTTTTATTTTTATTATTTTCTGGACAGACAAACCGGAGTACCTGACCCTGCAGCAGGAGATCACCAGTGTGCCCCAGGCCGACATCGCTCTGACCAACCTCAACCCCAACACTGGCTACCAGTTCCGCATCATCGCCATCAACGACCACGGCATCAGCCACCCCAGCGAGGCCTCGGGCGTCTTTGTCACCCCCAGCTTTGGTGAGTGAGGAGAGAGTACACAGCTCACCGCGAGCAAATCCAGCATAACTCAGTCAAGGGTCCATTGCTAAAATTAGCCTTTTCCTGTCACCCAGTGTGGTCAGTTTCTGCTATAATCAGCACCAGCTGGAATGGAATGGATAGCGGCTGAGAGGAGCTGAAAGTGGGGGAAACTGACTGACAGCTGTGAGCTGATGATGTTTTTGAAAGAGTGTTAGCTTTGTTTTCGTGTTTTTACTAGATTTGTTACTGAAAGTGTGTGTGTGTGTGTGTGTGTGTGTGTGTGTGTGTGTGTGTGTGTGTGTGTGTGTGTGTGTGTGTGTGTTGTATTGTGTGTGTGTGTGTGTGTGTGTGTGGTGGATCTTTTAACCCTTGTACCCCTGCTGCGCCCGCTAGCGCCGCGCTCAAAAGAGCGGTCCGAAATCCGGCAGCGCCGTTTAGCGCCCGCAAAACATGTGCTTACTACGGGCGCCGCCATTGTTGTTTACATAAACGTGACTCTCGCGAGAGCAAGACTATCGTTTCTGCGAGATTCCCGCCTGTCTGCTACTCTTTGTTTCACCACGATCGACCGCGTATCAACAAAGTTACGAATTTTTAAAGTTTGATCAAGATGAGCGCAGTCAACATGATTTCAACTTCCGAACTGGTGCATCTGATGTGCGATTCTTCGGACAGTGAGGAGGAGTTTGCTGGCTTTACAGCAGAAGATTTGGTGCCAGTTGATGCACGGGGTGTGGAGAGTGATAGCAACATCGACTTCGGTGCTTTGATGGGGGAATCTGACAGTGACAGTGACGATGACAGTGACGATGAAGATGTGTTGGGTGTTAATCGCCTGCCTAATCTTCCGACGACGATGTGGACAGAGGTGTTTGGAGACGTTTCCGACGATGATTTCAGTGAATATACTGGGGTTGTGTATGATTTGCCAGTTGATGCAGACCCCTTTGAGTATTTTTCATTGTTTTTCACCGCCGAAATGCTCCAAGACATCGCTGACCAGACAAACTTGTACGCCACCCAAGTCCAACGGGAAAAGGGAAGGCCGGACCCAAGATGGCAGTCTGTCACGTCGAACGACATCAGGCTTTATCTAGCTATAAATATCTTGATGGGCATAAAAACTCTGCCCAGACAAGAAAATTACTGGTCCACGGATGACAAGCTGAATGTTCCCTGCATTTCGAGATTGATGTCCAGAACTAGGTTCGAAAAAATTGGACAATATTTTCACCTGAATGACCGAACTAAATCTTATCCTCGAGGTCACAGAGAATATGATCCTCTTTTCAAGATCCGGCCAGTTCTGGACATTTTCAGAAAGAAATGTGGGTAACTATACAAGCCTGGACGTGCAGTAAGCATAGATGAAGCCATGGTGAAGTTCAATGGCAGGCTGCACTTCAAGCAGTATATGAAGTCCAAGCCCACACCATGGGGAATCAAGGTGTGGTGCTGTGCTGACCCTACATCTGGCTACCTGTTGGACTGCGATGTCTACACAGGGAGATCCTCCACACCTATGCAAGGTTAGTGCTTTGTTATTTTTTATGTTTATTTTCATAGTTATATTTTCATAGAGATAAGGATTATAAGTTATAAACAATATTTTTGAAAGAAAAAGTTGTTGCATTCACACACACACACACACACACACACACACACACACACACACACACACACACACACACGCACACACACACACGCACGCACGCACGCACACACACACACACACACACACACACACACACACACACACACACACACACACACAACACACACAACACACACACAGAAAAGTGAGTGTGGAATAATAATGGATGTTTATTACAGAAATTACTTACCTGTGTGGAACAGGTTTGGCCATGGACCAAGGCAAGTATATAAAAACGCGCGCACACACACACACCTTTATTATTCATACATTTTCACAAGCTGAAACTCTCTCTCTCTCTCTCTAAAAAAAACCCCAACAAATAAACCAAAAATAAACAAAAACCCAACACTGGTATGTTTTTACTCAGTGTATTTCATTTTATTACAGGAGGACTGGGGCACCATGTCGTAATGAAGCTGGGCCAAAACTACCTGGACAAGGGGTACCACTTTTATTACAACTTCTTCACCTCCGTTGCCTTGGCTGAAGAGCTTCTGTCCAGGAAAACCCGGTCGTGTGGCACCAACCGCATGAACCGCAAAGGCTGGCCACAAGACCTGAAAACCAAGGCAACTGCGAGGGGCCGCCAGAAGATGAGGAAAGGAGAGGTGCATTTCTGGCAGCAGGGCTCCAAGGTGGCTACGCTGTGGCAGGACAAGCGCCCCATCGCTGTCCTGTCTACCAACTCCAATGCAGAGATGGGGAGGGCCATTCGCCAGACTGGCAGAGGTCAGTAAACATACTAGTCATCTAAATATATATTTTTTGGCAGTCTCTAGCTGAGGGGAAGACAAATCTACACTTGCAATACGGTAAGTTTTTTTTTTTTTTGTGAACATTTACATGCTCCTTAGTTTGTACTTATAAACAAATATTGATAGACTGTTGTTTTCAGAACAAGAGGCTCAAAAGTTTGCTTTGTTTGCAGGTGTACGAGAGGAGATATCCGTGCCATGGCCCATCATCATGTACAACCTCAACATGGGTGGAGTGGATCTGCACGACCAGCACCGGGCCTACTACTCTGTGGGATGACCTGGCAGAAAGTGGTGGAGATACATGTTCTGTTTCTTTGTCCAGAGCAGTATCATCAACTCCTTCATCATTGGGATTCGGTGAGTGACTGCCGTGGCGTGCGGTCACGGTTCAGGCGCGCTCTCATCACTGAAGTTTGATTTCAGTTCATACGTTGAATCGCTGAATCGACTGATATTTTTTGGACTTAGTTTTTTTTTGGCCACTTTTCTTTGGCTGCCTGGTCCTGGACATTGCTTAAATCCGCCGTGTATTACACCTTGTGCGCGTTTTTCTCTGTTTTGGTTTTGTTTATAAATCACATAATGTCGTCTGTTCCGCCTATTTTCCTGAAAGTTCGAGACGTTCCCTATTCCCAAGAAAACCGTGTAACGGGTCTGGAGCTGTGTTTGGCTGCGGAGCGGACAGCAGGCTCTGGCACCGTTATCGGAGCACAGAACATCCGAAGTCTCTGGCGAATATACCCGACCTCCAAACAGGCAAGAAATGATCTGCTGATAAAAGGTATGACAGTTTGTAATACTGTTCTGCAAGTCGCTGACACTAACCCTTTTATCTTGCGTGAGGGATCGGGGGAGGAAAAAGCCGCTACCAAAGTTTGGGTGGCTGACATTCCTATGTCTGTCGCTAACAGAGAAATTGAACAATCTCTAGTCAAAGTGGGGTGCGAGTTACGATCAGACATCAAACAGGAGCGCTATAGAAACGCAGACAATAAACTAACCAGATTTGAAACGGGAAGGAGATTTGTTTTCATCACAGTCCCCACAGTCCCTCTTGAAAAAACTCTCAAAGTTGGCCCATTCACTGCCACCATTTACCACAAAGAACAAAAGGACGTTCGGAAAACTGTTATCTGTTCTAACTGTCTGCAGCCCAACCATCATGTGTCAGTATGTGTAAACGAGGTGGTCTGTCGCGAGTGCAAACAGCCAGGGCATAAAAGAGGAGATTCCTGCTGTGAAGTCAGACCTGATGCCAGTGTGGACAGACAGCTAGCTACAAGGGAACTGCAGGGGCAGAGTTCCGGAGAGGTGGCGACCGGCCAGAACAAGGAGCAGAGGAAGCAAGGAGAACAGATGTCCCCTAGTATTCCTACTGGAACGAGAACAGTGGGCAGAGAGAAATCGGGAGGGAAAGGGAAAGGAGGAAAGTCAGTGACCACTGCTCCTGGGGAGCTAGATATGGGTAGGCCCGCTACAGCAAGAGGAAGGGTAGCCTCCAAGAAGCAAACCACCCTGCACTCCAGCATAGCCCCCCGTGACGACCGTCAACGTCATCGCTCAGAGACCCCCAAAAGACGTCGCTCTGGGGAACAAGAAAGTCCACAAGCTGGTGCAGCAGGGAAACTGCCACGACGTGACTCCAGGGATCTGGAGGGAGAAGAGGATGGAATGTCAGATTGTTTCAGAGAATGACCAGTGTTGACCGAGATGATGAAACTTTTACTCTTTCCCCACCCTCCTCCCCCACCCATTATTCCCCTTCTTTTGACAGCCCAGTGTTGTTTTGTTTTTGTTTTTCTTGTTTTTCCGCTTTGTTTTTGATTTTTTGTTTTTTTGTTTTTGTTTTGTTTGGGTTTTTTTTTTCAAATCAACTACCTGGCTTCCTACCCAGGTTCTTGGATGCTGATTATGTATGAATAGCCCTATAAGCTAAACATAAGATATAATTATCAACGGTGTAGATGGACAAACTTAGAATATGTTCCTTGAACTGTAGGGGTTTAAAAAATAAATGGAAGCGTAAAACTTTGTTCAGGTACTTTAAATTGCAAAACTTTGATATTATATGTATGCAAGAGACTCATATTTCAAACAAAGATAAACCAGCTTGGGAGAAAGAATGGGGAGGTAGAATCTTTAGTCAAGAGGGAACATCACACAGTAAAGGCCAAGTTATTTTGATTTCTAGACACTTTAGGGAAGAAGTCGAACAAGTAAAAGCGGAGGAACGTATACTGGTAGTCAAGATAAACTACAAAGGATATCCTTTAAATATAGTTAACGTTTATGGCCCTAATGACACGGTAGAAAAAAAAACTTTTTTCCACTCTCTGCATTGGAAACTCGAGGACCTAAACGAAGAAAGTCTGATTTTGTGTGGTGATTTTAATTGTGGGTTGAATAATAACCTTGACGTTATATCTGGAAATCCTCATAATAGGACTGAAGTAAGAGCTTTTCAAGCTGCATTGCAGGAGCTCTCATGCACAGATGTGTGGAGGTTTTTCCACCCAGAGGAAAGGGACTTTACCTGGAATAGGTACTGTCCATTTATTGCCCGTCGTCTTGATTATTGCCTTATGTCTGACGAGCTTCTGCACCTGTGTTCATCCGTTGAACACTACCCTGTTCCTAACTCTGATCACAAAGCTGTGATCATAGAACTAGAAGAAAGTCAGTTTGAGCGAGGCCCAGGATATTGGAAATTTAATAACAGCTTGCTTAGAAATGAACACTTTGTTAAAGCAATGAATGATTTTTTACAGGAAGAATTGCAAAACGATGAATGTCAATCAGGCTCTCTTAACAAATGGGAGGTACTAAAAGCAAAAATAAGAAACTTTTGTAGAAATTTTGGTAGATGTCTAGCCTGTCATAAAAGAAATGAAAAAGCGGATTTACAAAACCAATTAAAACACATAGAGACCAACATTATAAAAGAACCTCAGAGTATTAAGTTACAACGAGAATTACAAAAAGTAAAACACAAGCTAGAAATCTTAGAAATGCAAGAAGCTAAAGGTGCCCAGATTAGAGCCAGGATTAAGTGGATAGAAGATGGAGAGAAAAACTCTAGATATTTTTGTCATCTGGAGAAAGTAAGAAAACAAAAAAATGTAATGACCCGTCTGGTCACAGAATCGGGGCAAGTATTGACTACTCCCACAGATATAATGTCTGCACAAGTGTCTTTTTACAAAAACTTGTATGATCAGAAAACTGATGATGAAAACGTTAAAGAGGCCACCGATGAATTTATAACTGGTATCAATATTCCCCGTCTTAATGACACAGATGCAAAACTATGTGAAGGACTTGTGTCAGTTGGTGAAGCATCACAGGCTCTAGCAAGAATGAAAAATGGTTCAGCTCCAGGGATGGATGGAATTACTATAGAATTCTTAAAGTTTTTCTGGTCAAAATTAAACAAAATTCTAACTGCATCTTTTAACGAATCATTTGAGAAAGGCGAGCTGTCATACACGCAATACCAAGGGATAATATCTTTGATCCACAAAGGGAAAGACTTAGACAGAGAACATCTAACAAACTGGAGACCTATAACTCTAACTAATACTGACTATAAAATTTTAGCTAAAATAATTGGGATCCGATTAGGTCAAGTTATACCAAAGTTAGTAAGTGAAGATCAAGTTGGTTACATCAAAGGAAGAAACATAGCGACAATAATTCGTACTATTGATGACACTATTAACTATCTCAATGAATCAGGCAAAGCAGGTTATTTACTGGCTCTAGACTACTCCAAAGCATTTGACTCTATATCAAAATCGTATTTGCTCCATACGTTTGACGTATTTGGCTTTGGACAAGATTTTAAGAGGTGGGTAATGGTTTTGATGAAAAACCCTGTAAGTCACATAAGCTATGGAAGATGGGTATCAGAGAGCTTCAAAATTAATTGTGGAATTAGGCAAGGATGTCCTTTTTCCCCTCTTGCATTTGTTTTAGCTGTAGAATTGCTAGCTATCAAAATAAGAAACTCTCGGATAGAAGGAATACAATTACCAGATGTAGGTAGAAGAAGCACTATTCATCTTAAGATATTGCAATTAGCTGATGACACGACTTTATTCTTGAAGAATAAAAATGAGATAACCTTTGCAACTGAAATAATAAAACAATTTGCCTGCTTCTCTGGACTACAGTTAAATAGGAATAAAACAAAGTTATTAGTAATGGGAAAAGGCTGTGCAGTTGACAATGATCTGCCGTTTGATATTGTTAATAAAATTAAAATATTGGGAATAGTTTTTACACCTGGAAAAATGGCTAAAGAGATAGAAGACAACTGGGAAAAAAGATTAACGAGCTTACTTACCATGATTAAAGAATGGTGTAAAAGGGATCTAAGTATACAAGGCAAAATTGTAGTAATAAAAACTTTTCTGATCAGTCAGTTCACATATGTTATGCAGTCAGTAGGTCTTCCAAAACCCATTCTTATAAAAATCAATACAATCTTGTACAAATTTCTTTGGCAAAGGAAGTATAGCAATAGACGGGCGTTCGAAAAAGTCAAACGGAAAGTAATGAAAACGGATTATAAAGACGGGGGTTTGAATATGGTTGATATGGTCGAAATGCAGGAGATATATAATTTGCAGTGGATAGGTAGACTGCATATTAGAAACACAGGCACCTGGTGTGCCATCCCTCTTTGGTATTTAGATAAAATTGCCCCAGGTCAACATGTGTTTGAAGTTAATTGTTATAGCAATGAAATGCAAGGACTTTCAGTTGTGAAGAACGGATTCTGGAAAGAAGTATATGCAACATTTTTAGACAAAACGTCAAAAACTAGTTTGGAAAACGTATTAGCAGAACATATCGGACAGCAGTATCTCTTTAATAACAGACTTGTCAAGTATAAACATAGAATAATCAACTTTCAAAAATGGAAAGAAAAAGGGTTTTTACGAGTTAAAGATATTTGCAAACCACAGGAAAAACGCGTCCTGTCATTGTATGAAGTGACTGAGGTCCTGAACCAAAATAACGCAGTAACTCTATTTCAGTATTATGCAATAATAAACGCAATCCCTAGACCATGGATTGAAACAATTACCAAGGGAACGGTTGATCTGTCAGTGGAAGAGCATGGAACTTTAGAAGCAAGCAAATTTGACGCCAAACCAAAGCAAATTAAGCATTATCTGATGGCAAAAAATGTAAATGAATCATTAACTCCTCATGCAGTTGACTTCTGGCAAAGAAAACTGGACTACACCGTTGACAAACATGTATGGCTGATGCCAAGATTGGCTACAAATGAAGTAAGACTGAGAGAGCTGCAATGGAAAATATTGCACAATCTGTATCCAACTAATGTTTTGCTACATAAAATGGGTATAACTGATTCCGTGTATTGTGACAACTGCTTAAACACAGTCGATTTCATGGACCATTTCTTTTATGAATGTCCGTCTGTAAAACGGTTTTGGGCATTTATTGACTCCACTATCTTGTCTGTAACTGGGAAACACCTTCATCTTTCAGCAACTGACATTTTGTTTGGCTATAATCCAAAGAACCTAACTGCAACAAATTGCTGGATCAACAAAATGATTTTGCTTGGAAAAATGTGTATTAGTAAGATTAAAAAGACCAAATCTACGCTACAATACCAGGTGGTTTTTGAACAAGAAGCAGACCTGAGAAAAGTACTGTTAACCTGATTATCTGTAACTATGACAATATGTCAATAGTGTAAAATCTAGCAGAAAAGTTTTTAACTTTTTTTTTCAGACATGCATATAAACATTCTTTGCTTGTAAAAAAGATTAAGTGTACCCAGTTTCTATGAAAGATAGAGATTGTGAAAGAATTTACCTGGTTTTGTGGAAGAAAGAGTTTTTATAGTTTATGTGGAAAAAAAGTTTACCTCCATGTGGAAGAAAGAGACTACCTGCTTTTTGCGGAAGAAAGAGTTCACCTGTTTTGTGGAAAAAAGACTTTACCTGTTTTGCTAAAAAAAAAAAAAAAAAAAAAAAAAAAAGCATGTGCACAAAGAAGTCAAATGGATAAAAAAAAAAATTAAAAAAACAACTATTGCAACAACATGAAGAGCGCAGCACAAATTAATATCAATGTCAGTATCGATACAGGGACATACAGTACAAAGTGTGTAAAAGCTAAACAAGATAGGTAGATAAGAAGAGAGAGAGAGAGAGAGAGAGAGAGAGAGAGAGAGAGAGAGAGAGAGAGAGAGAGAGAGAGAGAGAGATCAAATCAAGTCAAAATTTTATTTCCAGATGGTACATTGAGTAAGCAGTAAATTTGAGAGAGACAGAGACAGAAAGACAGAGACAGAGATAGAGACAGAGAGAGAGAGAGAGAGAGAGAGAGGGGGGGGGAGAAAAAACAACAATCAAGGAAACTAATAAAACTGCAAATAGTCGCAAGAATACCACAGCAGGAAATAATTCACAGTAAACATGATGAAGTAAGCGCCCACATACTACATACAGGTCATAGTATAGTACAAACACGCATCCTCTCGCTGTAGTAGGCTAAGCTTATTCTGTTCGCTGTTTGCTCCACTGCCAGCGATTGTTTCCCATGTCACTCGCCACATTAAACACTTAATTAAATGAACCACAAAAAAAAAAAAAAAAAAAAAACCTCCATCATTTTCTGCAAGACCAACTCTCCCAAACCCAAGGCCCGGCGGAAACAGGATCCGCTCTACTTCAGGTTGTCCGTGTTTGATGGGCTGGTGCGGAATGCCGTCAACAAGAGGCGGCAGCCAATCCTGCAGCCCAGCACAGAAGGACGGGCTCTGGCTGAGCCTGAACAGCACCCACTGGCCCGCATGCCTGGACGCAAGAAGAGCTGTGTCCAGTGCCTGAAGATGGGGAGACGACAACCAAGTGTCCGCAATAAGGAAACTGTGTGGGGCTGCACTACCTGCAAAGCCCACCAGTGCAAAGGCCATTGCTTCGCACAGTTCCATGCTGAACTGCTGTCCTAGCCTGCAGTGGGGTCTCCTCTACTTTGTAAATACATAATTTAGCCATTCTGTTGTGTTCTGCTGTAATATTTTGTCATTTGTATTATGTAACCCTTTTTTGTGTGTGACGTTCAGAGACAAATTTGACATTCCGATTTTTTTTTGGAGTAAATTAATCCATGTACTAAACAAAAAACTTGCTCTTTTTGTGCTTTATTGTATGCAGGATGCAGGAAAAATACTTTTCAGCAGCTGAATAAGGTAATTGTATTTTTAATTAATTTTTAAAGTTAGTACCTATCAAAAATGGAAGAGTTGCTTCCCTTGGCGTGGGATTTCAGGGTTGTAGTTAGTGCTATGTGACCTGGGGGTATAAGGGTTAAACAGTACCTGTGTTAGGGTCAGTGTATCTTTAACAATTTTTTTTTTTAAAGCGTCAAATGCTGTACCATATCAGATGAGTGCAGTGCTTGATTTTTCTTCTCTCAATCGTTTTGTACATTCTCATGGGGACTGGATGTAAAAAAGCACACGAGTGCTTATTCCATTATCTTCAACATAACATAATAAATAAATAAATAAATAAATAAATAAATAAATAAATAAATAAATAAATAAAAGTTAAATACATAGATCAATACATCATCATTATTGTGAGTGTTGATGACATAGAGTGTCAATGTGTCCCATCTGCCGACAGCTGTGGCGTCTGTGGCCAAGCCGTTCCACACGGAGTGGTGGTTCCTGGTGATCATCGCCCTCACAGGGGTCATCGTCATCCTCGTCATCATCTCCATCCTCTGCCTCCTCACTCGCCGCAAAAAGGCCGGAGGTCAGTGAATCTTCTTCAGGTTATTGTGATGACCAGCTATATTTTATCTGTTAACCCTCTTAGTCCTGAACCGGGCTTTGCCAGGATTTACACATAGTAGATTTCCATCAGGCTGTGACCATCACTATTTGCTACCACATGTCAAAGCTTTATCAGGCTAGAAGGAGAAACCCTGCTGAGAGTCTGAAAGTAATTATAGCTGCTGGTATGTACTCAGAAGGAGGAAAAGGTGAGGGAGCATGTGTGCCTGACCTGATTTCGTGATGGAATGCGAAATTTAGGAGCAGTTTGTGTTCAGAGAATTGGAATGCAAGAAGGTTAATGTATACTGTTGTTGTTTTAGATTTGACTGTGCAAAAAGTATCTATTCAGTTAGTGGGCTGTTATCAACCTCATCTGAGGCATCGTTGTTGTACATCATCCCCACCACGGATCCAGTCATGTTGTTTATAGCCCTGCCGACCACACAGGCTATATCAGGGCTGTCCCCACCACCCCTATCACCACCATTATCATCATCATACATCTTCATCATACATCGTCACCATCATACATCATCATCATCATTATAATCATCATCATCATTATCATACATTATCATCATCATATGTCATCACCATCATACATTATCATTACCATCATCATCATACATCCTCCTCCTCATCATCATCATACATTCTCATCATCATCGATATCTGACATTATTATTATCATTCATTATCATGATGCTTGTCCTTTCCCTGCAGAAGAAATGAAGCGATCCCAGACGGCCAACACGATGGTGTCGGAGCCCTCAGAGCCGGAGGAGGGGGGGTTCCCCACCTATGAACTGCGCCAGTCACGCCGCAGCGCTCCCCCTCGTAACGGCTCCGTGAAAACATCTACGCCAGGTAGGGGGAACACCTGCATGGGATGGTTAAAGAGCTTTTGACTTGACTTGACTTTTGTCATTCTGGAAGTGTTTTCTTAGGAAGAGAAAGTGCTTGTGTTTTTGTTAGTTTTGTGAGTTTCTAGTGAGCCCAATTTTAAAAAAAATTTTTTTTAGTGTATGTTGTATAGTTTGTATGGTGTGTCTAATAATGAGTGATTTTTGCTGTTCAGGAATAATGCGAGGGAATTTAAAGAATCTGATTAAAAAAAAAAAAAAGCAAGTCTTCTTAGTTGTTTGTCTGTCAGTGGTTTAACTATCTTTCAGTATGTTTTGTCAAGAAAGTTGTCTATTTTTTCCAAGCTTCGTAAGGATAGCGTGTTGCATAATTGGTTTGTTTATCTATTTAAACAAGACAGTAAACTAAGACCCATATACAGTGTGCATTTAGTGCATGTAAAAGAACTCATAGCAGCAAAAGAGTTGTTCTAAGCATAGTTTCTTTTGGAAAAAAGCCTCTCACAGGAAAGCAAATATAAACACAAAGAGGAGAAAGATTTTTTTAAAATCAAGTGGTGCTGATGGACTTTTCACAGAGTGAGCAGTCCCAAGTCTTATGCAGGAAAATTTCTAGGACTCTTAATGCCCTGATTTACTATCATTCCAAGAGGCATGGTCCAGAGAATCTTTGGTGTTATTGAGTAACAAACACAAATCATGATTGAATAAAACATTTTAAAAAGCAGTCATTTTGTTCTTATCACTCAATGGTCAGTGTGCTCGCTTACCCCAAGCCAAGGTTAAGCAGCATCGAGCGTAGTTACCAAGTGGATGGGTGGCCATTTGTGCCCTTTAGTTCCCCAGTTCACCCAGCTGTAAATGGGTACCTGCCCTCTTTAGTGCAGGGAAGGTCAAGCAACGAGGGAGAGGAGTTGGGCGCCGCCCTCAACATGCTGGCCCCTGGAGAAGCTGAGGTCTCTGATGCCTTGTTCCCCTACAACCACATAGGTTATGGGACACCTTTACCTTTTATCAAGCAACAAGAAAAAACAACAAACTTGTATGTGTGATTATCCAGGCCTCCCCCCAGGCCCAGTCCAGCCAGTGTGGCCTACAGTGATGATGAAGACACCATGTCTGTGGCCAAACCCCCCATACCTGACGACAGCTCCAGTTCTGTCACTGACAAACCCTCCGACCTTGGGGACGATTCTACAGAGGTGAGTTGGGCTTCAGTTGTACGTCTGTTTCACATAGAAGTGATATCAGTCAAAACAGAGGTGAGTGTGTCACTGTAAGTGTGGTGTATATGATCGTCTGTGTGAGAAGGAGCAGGGTGAAAGAAGGATGTGGGTATCTCTGCCACTGCCTCTGTCCTGTCTGTCTCTCTCTATGTCTCTCTCTCTCTATGTCTCTGTCTCTGTCTCTCTCTGTCTCTTCTCTCTCTCTCAACCCCTCTCCCCCCCTCTCTCCCCCTCTGTCTGCATTTATAAACATTGTGTAATGTACAAACACCTGTGTGATCTTTATCATCATTGTGTTTACATGCAAACACCTGTGTGTTCTTTTATCATCATTGTGTTAACATACAAACACCTGTCCACGTGTTAACATACAAACACCTGTCCACTTGCTCGCTATCGTCGTCGTATCCTCACCTGTCAGTGTCAGCGTGGCATGTTACAGCCCAGTGACGAGGACAGTGAGCCAGAGAGTGACAAAGTGCCGGCGTCCCCGCCGCCCCCTGCCTTCAGCACGTGTACGCCAACAGCGACAACGTGCGGCAGTCGTGGCGCTTCCAGAACCCCAACACCGCCTACGCCTACACAGACAGCGAGGCGGACAGCAGCCACTACGCCTTCAGCCTCAACAACGGCCAGCTGGTGGTCAACAACGTGGCCGGGGCCAGGACCCCCCTCACCGGCTTCTCCTCCTTCGTCTGACCCCAGCTTCTCCTCTAGGAGAAGGAGAGAAAAACAGTCGTGTCAGGATCAGCAGCAACATAGTCCAGGAATGAAGCTGTTCTGCTATCATCCAGCCTTGTGGCTTTTGTCAGTGTGGAAATCAGTGTTTTTCTGATGTGGACATTGACCACGGCTGTCAGTCAGTTTCCCCCACTTTCAGCTCCTCTCAGCTGCTGTCCATCTCATCCCAGCTGGTGTTAATTATAGCAGAAACTGACAGCGCTTGGATTTGGGTAAAAGGAAGGGGCTAATTTTAGCACTGGACCCTTGACTGAGTTGTGCTGGATTTGCATGCTGTGTGACAAGCACTCCCTGGATTTTTGTTGGGGTCTGTGCAGGGGTGATGGCTGGAGTGTTTAGCTGTTGTGACGGACATCAGTGGATGATGTGACAGAATTCCTCCTACCCTGAAGAATTGGTGGTGCATAGTGTTGCTTCCATGTTTGTGCTGTGGGCTGTGTGTCATGTATTTGCTGAGTGTATTTCTCAGCAGGTGTGGTGCAGCAGGTATGGATGGAATTCTCAGCACACACTGACACACTGAGAAACTGAAAACCCACCACGTGCTAATCTGTGATGACTTTGAAAGTGAAATGTTTGTTCAGCAGAATTTACCCTCTCTCTGCTGTTATCGACATGTGCGTTGAAGAGATGGACTGAAGAGGCTTGCTCTCACTTGGTCGGCCATCTTCTTCAACTTCATCCAAACATGAACAACATTTTAACAGACACAGACCTGTTCTCTGTGCATTACCAGATGAATTCTTTCCAATATTTTCTATTTGATGTGTGAGATGTAACATTCAGGTGACTGTGAGAAAGAGCTGTGGATGAGGATGATGGGAAAATGATGTGATCTCCTGAAAATGTACCAGTATGTGGAAGTGTGTCATTCACTCTGCTTCCATTCGTGTGCTGATTTTCCACAAAGAAACTCCATGCTTATTTATTGTGGGACTCTGCTTCCTAGTGGATAACACTGACAAAAAACAGCAGCAGCAGCAGCAGCAGAAGACAGCACCATGTTTTACTGAAGTACTGCATTGATCCTGCCCATTGTTCTCTGTTGACCTTTAGCTGAGTGTTGGCCGTGTTTTATTGACAAAACTATCGAAGGTTGGACAATCAGTGTTGTGTTTGACAAGTGACGCAGTGTTGTCACCATTACTTTGGTTAACATTGATGTGTCTCATGATGGAAAGCAAGTAGAAGAAAACAAAAAAAAACCATGCCGTTCATAAAATTTTGCATCATGAGAGGGTTCCACATTATTGCTCACTGCCACAACAGTTGTAGGGAGACAGAAGTATTATAGTATACAACTTGGGAGGGGTTCTCCAGAATAAGTACATGAATTTGGAATGGTACCTCTCCGTCTCTCCATTTCTTTCAGCAGGTTAAACATTGAATTTAAAGCAACCACTCAAAACATTTATCATGTCATACCTGTTGATGGCTCTGAAAACATGGGTAAAAAGCAGCTCTTTTCAGTGATTCAGTTAAGATATCCTGGCCTAGGTATGATAGGAAGGAAACCAACACTTGATACTGATGTCCTGTTGAAGGACTGCCTTGTCAAAGAATGGGAGACAGGGCCGTGAAGATGCTTGGATAAGGATTCCGCTGCAGTGATCTGTATGAAGAACAAAGTCAGCACCAGAGACAGCTTTCTCACAACGATATTCACTGGACAAAAATCTCTCAAAAGTAAATGTGTATAGAGCAGAGAAACGAATGTATGGGTTTTTTTCCCTAGGAGTTAGATTTAAGTTTGCTTTTTTTTAGATGGGGTAAAATAGACTCTCACATTCCAGGTGTCCGTGCAGTTTTATATTTATAGATAAGAATGTAACTTGTGTATCTCCTGGCAAAAAGAACAATAACAAAATCATATGTATATCGTTTAGACCAATTTTTTTTGTTTTTAATGAAGACTAACATTCCAGCATCATCTTTTGTATAATGCTTTGGACAACATTAAATTCCAATACTGTTCCTTTCAAAGTGATGTACAAATACTTGTATGCACACACACACACACACACACACACATGCAGACACAGACACACAGATTCACACCCACACACACACACACACACACACACACACACACACACACACACACACACACACCCCACACACCACACACACACACACACACACACATGACACACACACACACACACACACACACACACAACACACACACACACACACTTCACATACACTCACACACACTCTTCCTGAATCCCAAAAGACTCGGATTGAATATTCAACATGCCTCCCACCAATGACAATCTGAACTGAAAGTTCACCTAAACGTGAATCATTTCAGCATTACACCATTAATTTGAAGATGAAAAAGAGTGAATAGCAGACCAAAGACAATGTTTTAGATGATACACTTTGTGCCTAAATCATCAGTCCCCACCCAGTATGACAGAACGATGACAATGGTGACAAGTTTTTTCTTCCATCACAGCAATGGTTAGGAAGCAAAGGTCTTAGAGGTATTCTTTATTCTGAAAAGCACAAATCTAACTATGGAATACATGCGTGTGCTACTTTGAGTGATGGTGATAGGTGTACATGAGACGAAGAACTGAACTGCATATGAAAATAAACAAAGTATTAACTGTTCAGTGAAAGGGGTTTGGGTTTGGTTGTGTTTTAGGTATAACAGGCTGTTTCACGGTACTATGCATAAGCGCATGCATATTTGACATATACTAAAATCTGTTCCAAGGATGTGTGTTTGTAGATTTGTTTGCATAAATATGTCATCAATACTTTTGCAGAAATATGCTCACTTGAAGCTGTTTGTGTGTATGTATGTTGGTTTGGGTGGTGTGTGATCGTGTATAATTGTGCATGCATGCTTGCGCAGAAGTCTTTTTTAAATGAGTAGAATAATCTGTGTGAACTATGTGTAATTGACTGCCAAATTCATGACATATCATACTGTGCTGTAATGGTGAAACCAGGTTGCATGTTGGACCAAACTTTGCCTCGGAAATGTGAAATCAAAGCCCCATTTCTATTTCAGATCTAATTACAAATATGTATCTTATATGTAGATGTTTATAAATGGTTCATTTATCGATGTGTGTATTGTATGTGTGTGTGTGTGTGTGTGTGTGTGTGTGTGTGTGTGTGTGTGTGAGGAGAGAGAGAGAGAGAGAGAGAGAGAGAGAGAGAGAGAGAGAGAGAGAGAGAGAGAGAGAGAGAGAGAGAGAGAAGAAGAAGAAGAAATATCCAGGTTTAATAATAATTTATTGTGCCTCCATCAACTTTATCAGAAGAAAGGCTGACATTCCAGCTGCTCAGTAAGCAGTAAGTACTATGCATCATAATGAATAGAAAACGCTTCCTGAGCAAATATCATATCATTTTTCACAGTTTTTTATGCACACAATTAATGTTTAATGGAATCATAACTGTCAACTACAAAAAAAGTGCAATTATCTTTCACCGTTCATGGATCTACACCCTCATCTGTATCATGTTCATGGGTACCTGCCTTCTCTCTCAGTCCATTGTTGTGTTGGCTATATTTCATCCGTGATGCATTTTGTTATTGTTCTGTGACTTCATGAGCAAGGAATGACCATTCAGAAATCCGCCCTCTGACTGTTGATTAGTGCTTTATTCGCATTGTCTTTGATACATGATGTTATTGTTTTCTGGGCGATGAACAATGTTGTTATTGTGTTGGCATGCTCATGACTCTTCCTAATTGAAGACGGCATTGATCTGTATGCCTATATGGTGGGACAACGATCATGGAAAAAAGCCCAAACCTAATTCCATGTTTAGGTTATTTGCTGTGCTGTGACTTTACATGCCTAGATTGGGGATGTTCACAAGAGTTGAAAATCTGTATATGCTATGGTAAAATAAATAAAATCATGTGCAATGGATTTATCCCTTTCAAGGTGCTCATGATAATCCATTGATGGCTTTAATCATTCTTCACATGGTGAGTACAAATACAGCAAAAGGTAAGCATAACAAAATATGTGAAATCTGATCCCCCCAAATTTGTTCATGTGAATAACAGAATGGATCCATAAAAATCATGCAAAATTCATTGGGATCATTTTCATTGGCGCCATCTTCCATCGTTAAAAAACTTGCCTTCACAGCAAGCAAATACTGACACAGGTTAATGTAAATGATGTTGGTTTTTTTTATTTTTTTTAGTTTATTTCTTTGTTTTAGTAAATGCTATCATTCTTTTTGAAAGGTAATCAGATTCTTTAGAAGTGAAGTTTATTTTGGAAAACAAAAACAAAGTCTATGTATGTTTTGTGGAGTTTATTTTGGAAAACAAAAAAAAGCCCATACATGTTTTGCCCTTGTGGGCTTGGGCTGGAGTAAGTTAAGATGTTGAAAAATAGTGGACCCTATGAGGATTGTCTGTTCCTTTACCTGTATTGACGACAACTTCAATCCTGTGATTAGTCGTACATAACTCTGTTGTCTAAAGGCAGCCAGCCCTTCTTTTTCATCTGTTTTCCAGGATTGTGTCTAGTGTAATGAAATTTTTGCTATGAATATATATATTTATATCACATGACAGACAACTAAAAATCATGATTTACAGTATGAGAATATTTCAGATTAGATATTACCATGACACATGACATGGTCAGTTACTGAGTCAGTATCATGATGACACAGAGCTAAATGAAGTTACATGCTTGGACAAACTGTTATCCATTTTTTGTAACAGTTTTGCTTGAAATAAATGCTGTTTATTGTTGTTATTTTTTATTGTGTTTTGTACAAGTTTTACAACATAATCTTCTCAGTACTGTGAAATTTTGGAAGGTTTTGTTGTGCAACTTGCAATTAAAGGATTGTAGAACTGGACATGATCAGTATCTAAACAGCGCTTAACTGGATCTGAAATAATGCTGAATGTAATAATGAACTTTGAAACATTGATGATTCAATGTTTAAAATAATCCAAAAATCAACAGAACAAAAAGTGAAATGAAATGTAGCATCTGCTGAATAAAAGTCCTTTTGTCAAGTTGATATATCTTTAACTCCATCTCTGCAAGAAAGGTATGTAACTTATTAAAAAATGTCACCTTATGAGTGCTGCCTTATGAAAATCTGAAAT
>CM060316.1:114258024-114260524 GCA_030674155.1 Stramonita haemastoma
CATCAGTGTCGCAGGTATGGAAGCAGACGTGAATCCTCATCCCCCCGACATCTCTCATCTCACACTGCCGCATCTCCACTTGACTGCAGGAGCGGAACACGAACCCATCTGCAATCACAGGACAATAGTGGGTTGTAGTGCAGTGGTGTGATTCTTCTTCTTCTCTTTCCCCTCCTCCTCCCTCCTCCTCCATCCTCCTCCTTCTTCTTCTTCTTTCTTCTAATTCTATTTCGAGGATAATGGATAAGCCCTCATGTACTTTTTTTTTCTTCTTTTTTGAACATGCTGTACCCGTGTGTTTTGCAGTTTTGTAAAGTTTGTCATCCGTTCCAACCTGCACAAAATGGCTTTCTCTTCGAAAAGCGGAAAGGGTCCTAACGTGTGCACAAGATGTTCTGCGTGCATTCACACACGGGACCTCGGGATTAAAGTATCATCCGAAGGGCTTTTAGGGGGAGTAGAGTCAGCACAGATGTTAACTCCAGAGGAAAAATCTTCTTGAACGGGATCCGAACCCGGGTCAGCAGATCACAGTGCATCATTCTAACCACCAGACTATCCTGTCCCCCGATGAGGTGGGTTAGCTTTGTGCATAGTGGTTAGAGCATTGAACTTGTGTTCTGGCAGATTGAGAGTGGCCAGGGTTTGAGTCTCTATTGAGGTGTCTGTCTTCCCTCCCAACCTGTCAGTTTCCCCCACTTTCAGCTCCTCTCAGCTGCTGTCCATTCCATCACAGCTGGTGCCAATTATAGCAGAAATTGACCACACTTAGACTTTGGAAAAGAAAAGTAGATAGAAAAAGAAAGGGGCGGGCTAATTTTAGCACTGGGCTGTGGACCCTTGACTGAATTAATCCTGGATTTGCGCGCTGTATGCCCCCCCCCCCCCCCATCATCAGTCCCTGCAGTTAACATTAGCTCCAAGTCCACTCCATTGCAAGTCCTTCAGAAAGAAACTCACAGTATGGAACAACGACATCTTGTGTGGATTTTGCATCGCATCGCATTGCATCCGGCTCCATTGTTTTACACAAGTGGGAGGGCTAAGAATGGATCAGTGGTCTAGAGGTAACGCGCCTGTCTAGAAAGCGAAAAGTCCGGATCGAAGTGTGCAGTGGTTTAAACCCCGTTTGGGCCCAAAACTTTCCCCCCATCCATTAGACCATGAGTGGTGGTCTGGGTGCTAGTCTTTCGAATGAGACGATAAACCGAGGTCCCGTGTGTTACACAAAATTATTTTGAGCACGTAAAAGAAGAATCTACGGCAACAAGAGTTGTACTTGGCAAAATTCTGTAGAAAAAAAAAAAGCCACTCTGAAAAGAAGAATGAAAAAAATGAAAAAATGCTCTGCTCACATTGGGCCAGACCAGTCAGACATGATTAAGCGTCACCCATGGGGCCCCAGCAGGAGTGCCGGGCCCCTGTGGCTAGTGGGCTAATAGCGGCTTAACAGCGATAGCTCCCTGCGGATCCCTGACTCTGTGAAGGATCACACAATGAGTCTGGGTAGGGGGGAATGAGGTGAGAGCTAAACAAGTGGCGTGAGAGATGTAGTTTTTGTGTGTGTGTTTTTGCCACTAAGTAAGAAGCAGAAAATACACACGCACGCACGCACGCATACACGCACGCACACACGCACGCACGCACGCACACACACGCACGCACGCACACATTGAGAGAGAGAGAGAGAGAGAGAGAGAGAGAGAGAGAGAGAGAGAGAGAGAGAGAGAGAGAGAGAGAGAGAGATGAATCACTCAATCAATAAAATGCATGAATACATAAAATAAAAACTATATGAAACAAACACGATAGAAAAAAAAAGTGTAGCATAATGAAGGGAAAAGATGACAAAAGAAGAGAAATTAAATACACAATAAATAAATAGAAATGTCATGAATAAAAAGAAATTAAACCCAAACCAAGACAATATCTGAAGTCGAATTACAAGCGATAAACATAAGCAGGTTTAATCTGTTCCAAAATGGCGGAGAAATGCCAAGACAGTTAACAGCTCCAAAAGGCAGACAAGTAATAAGTCTGAAATATTAAAACAAACAAACCTAAAAAAAAAAAAAAAGACAACCCACCAACCTGAAATGTCGAGCAAAAGAAATCAAAACTGAAATGTGAACTCTTAAGCAGAAAAAGTGAACACGAAAACATAAATTGAGATTAAAACCAGGATAAAAAGAGAGAAATAAACGTAAATAACCTAAAACAAATGGATTTTACTTGTACAATCAAAACAAAATCAGTCACGTAAAATTGTAAACTGAAATTGAACCCTCTGAAAATAACAGCAAACAACAGAACTATATTTTTTTTTTGGTATCACCCGCCTTGGCTCAGTGGTCTAATCCAATCATGTTGTTTATAGCCCCGCCGACCACCCAGGCCATATCGGGGCTGTCATCTCGTCACATTTTAAAACTGGCGCAGTGGTTTGCGCCATAGGTTGCGGATTGAAGGTCACGGGTTCGAATCCAATTAGAGCCTTGGA
>CM060316.1:114270524-114275524 GCA_030674155.1 Stramonita haemastoma
CTCTCTCTCTCTCTCTCTCTCTCTCTCTCTTCTCTCTCGTTCTCCTCTCTCTCTCCTCTCTCTCTCTTCTCTCTCCTCTCTCCTCTCTCTCTCTCTCTCTCTCTCTCTCCGTTCTTGTCCTCTCGTTCTCTCTCGCTCGTTCTCTCGTTCTCTCTCTCTAGTCCTCTCGTCTCTCTCTCTCTCTCTCTCTCTCTCTCTCTCTCTCTCCTCCTCTCTCTCTCTCTCTCTTCTTCTCTCTCTCTCTCTCTCTCTCTCTCTCTCTTCTCTTGTGCCAATATCCATGAGTTTTGATAGGAACCGTGTTGGGGAAGAGATCTTAGTATGGACTAAGATCTGTTGGACATTTATAGAGATGATGTTCGTTGAGAGTATTGTCTAAAGGATTTTCCTATGTAATTGTAATCATTGGTTGTTTGATTTCAATTGTATGCTCTCTGTCGGTTCCCTATGATTAACTTGCTCTGGTTGACAGTACTGTGTAAGGGGTTTCCTGGTTTATTGTAATCATTGTTGTTTGATTTGCGATTGTATGTTCTGGGTTCACTATGACTCACTTGCTTTGGTTGACAGTACTGTGTAAGGGGTTTCCTGGTTAAATTTAATCATTGGTTGTTTGATTTATATTTTTATTGGGTTCCCTGTGATTAACTGGGTGACTTGGTGTGAGTGATGAAAGGAATGTGGTTTCTTACGTTAGACAACAGTAGCATTTGCTACAGGTGCCTTTCATGAGTATGTACCTGGTTAATTATGGATAGTTACAACCTACATGGACTTCGTATTTGTTTCAGGTGTGGTTTTCAATGTGGATAGTTACCTGAATTTTGTATTTGCTTCAGGTATGGTTTTCAATGTGGATAGTTACCTGAATTTTGTATTTGTTTCAGGTGTGTGTTCTAAATATGGATAGTTACCTGAATTTTGTATTTGTTTCAGGTGTGTGTTTTAAATATGGATAGTTACCTGAATATTGTATGTGTTTCAGGTGTGTTTCTTCTTATAGGTCAAAAATAAAACTTCTGCAACCATTGCACCCTGCCTGCACAGAGTGGTTCTTTGTGCCGAGAGAAATGATGTATTGTTGAACCTGTCAACACATTTAAAAAATGATTTATCAAAAATTCAATCAAAAATCCTCTGGCAAATAAAGCTTTCAATGACAGCATTTTAGGCATTGAGTAAGAACCTTGCCTTTGGCCTGACCTGACTCGAGTTTCGGCTCCTGGATGAGCCTTCATCAGAGGTCCCGGCGGTGGTTGAAGCTCCACCTGCTGCGGTACCTTACAGCAAGACACTTTTCAGAATTTATAAGTGTCAATCGCGTTCACAAGAATATTTGATATTCCTGTGGCCTTTTAAAGCTGCCATCAAAAGACAATGATAAAAAGAGCTATAAAATGATATGCTAAGATATATGTAGCACAAATAACCCATTAATTGAAGAAAATAAACACCTAGTGAATCTTTGTGCTTTATATTTGGGGATCCTATTGATCCTATCTTTCACTTTTTACGTATGGGCAGTATCACATTTTATGACTTCCAGCCAAAACAGTCAGTCTTTATTGCAGAGCTGCTTTCCCACTGGGACCATTTTGTTTTGTGGTACCACAATGTCAGCTTTTTCTCTTGGGGATTCTGGAAATTCGCCAGACACTGGCTGACTGAACTGTCTGGCACCATGAGTGGAGATTCATCATAGGTAGAGAGAGGGGAGAGGGAAAGGTAGAGGGAGAAAGTATAGCCAGGATTTCGTTGTTTTCTTTTTTGTTGGTTTGTTTTGGCCGTTTATTATTGGGACTGTAACTCGATGCTTGTGTCCATAGTGTTCAGCCTGTATTGCCTCGGAGACAATTTGTTACTGTACTCTGTATGATGGTGTCTCTCTGTCTCTGCCTATCTGTCTGTCTCTTGTCTTATGTACCTATGTATACATACATACATACATGCATACATACATACATACATACATACATACATACATACATACATACATACATACATACATACATACATATATATATATATATATATATATATATATATATATATATATATATATATATATGATGTGTGTGTGTGTGTGTGTGTGTGTGTGTGTGTGTGTGTGTGACGCTCCACCACATAAGGAGTCGCATTGCACAAGAGGTCAATTTTTAGTTATTGACAAGTTAATAATCTGCAATAAAATGGCTTTTCAA
Source organism: Stramonita haemastoma (assembly GCA_030674155.1). Classification (NCBI taxonomy): domain Eukaryota; kingdom Metazoa; phylum Mollusca; class Gastropoda; order Neogastropoda; family Muricidae; genus Stramonita; species Stramonita haemastoma. Next base: position 114,272,726 of record CM060316.1, read on the forward strand.
TACAAAAAACAGATTGAAAATCGAACAATCCTGTGCAAAGTTAATACAAATTGAAATGGTAGACTGCAGGATGTGACAAAATGAGAAACGGGCAAGTTTATTTTCGTAACAGGTTGTCAGAAAATGGGCTTGAGTATTTTCAAAACACATTTAAAAGCAAAAGGAATAAAAATTATGTCTTGATATTTCATCACAAGGTAGAATAATAAATACAGTTTAATAATCTATCAAAATCTCAAAATTGACAACTTACCCCCCACCTACCTTTAATGGCTCCTAGCCCAAAATTAGGTAATGTGCTAAGCGGCTCATTTCGTGGTGGAGTGCCACACACACACACATATATATATATATATATATATATATATATATATATATATATATATATATATATATATATATATATATATATGTGGTATGTATGTATGTATGTATGTATGTATGTATGTATGTATGTATGTATGTATGTATGTATGTATGTATGTATGTATGTATGTATGTATTATACGTCTTCTCGTTCCTCGGCTAGAGCTCTGAGGTTCACCAATGGTGGACATTTTGCCCATGCAACCGTTTTTGCCCACCATTAAGGTGGCCGCATTCTGGCTTCGGGTTACAGTTGGGAATCGAGCCAAACTATTTCGCTCTTTTCAATTTTCAACCGTCGTGGGTTCTGTTGTTTGAATATTCATTTGCCAATGCTTTCATTCTACGAAGATTTACATTAGCTCATGACGTTCTCTATGGGCATACCCAAAACACATATTCTACTACGAGACAGGGATAAATTCAACTTATGGTATATGAAAAAAGTAGGATAAAGCTAAGGGATATTGGCTGGCTGAACAAACCTGGTTATTTACACAAGAAGCTTATGTGTCCACGGTCCTTGTTTGGGAATGATGTTCTGAGTCATCTGGGGAGTCTGGCAAGGGATCCACGCCCATAAATCCCTCTTGCCTGATAACCATCTCCTTTCCCCCTCCTGTCTCCTCAGGACTGAGGGCAGAGGCAAGAGCTAGGAGTGTTTCTCAGCCCCCTGTTCTGCCCCATGTCACAGAGGCAAGAGCTAGGAGTGTTTTCTCTCCCCTGCCCACATGTTCTGCCTGCCCACGCTGTTTACCCATGTCACAGAGGCAAGAGCTAGGAGTGTTTCTCTGCCCCAGTGTCACAGAGGCAAGAGCTAGGAGTGTTTCTCAGCCCCCTGCCCCCAGTGTCACAGAGGCAAGAGCTAGGAGTGTTTTCTCATGTCCCACTGTTTCTAGCCCCATGTCACAGAGGCAAGAGCTAGGAGTGTTTCTCTGCCCCCTGTTCTGCCCCATGTCACAGAGGCAAGAGCTAGGAGTGTTTCTCTAGCCCCCATGTCACAGAGGCAAGAGCTAGGAGTGTTTCTCTGCCCCCTCATGTCACAGAGGCAAGAGCTAGGAGTGTTTTCCCCTTTCTGCCCCATGTCACAGAGGCAAGAGCTAGGAGTGTTTCTCTGCCCCCATGTCACAGAGGCAAGAGCTAGGAGAGTGTTTCGCTATTTTCTCAGCCCCCCATGTCACAGAGGCAAGAGCTAGAAGTGTTTCTCAGCCCCCCATGTCACAGAGGCAACGAGCTAGGAGTGTTTCTCAGCCCCCTGTTCTGCCCCATGTCACAGTCCTGTGGGCAGAGGGTTTATCACTGTGGACTGTGGAGGGATGACCTCTCCTTGACTCCTGGCTTAGCCAGTTGGATAGTTAGCTGCTGGCCGGCTGTTTTGTCCTGCGGGGGATGGGGGAGTGTATGTTAATGTGCATGAGAGCTTAGGATCGTGCAGTACTCTTGTGCCTGAGCGGGTCTTTGTTCCGTTGCTTTATAGAATTGTGCTATTTTTGGGGTGGCCCGAGGCGCCGAGAAGGAATGACCTACAGCCACAGTCCCTAAATCTGAGTATTTCCGCTGGACTCTAAAACACTCTCAACCAATCCAACCAGTGTGAGGGGTGGGGGGATGGCTTGGTGTTGTGCTCATATTTGTTTTTTTTTTAAGGCTAAGAATCTGTTTAGAGATTCTTCTTTTACAGGGACAGGAGGGAAAAAAGTATTAAAAAAAAAAGAAAAAAGATTGTTTCGAACAAATCTTCAGAGTGTCCATGTGCGTGCATTTTCAGACATGCATGCATGCAGGCATCTCTCTGTCTCTATGTCTTTCTGGGTCTCTCTTTCTCTCTCGGTCTCTCTTTCTCTGTCTCTGTCTCTTTCTCTTTCTCTATTTGTCTCTCGTTCTCTGTCTCTCTTTCTCTGTACCTATCTCTCTGTGTGTTAGTAATACCAGATCTAAACTTAGCTGATGCCATTTTCACATATTCATTAGTTTTAATTTCCAACACGGTTCCATTAAGAGAAACATTAAAACAAAAAACAAAAAACAAGACAAAACAAAATAAAAAAGGAAACAAAGAAACATTTGAATACGAAACAACAGAAAAACCGACAAAAAGCCATTACGAAACAGATCAAAAGCTTACTGAAGCCAAGGCGCGCGAAAGGTCACCCATCCACTCGGTAACTAGGCTCAACGCTGCTTAAAACCTTAAGGAGAACGAGTGCTCTGGCCACTGAGCTATCCCGTCCCCAACTTTCCATGTAGGGGGTCAGTCTCAACTGAGAGGATTTGGTTGGATAAAGATTGATAGGTATGACCTTCAAACCACTCAGCCACTACAAGGTGCTGACTGATTCAAAACAAAAACACAGCCCACATCCTTGTAACCACTCCTGTATGGTACAGAGCTCCATTTTATTCACAGGACAGATTCTAAAATCCACACTACAA
>CM060316.1:114288024-114290524 GCA_030674155.1 Stramonita haemastoma
TATATTGTTTTTGTTCCCCGAGGTTCATCAATGGTGAGACTTTTGCGTATGCGTCCGCCCCCTCCTCCCCCCCCCCCCAAATTTAGGTAACCGTATTCTGACGTCGGGGAGCATATAAGATACTTTCATGTCAGCCATAATGCCACGGGTATGTAGCCGACCAGCTTTTTTACACAAGTGGATGCGTTGTCAGTTATATTGTATCATGATTTATTGTATCAGTATATCATATTCAGGCTAAAGGCATGGTTCTTACTCAGATATGCTTAAATGCTGCCATTGAAATGTATTATTTCTTGGGGTTTAATTGCATTTTTAAAAATTAAATCTTCGATGAGTCAATTTTAAATAATGAAGATATTATAAGTGGTTTCCTGCACTTGTTTTTCCTCCACTACTTTTTCCTCAATAATTTATCACATCATGTTGTGTTATAACATATCTGAGCATATTTTATCTTATCTTATGTTTCAGGCGTGTCCTGCGGGCTTAGAACACAACAACACCACGAGAAAGGCAGAATGGAGAGAACTGGGTGTCAAGTCTTCAGGGGTGCCTCCATGTTCGCAACACTAAGGAAGAGATAGATCTTACGTCACGTCACGTCACATCACATCAATCACATCACATCACATCACATCACATCACATCATATCACATCACATCACATCACAACACATGTCGTGTCGTGTCATGTCAAACCACCTCACTTCCTTCTTGTCTATTTTCTGCCTTCTTGATCCAGTCTGCCTTTTCCCCTGAGAAAGACTGAAAGATAACGATTCTTTTTTTCGTTGAAATTGGATGTGCTGGACCTGACTTGTCAGGCACTTAACGGCAGCGCACGTATTTTTGCTTATATGACAGACAAGAATCGTTGCTGTCTGAGCATCGGACGGCGCGAAGAAGATAAAGCCAGAAGAATTGTGAGGAATTGCGAAAAAGAATAGAGAAGAAGAACAACATAATTCATTTCCCTTTCCGTCTTCTCACTTTAATATATATATATATATATATTATATATATATATATATACTATATATATATATATATATATATATATTATATATATATATATATAACACCTATTTATTTATTTAAAATAATATTTATTTTTCTTTCAATAAATCAATATTTTTGGTCAAAGGACGGGGGGGGGGGGGGGGACGGGGGGGGGGGGGGGGGGGGGGGGGAGGGTCAGTGTGACATACACACACAAGCGAAATCAAGCGCAGGTGGATATGAAAACATTTTATCACCTGAAAATGGTTTTGAGGATCTTGAAGGTCTAGCGGGGATAGGAGTGATGTCAGCCCTCGCTCACTTGCTTGCTTGCTTACGTGCTGACCAGCATGTCCGCTAGTGTCGTGGCCAGCTGATCTCTGCCTCTGTGTGTCTGTTTTCCTCCCCTGATGTGTGTTGTGTGGTGTGTGTGTGTGTGTGTGTGTGTGTGTGTGTGTGTCTGTGTGTCTGTGTGTCTGTGTGTCTGTGTGTCTCTGTGTGTCTGTGTGTGTGTGTGTGTGTGTGTGTGTGTGTAGGTAGGTTAGTTTGCACACGGGGCATGAGCATGCGCATGTATGCACCGTGTGTTCGTGCGTACTTGTGTGTGTACGTGTGTACGTTATTTTCTAGAGTGATAAATTAAGCATTATATGGATTTTCCAACCACCCTAGAGAAAGGCAGACAGACAGGCAGACAGGCAGACAGGATGGCAGGCAGGCAGGATGGCAGCTAGGCAGGCAGATAGACAGACAGGCAGGCAGGCAGACAGACAGACAGACAGACAGGCAGGCAGGATGGCAGGCAGATAGACAGATAGACAGGCAGGCAGACAGACAGACAGGCAGGCAGGATGACAGGCAGGCAGACAGACACAGGCAGGCAGACGGAAAGACTAGACAGGCAAACAGACAGACAGACAAAAAGGATAAAAGTCACAGACACACACACACACACACACACACACCACACACACACACCACACACACACACACACACACACACACACACACACACAACACACCACACACACAACACACAGATTAAGATAAGACGTGCGTCACACAGCATCAGAAAACACTAGGAAGGAAGGAGGGCAGTTTGATGCTGTTGCAAGTGCAGCAGCTAAAAGCTGTGGCATGTTGCATGTTGAGGGCAGGATAGGGTATGATGGTGGGGTGGGGTTGCTTTTAATGCAGAGGAGATGAATAATGCACACCTCTGCCTGATTTTGTTCAGGTTCATCTTCCTTGTCTTAGAGCTTTTTTGTTTTTTGCTTTGTGTTGTTTTGTTTTGTTGTGCTTTGGTTTTGTTTGATTTTGTGTTCGATTCTTTTTTCTTATTTGTCTGTTTGCTTGTTGGATAGATCTGGCTGTTGTTTGAGTGTACTCTGTGTGTGTGTCATCCTCTCTCTTTAATTTCTCTCTATCTCTGTCTCTGTCTGTCTCTGTCTGTCTCTGAGTATGTATCTGTCTCTGTCTGTCTGTCTTCTTGGCAGTC
>CM060316.1:114300524-114308024 GCA_030674155.1 Stramonita haemastoma
CTCCCTCGCTGCTTTACCTTCCCTGACTCTAAAGAGGGCAGGTACCCATTGACAGCTGGGTGAACTGGAGGGGGGGGGGACTGTACTGAAGCTTAAGTGCATAAACGGTGACCTATAAACTTGGTAACTACCCTAGATGCTACTTGGTAACATTGGCCTGGGGAAAGCGAGTGCTCTGACCACTGGGCTATCCCGCCCCGCGAATGGAGTACAACCAGGTGTCATTTCGAAAAGAAGAACCGTGTGTTGTGCCTTACTTTTGATTTTGGCAGAATAGCATTTGAAACAACAAAATCAACAATCCTAAGCGGTGACGATTTTTTTTTTCGGGGAGGGGGGGGGGGCTGGGGGTGTGTGTATAAAAGTCTATGAAAATACACCCTTTCTTGTCAGTACTTTCAAACTTTCCGAATCAGAGGCGTTTTTTTTTTTTTTTAATTGCATGACGATCAATGATAATGAGGATGATGTAATGCTGCTGTGGAAGTGCATATGCTTTGATACCACTTGACACGGTTATACTCTACGCTTACTATCATGATATATCCCAGCGTCAACCGGGCCCAAGAGATACAGACACCCGCAGTGTTGGTCAGGTAGTTTGAGCAACACTGAAATTCGCAGCCGAAAAATGGATGAAACTCGACTGTGTGGTCCCAGTCCTGCCACTGAGCACACTCACTCTGGATTGGAGCCGGCCGGAGTCCGAAAAATCCCTATGAGTCTTATGGGAATGGAAGCCGCGGCTTTCCAGTCGGTAACCCAAGGCGCTAACAACTGAAGCATGGTGGCTGGTGTAACTGCACACTTAGCTTCATGTCATTGGGAACGTACATGATTTTAGACCAGTTACGTGAGTTTCATTTTTTCTTCTTTCAAAAATAGACCCACTTCTATTGCCAGAGAATGGCCGAAAAGCAGACGTAGGCTGGGTCCTATTGCCTACAAACATTTCTCGGTTCACCTTTCAAGAACAGCGGAAAATCGTCCAGGCATAATGAGAAAAATACAGGACCTAAGACGGCGCCCTGAAGCACGCAACATTCAACACAGAAGAGAAGGTTATTTTCTTTTTTCTGTCTGTTCAACATGCGGGCTGTTTCCTTTTCTCTGCAAATAGCCCCATTTGTTCGACAGACTCCACGTCTCAACTGTTTCCGAAGAGTGTGGTCAGTGACATCAAAGGCTGTGGCGAAATCAACGACAAAATTAGGGTTTGTGTGTTTTGCTTCCGTGCATGTGTGTGGGTGTACACACCCAGGCGCGTGCACACATATATGTACATACACATGTACGCGCGCGCGCACACACACGCACACAGACACAGACACACAAAACAAACACAGACACAGATACAGACACACACACAGACACACAAACAAACAAATACACACACATGCGCGCGCGCGCGCTGTCTAATATCATGATTTGTTGAAAGACGTTAAGGAATTTGAATACACACGCGCGCGCTCGCGCGTGCGCGCGCAGTAGAGAGAGAGAGAGAGGAGAGAGAGAGAGAGAGAGAGAGAGAGAGAGAGGAGAGAGAGAGAGAGAGAGAGAGAGAGAGAGAGAGAGAGAAGAGAGAGAGAGAGGGGAGAGAGAGAGAGAGAGAGGGGAGAGAGAGAGGGAGAGGAGAGAGAGAGGAGAGAGAGAGAGAGAGAGAGAAGAGAGAGAGAGAGAGAGAGAGAGAGAGAGAGAGAGAGAGAGAGAGAGAGAGAGAGAGAGAGAGAGAGAGGAGAGAGAGAGAGAGAAGAGAGAGAACCAGAAACAAACAAACAGGTAGACAGACCAACACGTGTCGTGAAAGACAGATAAAGAAGTGGGCAGACAGACATATATGTACAGACGTGACAGACAGACAGACACACACACACACACAAAACACACACACACTCATACACACACACACTCACTCACTCACATACACACATACACACTCACACACACACACACACACACACACACACACACCACACACACACACACACACACACACACACACACACGAACGCACACACGCTCGCACGCACACACGCACACACACACACACACACACACACACACACACACACACACACACACACACACACACACACACACACACCACACACGCCAATAGACAGAAATATAGACAGACATAATGGACACACAGAAAGACAGACCTAAATGGGAAGACAGAGAGACAGACAAATCTAATTAACACAAAGACATTCATAATGCACACAAAGACTAACATACGGACATGATGGACAAAGAGAAAGAGAAGCAGACAGACACGATAGACAGGGAGACAGACAGACCTAAAGGACACAAAGAAAGACAAACATAATGGACACAGAGAAAAAGAAACAGACAGACAAACAGATCTAAAGGACACTCAAAGGAAGAGAGACAGACAAAATACAGACAGACCTACAGACAGAAAAACAGACCTACAGACAGACCTACAGACAGACAGAAAAACAGACCTACAGACAGGCAGACATACACACAAAGACAGGCAGACAGAAAGATAGACAGACAGACAGACCTACAGACAGACAGCCATACAGCCAGACAGCCAGCCAAACCTCCAGGGGAGGGAAGCGAGGGGCAGACGTACCTAGATTGCGCTCCCTTCTGATCCATCAATCCAGATCATCGGCAGACCCAGCAAGGACAACTGTCTCCTGACACCCCCTCCCTCCCCTCCCCTCCCCCCCTCCTCCTGCCGTCCGTCACCTTCCCCCCCCCCCCCTATCTATCCCACCCACCCCCTCATCCTCATCTTTCTATTCTTCCCGCCCTCCTCCTCATTCTCTCCATTCTCCTCTTCAATCATCACCTAAAATTTCCATTTCCACACCTCTTTCCAGTCTGTCCTCTCTGTCTCTCTCTCTGTATCTCTCACAGTCTCTCTGTTTCTGTCTGTATGTCTCTCTTTCTCTGTCTTTCTTTATATCTATCTTTCCCTCTCTGTTTGTCTGTCTCCATCTGTCTCTGTCTCTGTCTGTCTGTCCGTCTGTCTGCTGCCTATTTCTGTCTCTCTCTGTCTCCTGTTCTTCCTCTTCTCTCTGTCTCTGTCTCTCTCCCTCTTTCTCTGTATCTCTCTCTCATCTCTCTCTCTCCATCCCCATCTCTCTCTTCCCCCCCCTTCTCTCCCTTTCTTCTCTTTCTCTCCCTTTCTCTCCCTCTCTCTCTTTGTCTGTGTCTGTCTGTCTGTCTGTCTGTCTCTCTCCATCCCCCTCTCTCTCTTCCCCCCCTCTATCTCTTTATCTCTCCCTCTCTCTCTTTGTCTGTCTATCTGTCTCTCTCTCTCTCGCTGCCTCTGTCTGTCTCATGTCTCTCTGTCTTGTCTGTCTGTCTTCTGTCTGTCTGTCTGTCTCGTCCTTCTGTCTTCCTCTCTCTCTCTCTCTCTCTCTCTCTCTCTCTCTCTCTCTCTCTCTCTCTTCTCCTCTCTCTCTCTCCCTTCTCTCTCCCTCTCTTCCCCCCCCTCTCTCTCCCTGACCCATATCTACTATCTATGATCTACTAAGCGGACAGACAACAAGGTGATCTTTCTCCTATAAACCAGGGCGGAGTATGATAGTGACAGGTCTGTGTCAGGTTGGAAACAAACAGGAGCATGATCTATGGTGTCTGCAAAACCACATGAGGTTGGAAACAGACTACACAAAACAAAACACCTTGGCAGGTGTGGTGAGGACTATCCAGTAATGGGTACACTGATGTAGTGGATGTGGGGGACGGGATGGTCTGGTGGTTGGAGTGATGCGCATTGCGCTCGTGATCTGCTGACCTGGGTTCGAATCTCGTTCAAGAGGGTTTTTTTTTTCTCTGGAGTTAACATCAGTGCCGACTCCACTCCATCCCCTAGTCCTTTGGATGAGACTTTAAACCGAGGTCCCGTGTGCGAATACTCGCAGAATATCTTATGCACTCGTTAAAACCCGTTCTGCGTTTTGGAGGAGTAGGCCAATGTGAGCCGGTGAGAACAGATGACAAAATCTCTAAAACTGCATACATACGGGGACCATGTGTAAAAAAAACCCACATAACTGCTTATTCCACTATCCTCGAAAGAAAAGAATAACAAGAACACACACACACACACACACACACACACACACACACACACACACACACACACACACACACACAACACACACACACACACACACACACACACACACACACACACACACACACACAGAGCCAGGAGATAGACCCAAAGCTTTCCCCTTCCCTGTTTGTTTGTTATCTTCAAGTTCTAGACAGAAATCATAACCACTGTCTCTGTTTTGTTGTTGTTGTTGTTGTTTTTCTTTTCAGGACACGATTAGTGTCAACAATCGCTATGTATCATAGCGTCCAAAACAATATTGATTAATTTCTCATATTTCACTGACCTTGTTAAATTTCCGTCGTTGAAAAAAATCTCTCTTTTTTAATTTTTTAAATTAAGTCTTGATGACCACCTACGACAAGCATCAGATAGTTTTTAATCTTACATCAGGGGACGAGATAGCTCAGTGGTCAGAGCACTCGCTTTCCCCAAGCTAAGGTTTAGCAGCATCGAGTGTGGTTAGCAAGTGGATGGGTGACCGTTTGCGCGCCTTGGCTTCAGTACAGTCCCTCAGTACACCCAGCTGTAAATGGGTAGCTCCCCTCTAGGTAGATAGATAGATAGATAGATAGATAGATAGATAGATAGATAGATAGATAGATAGATAGATAGATAGATAGATAGATAGATAGTGTGTGTATATGTGTGTATGCAATAATTACTTAATTAATCCTTATTTTCACATCTTTATTTATGTATATAACTTCTGTGGGAGTGGATGGGTAGATAGATAGATAGATAGATAGATAGATAGATAATAGATAGATAGATAGATAGATAGATAGATAGATTAGATAGATAGATAGATAGATAGATAGATATAGATTAGATAGATAGATAGATAGTGTGTGTATATGTGTGTATGCAATAATTACTTCATTAATCCTTATTTTCACATCTTTATTTATGTATATAACTTCTGTGGGAGTGGATGGGTAGATAGATAGATAGATAGATAGATAGATAGATAGATAGATAGATAGATAGATAGATAGATAGATAGATAGATAGATGATAGATAGATAGATAGATAGATAGATAGTGTGTGTATATGTGTGTATGCAATAATTACTTCATTAATCCTTATTTTCACATCTTTATTTATGTATATAACTTCTGTGGGAGTGAATGGGTAGATATATATATTATATATATATATATATATATATATATATATATATAGATATATAGTATAGATAGATAGATAGATAGATAGATAGATAGATAGATAGATAGATAGATAGATAGATAGATAGATAGATAGATAGATAGATAGATAGATAGATAGATAGTGTGTGTATATGTGTGTATGCAATAATTACTTCATTAATCCTTATTTTCACATCTTTATTTATGTATGTAACTTCTGTGGGAGTGGGTGGAAAAAGAAATGAAGGCCATGAAGATTAGTTCCAAACTAAGACAGGGCTATTCTTGTGCAAAACGCAGCTGGTTCCTATTAATTGATGTATTATTTGAAGTTTGGAGAAAAGGATTCTGTTTCATCGGTCTATTTGTGGTTAATTCTTTCGAGTTTTTTGTCATGCACACAATGTTCAATGTCTCAATGTGTCTTTTTGGTCTTTGTCTGTCTGTCTGTTGTCTGCTGTCTGTCTGTCTGTCTGTATGTTGTGTCTTTTCTTTTCTAGTAGCATTTTGGTGATGACATACAGAGTTTGGGAGATGATAATCATCGTCGTTATATTTTCAATTTTTCAATTTGTCTCTTTCTTGTCATCAATTGAAGGCTATCAAGGGTTTTTATTATTTATTTATTTATCTACCTATCATTTCTTTTTATTTTACAAAATATCAAGAAATACGATTGTAACTAAACGACTTTAGTTTCCCAACATCATTCAGTCATCACACAATCATTGAACCCTAACAATTCTGCTGACAATATTGCACATTCTTTGAATATGTTTTACATATTATTCTGATAGTACTAACCAATAATTTAGCAACACTAAGCAGAACCATCCTGTTTGAAACAGAAAAAAGTTTTCATACTTTGACATAATAATTATTTGGATGTTAAACGTAATGTTTTGGTAGTAATTCTTTTATGAGTTTTATATTCAAGAAGGAACTAATAAAAAGGTAGTAAAATCCATCACCAACATCACGACTAGTTTCATTGTAATGCAATATCTTTCATTTTCAAGATGAAATACCTTCAGCACGGAGGATATTGATAACTAAATTGTTTTTGGTTATGCAGGATTGAGCAAATCGAACAAGAAACAGTTGACAGCAAAAGAGAAATACTTCTTTAACAAAAAAAAAGTTTTTTAGTATTTGATAAACTAGCACGAACACCTTCCATACTTACTATTATATGCCACTATCAATAATCTATCAAAAAAGCACTTTCTGACTTTTAGGCCAGTTGTAGCAGCAATCAATATGTTGTTGATTAAACACCAAAACCCATTCAAAGTTATCTCATCTCATGTTTTCTAATGGCTTTCCAGATAATCTGAATAAAATTTCTGTATGATAAACACTTTATGCAATGCTTTCTATATAAATAGGATAGCTTATTTGTACATTGTATGAGTCTTGGAAGACTATGAAGTTGCGTTCTAGACTCTAAGAGCACAAAACCTGGGTAAGTAAGTATGGGGGGCAAGCTGTTACCGATGCAGAAGGACCCCCCTCCCCCTCCACGTTGCTGGAATGGTTCACCGGAGAAGCACTCGCTAATACGAATGGTTCCAGTGCCGTCGCAGGAGCCACCAGAATGCTGCCATATAGGTCTACAGCCCTGAACCGCCAAACTTCCCGATTTGTCCTCAGGGATGGTGTCTAAACGCAAACACCTGTGTACTTGCTGGTTTTTAAAAAAAATGTTGTCATCCATCCCTACCAGCACACAATGGCCTGCTCTTTCAAAAGACATAATGGGTTTTTTACCATATGCGGAAGATGTTCTGTGTGCATTCACACACGGGGCATCGGTTTTATATCATCATCCGAAGGACTTGTATTTTGACCAGTGCATAATCCCAAAACGTTATGATGCCATCGCACTCAACAGCACCACTCCCACAGCAATGGAAGACAAAGGAAAATGTTGATGGACCGATATTATCGCCTTTCTGTGTAAGACAGGCTTAGTACAAAACATCTACATATGAACTTCTTTTTTTCTTCTTCTTTCTGTACCATAGTTTTTTTAGGCTTACATTGATTGATCAGTACATCATACTAGCGGTAATGTCTGAACAAAAAAAAAGTTTCTTTTGCATTTAGTGCAAAAATTTCCGTCTGTCTGCCTGTCTACCCCCCGCACCATCCCTCTCTGTCTCTCTTCTCTCTCTGTCTCTGAGCTAAACAACAGTCTGGTGGTACAGTCTACCTCATACCATGGTAACCAGTCCCCGGAGACT
>CM060316.1:114317769-114325269 GCA_030674155.1 Stramonita haemastoma
CCCGAGTTCCCACTCCGTCCTTTATCCCTGCACATCATTCTCTCTCCCCCCCCCCCCTTTTTCCCTTTTCTGTCAATACAATCAGCCCCCCCCCCCCCCCCCCCCCCCCCCCCCCCCCCCCCCCACACACACACACACACACCCGTGTTTTTGTGCGATTGTGAAGAACCAAGTTTTGCTGATTGTCTAGGAAAAAAGCCTCCTCCTGTTTCTTTACACACAAAAGAGGTAGGTTAGTTGAGGGAGCAAAACCAGGAGTCGTTTGTGTGTGAAGTGACGGGAAACGAGGCAGAGAGTGAGTTGGCTGAATTCAGCTTTTTTTCCTGGCTGTTGTAGATCTCTGTCTCTGTCTCTGTCTTTCTCTCTCTCTGTCCGTGAAGTGTCAGACTGTCTTCTGTGTGTATAGCTTGGAAAAAAGTGTTGTGTTTTCTGCTCTTTTGAAGTGTTATCTTTCTTCAAAAACTGTGTGGAGGCAAAACTGAACCGAGAAAGTTGTCCTCCTAAGTGAACAAAAAGCCAGAGTCATGGAGAACTGTTCAAATGACAAGTCCTCCCTACTGCTGAAGTTAATTCCAAGACCAAAAAAATCAGTTAGGAATGAAATTTTTTGACTCGAAGAAAATGGAACAACCATCCAGTAACTGAAGTATGAGTACCTTATACGTGATTCTGAGCTCTGAAGTTGGTGATGGCTCATAAACATTTGTATGACTAAGGAAGAACTTTGTCCAATTACACATTTTCTGTAGTCAGTCGTGGCAGTGAAGGCATGGGGAATTATCCTAATAGGTAAGGAAATCCCCAATAATTATTGGTTTTAAAAATATAGTGTTCAGAGAACATGAATCGCAAAGGCCTAAGATGTATTTTCTTTAATATTCTGTTCCGAAGTGTTAATTTAATGCCAAAATCTGACTCAGGATTATAATGTTACGAGAACATCAATTGTGTAAGCATAATGTGTGGGTACACTTTATTCTCTTCTGTGAAGAGCTTGTGCAAGAGAAAGTTTGAAATGTTATAATTGGCAGAAAAACTATGCTTTTTGAGTGTACATGAAGTTGGGTATGTTACTTAGTTATAAATTATCTTTTTGAAAAATAAATAGTCACCCCTTTCACATGGGTATCCCTTTTGTGTCAGCACGATGCTGACAGAGTTTTGTGGGGGCCCAATCAAGCTGTGAAGATGTTTCACCTGAAGTGCGATTTAACATGATGCCGAAGAATGTTCTTTTGACCACACGTCCAGATCATCTGATGCAGCAGTACCTGGCGAAAGCTTTCGCCATTCCAGAGAGCATTGAGGTGCCTGATGCATGTCTGCGAGGACACATTTTACAACTGATGCTCTGTCACAGATACCACTGTCAGTGAACATGAAACATCTCATTTCTAACACACTGGACTTTTTATTTTATCTACCATTTCTGAACAATACCTTAGCTAGGCACAGGCAAACAATTAGTATAGATTGCATAAGATCTATATATAACCGTGAAAGCGAAGTCTGTGCAAGGGAGGGTTTACCTTACCCAAGGAAACAGCGCCCCACAATTCGCAGGTGTGTCTTAAAATAGAAACACGACACTGCGACTGCCAGCTCTGTCCACAGGGGAGGCAATCTAATCAGGCCTACCGCCCCACCACCTCCACCACCGCTGACTTGTACCGCGTCCCGGGGTAGGTTACCTGACCAGCATATTGATGCTGGAAGCCAGTGGCCCTAACGTGTGTCACCCACCGGTTGCGTTCCGACGCAGCCATACTGGCGCCCAGTCCGGTGAGCAATCCCACTGGGGTAGAACCCCACCCGTTCTACCACTTGTAACAGAGTGGAGAGAGAGAGAGAGAGAGAGAGAGAGAGAGAGAGAGAGAGAGAGAGAGAGAGAGAGAGAGAGAGAGGAGAGAGAGAGAGAGAGGAGAGAGAGAGAGAGAGAAGAAGAGAGAGAGAGAGAGAGACAGAGAGAGAGAGAGAGAGGAGAGAAGAGAGAGAGAGAGAGAGAGAGAGAGGAGAGAGAGAGAGAGAGAGGAGAGAGAGAGAGAGAGAGAGAGAGAGAGAGAGAGAGAGAGAAACTCGAACTCGAACTCGAACTCGAACTCGAACTCGAACTCGAACTCGAATTCGAAATGTTTATTGAGAGTAAATGGATAAGCACAAAGCTTCTTTACACCATGCTCTCACAAAAAAACCAAAAAAAAACAAAATCGGAAAAAGGAAATGAAAGGAAAAACCACACACACACACACACACACACACACACACACACACACACACACACACACACACACACACATACACATGCACATGCATATGCACAAAAACTCAAATAAGCAGCATATGCAAACAATAATGAGATGAGAGAGAGAGAGAGAGAGAGAGAGAGAGAGGAGAGAGAGAGAGAGAGAGAGAGAGAGAGAGAGAGAGAGAGAGAGAGAGAGAGAGAGAGAGAGAGAGAGAGAGAGGAAGAGAGAGAGAGAGAGAGAGAGAGAACTTTATCTCCCACCTCTGCACACATTTGCACAGTCAGACAGCGAAGGGAGACGGGAGATACAGCTCTCCACTCTGGGGGACGGGGTAGCTCAGTGGTCAGAGCACTCGCTTTCCCCAAGCTAAGGTTAAGCAGCATCGAGTTTGGTTACCAAGTGGATGGGTGACCGTTTGGCACCTTGGCTTCAGTACAGTCCCTCAGTTCACCCAGCTGTAAATGGGTACCTGCCCTCTTCAGGTAGGGGCAGGAAAGTTAAAGCAGCGAGGGAGAGGAGATGGGCACTGCCCTCAATATACTGGCCCCTAGAGAAGCTAAGGTCTCTGATGCCTCGCTCCCCTACGAGCACATAGGTAATGGGACACCTTTACCTTTACGTTTTTACTCTGTTACACATATCCATCAGGTGCGACATGACTGGAAAATCAAATTGCAGTGACATTTTTCTTCCTCTGAGAACTAGACATTGCAAACTCTTCACCGAGTGTTCCTTCTTCATTGTCGTAGGTTCGAATCTCGCCACGTCTGGTGAAATAAGGTTGGGAATTTTCCCGATCTTCCAGGTCAACTTCAAGTGCAGACGCGCAAGTGCCTTAATCCCCTTAGTGTTTCTACACATGCAGAACATCAAATATGCACATTTTCCATACACTTTCATGCCTATGATGAGATAGTGTCAAAGCCCTAGGTTTTGAAAACTCGTGGGAAAATTAGGGGGTGTTGTGGTGATTGCCAGCCTGGTTGGATGACTTCGTCTGCCTCTGCCACTTTTCCTGTTATCAACAGGAGGATTAGAAGGTGGTGTCCTGCGTATGCTGGTTCAGAAAAGGCGCCACTGAACACCATTAAATTGACGCAGCAGCAGTGCAGGGCCCCTCTGGGTGGTGGCCCTGTGGTGGCCTAAAATTGAAAGATTCCCTGTGCAGTTCTGACCATGAGAAGGCAACATGATAATCTTAGGTATTGTAGAGATGGAGACATTGGGATGAGCAGCATAGCAATAAAACACGACAGACATGTCACAAAAGATGAAGCAGCGAACTAAAAAGGTTCGTTTTTTCAGAGAAGCAACAAAGGCGGGTAAGCTCCTCATTTCCTGATGTCGTGGACTGATGGATTCCTTCTCACCCTCCCACTACCACCCCCTTCCTGTCATCAGTGATGCAGTTTCCTGGGGTCTGTGCCAATCTGACAACCCCAGTGTTGCTGTATTGTCTGCCAAATAGCCTCACGTTTCTGAACACAAAACTCCTCGTAGGCCTGTCAGTATAAATAGCATCCCTATCTTCTGGTAATTCTGTGCTAGGAATTCCCTCTCTTATATCCCTATTTTTGTTTCTGCCTTGTTCCTTTTCTTCCTGCCACCTCCTTGTTAGTCATTTCTCTTGCCGTTGTTTTTTTTTTTGCAGGAACACTTAAAAGATAACAATTATCTCCCATGCCGAAATCGGATGCGCTGGGCCTGACTTGTCAGGCGCTTAACGGCAGTGCAACGCATTTTTTTCGCTCACATGACAGGCGATGATAAGTGCTGTCTGAGCGTTCGACGAAGAAGAAACAGAAAAGAGACAAGTCTGACGCTTGGGCAAACTACAGTGTTCAGTATTGGAAGAGGAGAGGGGCAGGATGGATTGACTTTAGATATCACTGTTATGGTTATATTTATAGAGTGTCAAGTGTCAGAGTGTTTTCTGTGTATTGTTGTACAGTTTGTTGCGGTGATACAAGTGTGTGTGTATGTGTGTGTTTGTGTGTGTGTATGTATGTGTGTGTGTGCGCGCACGCGCGCGTGTGTGTGTGCGTGTTTGTGCGTGTATATATATGTGTGTGTGCATGCATGTGTGCATGGGTGCACGTGTGTGTGTTTGTATGTAAGTCTGTGTTTGAGTGTGTGCATGCAGGCAGATGTGTGTGCGTGTGTGTGTGTGTGTGTGTGTGTGTGTGTGTGTGTGTGTGTGTGTGTGTGTGTGTGTGTGTGTGAGTGTGTGTGTGTGTGTGTGTGTGTGTGTGTGTGTGTGTGTGTGTGTGTGTGTGTGTGTGTGTGTGTGTGTGTGTGTGAATGTGTCTATGAGTGTGTGTTTGTGTGGGTATGTGTATGTGCGCTTGAGCCTGTGCATATATGCATGCATGTGTGTGTGTTAGTGTTGTGCTATTGTTGTAGTTGTAGTTGTCCTGTGTTACAGTTTTTCTTCTTTGTGATGGCAGAGGAGTGAGCTGTGACTTCTATGTGTTCCCTACTCGCTTAGTCAAGTGCCACAGTGCTTCAGTAGTATTCCCTTTGTAATCACCATTCCTTCTTCGCAAACTGCAAAACTGCAAAACTTCTCTCATTTCCGTTGTTTTCCCCTCTAAAAGCCACAGAAGAAGACACAAAGTATCTTGTGCTCACATTAAAACCTGTTCTGCCTTTCCGAAGAGCAGACTTGTTATATGCCAGAGTTGGAACAGATGAATACATTTAGAAAACTGCATGCACACGGGGGCAAGATGTAAAAAAAAAAAAAAAAAAGACCGCACACAAGTGCTTATTTTTTATCCTTAAAAGAGAAGAATTCAAATTTAATATTAAAAAAATCTGTTTATCCTGGTGTCTGGTCTGACAATATTTCTTCTCGCCCCCCCACCCCCACCCCTTCCACCCCCTTCCATCTACCCCCACCATCCCTCCATCCCTCTCTGCTGACTCATATCCATCCCCCCTCCCCACCCCCCAAATAACTATCAGCGACAATTGACCAATGTCTGAGTGATTTCAAACTACCAGCTTTTATGTGTTTTATTTTTCTAGCAGTAAATCCTTCTCCCAGTTTTTGACTGAAAAAGAAATGGGTTGATTGCGCTGTGAAAGAAAAATACTCCAAGTTCTACGTTTGTGAAGTGGGGGGAAATAGAAGAGGCAGGAGGAATTGGCTTCAACTTGGCCTGTTTGCTGGAGATCTGTCTGTCTGTCTGTCAATCCACGAAGTGTGAGATGGTGGGCTGTAGTTGTCTTGTGTGTGATGGTGGTGTACAGTTTAGTTAGAAACGGGAGGAGGGAGGGAGGGAGGTGGGTTCTTGCTAAAACTTTGCCTGTCGGTCTCTCTGTATGTGCCTCTGTCTCTCCCTCTCCCTGTATGTCTCTCTCTCTGTATGTCTTTCTCTCTAACTGTCTCTCTATCTCTCCCTTCCTGTCTCTGTCTCCGTCTGTCTGTCTGTCTGTCTGTCTCTCTCTGTGAGAGAGAGAGAGAGTCTGACTGTCTCTCCCTCCCTGTCTCTGTCTGTCTGTCGGTCTGTCTATTTCTCTCTCTCTGTGTGTCTCTCTTTCTGTCTCTCTGTGTGATTAGTTTGTGTGTGTCTGTATGTCTGTCTGTCTGTCTGTCTGTCTGTCTGTCTGTCTGTCTGTCTGTCTCTCCCTCCTTGACTCTGTATTTCTGTCTCTGTAGTCTGTCTGTCTCTCTCTGTGGTGTGTGTGTGTGGTGTGTGCGTGCGTGCGTGCGTGCGTGCGTGCGTGCGTGCGTGTGTGTGTCAGTGTGTCTGTCTGTCTGTCTGTGCACACGCACGTATGATTTATGTTTTTGTTTTTATTTCTTGTAATTTTTATTTTTAGGTGAAATGGTATCTCTTTTTTCCCTTTTCTATACAGTTTTGTGGGCAACAATTGTTTACCTTTGCTGTGAAGGGACTCAGAAACTATTGAGATTTGCAAAGGACATCGTTTTCTCCAACTAAAAACTCGAAACTCCAAATATTTACAAAAAAGTTTTTACTTTCTTCTCTTTTTTCTCTGAAAGAAACCGAAACAAAGAGAGATAAGTACCTCATTTCCTGCTGTCTCGGATGGTGTCTTTTCTCTCCTCTCCCCCCCCCCCCCCCTCCACCTTAACCACTACCCCTCCCCTCTTTCTTTTTACCCCCTCCGTCCTGTCCTTTAACAACACAGTTCTCGTTATCCCCACCATTTCTCAACAGGCAAGCTTTGTCGATTGTTTGCCCACAAAAGCTTCCTGTTTCTAGACAAAAAGAGACAGGCCACTTGCGGAGAAAACGTTCTGAGTACTCCGGTTTTTGTGTGTTAAAGAGAAAGGCTGACTTGCTGACAGTTGTGTTGATGCTGTGTGTTAATTCGTTGTGTATTCCTTAAAGTGATTATCTGTCTGTCTGTGTGTGTCTGTTTTCTGTGTGTCTGTGTGTCTGTCTAAGTCTGTCTGTGTGTCTGTGTGTCTGTGTGTCTGTGTGTCGGTCTGGCGGTCTATCTATCTATCTATCTATCTATCTATCTATCTATCTATCTATCTATCTATCTATCTATCTATCTATCTATCTGTTTGTCTGTCTGTCTGTCTGTCTATCTATCTGGGTCATTCTCAGAAACATGTGAAGCATGATAGTGACCTACTTTACACATCTGCCATTTGGCTGAATTAAGTTTAAAATTGTGGTGAATGCTGTTTACTGGTTGTGTTTAATTAAAAAAAATAAAATTTAAATGTTTTTATGACCATTTGTGTTTTTGCTTTTAAATATTGTGAATTTATTTCACCAAATTGCTCATTCCAACATGGCGGATTTGTGACATTTTGGTGCATACTTTATTCAGATTGTTCTTCTGACTTGAAAGACTGCTAATTTGAAACACAACTTGTATTAAAGTATTGCCCATATGTTGTTTCAAGTTCCTTAGAAGAAAAATTGTACTTTCTTTGTCATGGACATTAAATAGAGGGCAGATTAAAAGCTTGTTGCGGTTGTGACGTTGGTTTCCCAAAGTAGGCCCAATTTTAACAATTTACTCACAAAGAACTATATGTTATCATCAACACATTATAGCCACAAGGGATGAATTAAAGTATTAACAGTATAAAGAAAACATTGTTTTTGATCAGCTGGAGCTCCTATCCTCGTAAATTGCTTGAAACCCCAGATGACCAACATGGTTTCCCTTTTTTCATGTCACAACCAAACGATGTAAATCTGTTGCAAAATCCGGCACATTCTTTCACTGACCGAGATTTTCAGGTAGATACTTCATCTTG
>CM060316.1:114332769-114335269 GCA_030674155.1 Stramonita haemastoma
ACTGAATGAAAAGAGAAGCAGGTACAGGATCGAGGTCGCATGATTTTATTGTCATTTCTTTCAGAATGTTCTTGATTTCTTTCTCGCTTGTTGGATGAAAGACAAGGAGAGGAGTGCCAGTGAATTGGGGATCAGGAGGCGCAGGTTGGAAAGAAGTCTGATCCAGTTTGGAGCGGATGTTGCAGACTTTTTCAGAGAAAAATGAGGAGAATATATCAGGAAGTTCAGAGTGGCTGTGGACAGTAGGCAGAGGGCTAGCCTTTGCAGATCCGAGGAGAGTTGAGGTGAGGGGAAAAAAGAGATTTCATGGACGTGGCATCAAGAATACAGGGACAATACGGGGACAATACGGGGACAATACGGGGACAAACGGGGACAAACGTGGAAGTATATGCGAACTGTTTGATTTCATCCCTAGCCTCCCAGACCACTAGCCTTTGGTGTGTATGTGTATAGTATGTATGTGTGTGTGTGTGTGTGTGTGTGTGTATGTGTGTGTGTGTGTGTGCGCGCGCGCGCGTGTGTGTGTGTGTGAGTCAGTGTGAGTGTGTGTGTGTGTTTGCGTGTGTTTGCGTGTGTTTGTGTGTGTGTTTTGTGTGTGTGTGTGTGTGTGTGTGTGTGTGTGTGTGTGTGTGTGTGTGTGTGTGTGTGTGTGTGTGTACATGACTGGGTCTGAGTCTGATTTTCTGTGTGTCTGCATCTGTGTGCGCACGTGTGTGTGTGCATTGTGTATATGTGCATGCGCGTGCGCATGTGTGCATTGTGTATGTGAGAGAGAGGGAGAGACAGAGACAGAGAGACAATGACATACAGAAAGAGAGAGGGGAACACACAGAAAGAGAGAGAGAGACAGAGGCAGAGACAGAGACAAAGACAAAGAGACAGAGACAGACAGAAACAGACAGACAAACACATATAGAGTCTAGCACCACTACTTCTTAGACAAACAGACAGACAGAGAAATTCTGAGCAGCCCTGGCAGCAGATAGAAAGAAAAAAAGAAACAAACAAACAAAGAAAAAAAAAGAAAGAAAGAAAGAAAAAGAAAAAAAAGAAAGACAGAAAGAAAGAAAAGAAAGAAAAAAAAGAAAGTAAGAAAGAAAGAAAGACAGGTTAATAGAACGCACAGCCTGGCCTGACAGATCAGCGGAATAATCATCAGCAGACCTTGTGCAGCCTAGCAGAGCCCAGCTGACACATAGCGTAAACAGATAATCATTGTGAGGATTGTGGCAGCACCAGGCAATATCATTCCCAAAGCAGCCAGTGTAGCAGACACAGGGTCACCAGTGTAAGCCGCCCACAGACCTCCACAAAAGCCTGCTGCTTATCCTCAGCTTGGGCAAAGCGAGTGCTCTGACCCCGGAGCTATCCCCCCTCCCCCCCCCCCCCCCCCCGTCTTCGTATTCACCATCACCTTCACCTGTCCCGTAGTCCCGTGGACCCTGCAGGCACAACTGAAGATTTTGAAACCAGCTTCCTCCACTCCCCCACGGTCCTCCGCCCCTCTTCGTATAGAACTATGTAAACCTAGGGTCTGTGTGTGAATACACGCGCGATATCTTTCATATATGATATACACTTCTTCCATCTTTCGAGAAAGCGTAGGCCAGCAAGGCTTGGTGGTATGGTTGTTCAGAACTTACCCAGCATGCAACCTGTGATGCAACGAGGGATGAGCTCTTTCAGGTTTGGCTTTCTCAAGACACAGTGTCAGAAAGTTTTGGTGAGAAGCCAGTGTGGCTCTATGTCTGTCTGTCTGTCTGCCTGCCCGCCTGCCTGTCTGTCTGTCTGTCTAATTGTCTATCTATCTATCTATCTATCTATCTATCTATCTATCTATCTATCTATCTATCTATCTATCTATCTATATATATATATATGTGTGTGTGTGTGTGTGTGTGTGTGTGTGTGTGTGTTTATCTGTCTCTGTCCTTTTCTGTATGTCTAGCTGTCTGTCTGTCTGTCTGTCTGTATTTCTGTCTTTCTTCTTCTTCTTCTTGTTCTTGCTCTTCTTTTTCTTCTTCTTCTTCTTCTTCTTCTTTCTTCTTCTTCTTCTTCTTCTTCTTCTTCTTCTTCTTCCTCCTCCTCCTCCCCCTCTTTGCTCATCTTCCCTACCTTCTGTTAAACTGCTAAAACCCCAACTCGTAGCCGGAACGTGATAAGCATTTCTGCTTCAGTTTCCTCCCCTGGTTCAGCACACAATGCCCCTGATTTATCGGGGTGAGGCAACTTGGGCCTCCGCCATTCCCACACCTCCTCCCATCCAATCAAAAGAGAGAACAGAAACAGATCCAACCGGAAGAAGTTAAAACCTTCACTGTATCTTGCGGGTCAATGAGGTTCATTTTGTTTGTTTTTTCTTTCGGGCTAAGAACAAGAAAGCGATTCAATAAAACATATTCAGAAGTTGAGATTCTTTCATGACATATTGAAAGTTTTATAAATTCCTCAGTCAGTTTGATCATCGTTTCTGGACATGTTTGATTTTTCTGGGGGT
>CM060316.1:114340269-114342769 GCA_030674155.1 Stramonita haemastoma
TAGGGCGGCTCGGGGCTATAAAAAAAAAATAATAATGGGTAGGCACTGCACTTGTGGCGACGCGCTCTCCCCCGGAAAGAGCAGCCCGAATTTCACGCAGAAATCTTGTGTGACATAAAGTGGTATAAAATGAAATAAACTACTTAGGACAAGCCTATGACTTTCCACAAAAAAACTTTAAAGACATTTTGATTTCTACATTGCGAAAATCAGTTCCAGCATCATCAAATATTCTCTTGTGTGTACAACACTTCTAAGACAGACGCAAAGAAACAAAATTGCTGTTTGAGTTTGTGAAAGAGGCAGAGCTAATTGTTCAGGATTCTCAGAAAGCTCACGTAACACTGGCAGATCAAACATGATTGCTTGAAAATGACAAAAGTGTAAGCCTCGAAATATCTCTACATGACGTTTTTTGTCGATTTACTCATTTTCGTGTGTGACGATGATGGTGGTTATATATTGATAGCAATAATGAAAGACAAGAAAATCACAATAAGAAAAATTCGTATAACTCTAAAGGGCATTGTATTCTGCCCACACCACAACACTACCGCCTGAGGAGTTTTTCTTCTTACTCGAAAGTTTAGACAGCAACTGTCATCTGTCATATGCGCGAAAATGCGTTACGCTGCCGTTAAGCACCTGAAAGTCAGGCCCAGCACATTCAACTTCTGTTTGAGAGAGAATTGTAATTTGTTTTTGTTTTTTAATTAAGTCTCTCTGGAAAAAAAGGTGTGAGGATGAACCAAGAAGGCAGAAAATAGATCAGAAGAAGGGGAAAGAAAGAAGAGGGAGGAAGTAGAAACAAAGAGAAGGATAGAAAAGAGGAAATTCTTGACACTAAATTTCCAGAAGGTGGGTTTGTTTCTCATGCGGACAGGTCCACGGCATTCCCACACAAGAGTCCTAGGAGGTAGATTAGAATGTGATGGAAAGATGCCAAGACCGAATGGATATAATAATACAATACAATACAATACAATACATCACAATATAATAACAACAACAACAACAACAAGAAATAATAATAATAATAATAATAATAATAATAATAATAATAATAATAATAATAATAATAATAATAATAATAATAATAATAATATAATAATAATAATGATGATGATGATGATGATGAAATAATAATAATAATAATAATAATAATAATAATAATAATAATAATAATAATAATAATAACAATAATAATAATGCATAGAATCTATAGAACGCTATATCTTGCAAAAACAAATCAGAGCGCTTGCAATTCGGCCTGCAAAACACACACGCAACCAATACCATTTAATAATTTTAACAAATTTGAGTGTACACACACACGCACGCACGCGCCCAACACACACGCGCGCGCACACACATACACACGCACACACCACACACACACACACACACGCACGCACGCACGCACGCACGCTTGCCCACACGCATAAAGATTATGCACTTTGGCAGGGCGATGGGGATTTCAGATGTTGAAGGCAGAGACAGATAGGAGATGAAACGGAAGGGGAAAATGTTAGGTTTGAAATAAGTGTGTCTTGAGGTTGGATTTGAAAGTATCATAAGTAGACCTTTGGTGAATACAATAAAATACAATCAATACAACGAATGCAATACAATACAGTAGGCCTACAATACAAGAAATACAAATAGCAACACAATACAATATAATGCAATTCAAGGAATACGAACAATACAATACAACTGATAGAATAAATGCAATAAATACAATGCAAAAAAATATACCAAATACAATATCTGTCTGTCTTTCTGTCTGTATATCTGTCATTCTGTCTTTGGCTAGAAAAGTGTGCATGTATACACCAGAAGACTCTCTTGGTGCTGTGGGTTCTGTAACTGTGCAAAAATTGGGGTAGGACAGAACTCAAAACAGTTGCTTTGTTCCATTCTTCTTAAAATCAGATAAGTTTAAAAAAAACAACAACAACAACACACTGACGAAAAGAAAAAAGGAAGCAGAAAGAGCAGTGACCTATTTAAAGTGTAGTGCTCAAGTTTTCCTATCACTGCAAGAAGCTTCGTTCCATGTTGCACGGGAAACCTGAACTCTACTGTGCTCACCCACACGTAAGGGTGAGGAGAGGAGAGGAGAGGAGCATTGAGCGTGTTGCGGGCACCTCGCTTCATTTCACCTCACTCTACATGGGACCAGGGCTAACGCCACTTCGTGTCTGTGCAGACACCATGCTTTAATATCCCATCACCTTGCTGCAGTATCGCCATTTGGGGCTGTTTTGGGGCTGAAGCTACAGGTAAAACTGATGGTTGTTTTTGTATAATATTATAGTGGTTATGGGGGGAGGGGTGTTACTTATTTATTTTGGTACTGTTTTGGGGAGGGGGTTAGGTTGTGTGTTCCAACAACCTGTTTCAACCTGTTTAGTCGCGCGCGTGCGCGTGTGTGTGTGTATTCGTGTGTGCTTTTCTTTTAGGGGGGATGGGGTGGAGTCATTCCACAGCTAGAGCT
>CM060316.1:114347769-114355269 GCA_030674155.1 Stramonita haemastoma
CTTGGTGTAAACACCACCACCTACAGGATTCTTGGTGTCTGTAAACACCACCACCTACAGCGATCTTGGTGTTGGATAAACACCACCTTCACAGGTTTTGAGACGGTTGTCGCGAGAAATTGGGACTTTTGTCACCTCTCACATGTTCAACATTTCCTTAGGCTCCTTCCTTCTCGTACTTTATTCCACGCGGGTCTTGATCTGGTGAGTGGTCGTGCGGGTCATATGAGAGTCCTCTTCTGTGGTGTGTCATGTGGATCATCTTGGAGCCGTCTACTCAGAAATGAGACTATCGTCTGGAAAGCTGACATCCACAAAAATGTCCAGAACGTGTAAGTATACAAGCAGTGTAAAGCTGTCGTGGAGAACTGACTTCATCAAATGCTTAGGACGTGTAAGTATATTAGAAATATGCAGCTGTAGTGGAGCGACTTTATTATACATGACTCAGGTGTGGGGTGTTTAGCTCTGAAGTTTGAGGAAAACTAAAATCGCTTCTGGGAAAGCGGGATGAGTCATTAAGGGTTTCGTTTTCTAATTGTGAGGACTGTGTATGTGTGTTTGTGTTTGTTTGATGATTGTGTTGAAAGAATGCCTCCACGCTTTGAATTTATTTAAGAAAAACATGTGCAGAAATGGTACATAACTTTTGTTTTGGAGTTTTTTCTAGAAAGAAATGTACCAAAATTTTGTACTTAATTAATTCATTTTGGGAATTTATTCAAATACAAAGATGTGCAAAAATAGTGTACTTGATAACTTTTATTTCGAAATTTACTTAATTATTAACTGGGCATTAACTGTTTCTGTCGGCAACCGAGATAGCCTAGTGGTTAGAGCGTGAAGCTCATGATCTTATGGTCAGGGTTTGAGCCACCTGAGACTTCCATTCAGTATTTTCCCCCTGGTGTTAACATCTCTACCAATCTCTCTCTCCAAAGTCTTTCAGATGAGACGTCAGCCAAGATCCCACCTGCAAACACACGCAGAACATGTTGGGTACATTTTAAAACCTGTTTTGCTTTTAGGAAGAGTAGGCTATTGCATGCACGTGTCTGTTGGAACTGAAGACTTTTTTTTAATCGTGCACATTAGTGTTGTGTTTAGACATCATCCCCGAAGTCGTATTGCGGCTACCTTTCTGGTAGGCAAACGATCCTATGATTATGCAAGGCATCACCATTAGTAAGCCTCGGAACTCTGGCCGAGGCACGAAAAAACATAGTGTGTGCATAACACAGGGATGTTCACACACAAACACACACGCACACGTACACACACACACGCACGCACACACACACGCACACACACCGTTTTACTGACGATGACTTTTTGCTTTCAGGGGCTGTGGGTCTGGAATCAAGGGCCAGTGACCTAACCTGACATGTGTAAGGGCAGCCATATTGACTCACGTTCAGTTGCTGAAAGGCGAGGGAACCCCATGGTGCGTGACTTGTGACGTGCGGGTAACCATTAGGCATCTGCTCCTGGAGTGTCGGGATGTTCAGGATATTAGGCACAAGCATTTTACCGCGGACTCCCTAAAGATCCTCTTTCGAGATGTTCCACCGGACACCATTTTTAACTTCCTGAGAGAATCCGGTTTTTTTCCGTCTGATTTGAGCGAAAGTGGTATAGTTGTTCTCTAAGGACAAGGTCGTTTTAAGGAATCTGGTTTTGGTTTTATCTCGTTTTAAGTGTGATCGATGTGGGTTTTCCCACAGCGCGGTGGCCGTCCTGGGCTGACCCCTATGGTTGACTGGGGCGTCAATACAAGCAAGGACAGTCGAGTTGGTTTTTATACCTCGTTTTAAACTGTACATAGTCGCACACTTTTAATACGAGTTTTAAAATATGACGAGGTGACAGCCCCGATATGGCCTATGTGGTCGGCGGGGCTATAAGCAACATAATTGGATTGGATTAGACCTGCCTTTTCTACAAGGGGAGAGCATCAGTATTAGCAAGGCCCATAACCAAGATGGTTGGAAGGTTGGACATGAGGGACGCCACACGACAGATGATCAAGGACAACCTCAAAGACAATATTGAAGACACCACCGAGCACAACATCGAGGACAACATCAAGACAACACAGCATATCATCAATGACAGCATCAAGAACATCAAACACAACACGGCCGATGATCAAGGACAACATCGAGGACAACACGGCAAATCATCGAGGACAACAAAAAACACAACACGGCAAATCATCGATGAAAACGAGGACAACACAGCAAAATATTTGAGAACAGCATCAAGAACACGGCAAACCATCGAAGACAACACGGCAACATCGACCACATTGAAGACAACACAGCAACATTGATAACATCGAAGACATCAGGGAAACATTGATTACAACACAGCAATTCGAGGACATCAAGGACAGCACAGCAAATCATTAAGGACAACATCGAGGACAATATCGAGGACAACATCGAGGACAGCACAGCAAATCATCGAGGACAACATCGTAGACAACATCGAGGACAGCACAACAAATCGAGGACAACATCGAAGACAATATCGAGGACAGCACAGAAAATCGAGGACAATATCGAGGACAGCACAGCAAATCGAGGACAATATCGAGGACTGCACAGAAAATCGAGGACAATATCGAGGACAGCACAGAAAATCGAGGACAATATCGAGGACAGCACAGAAAATCGAGGACAATGTCGAGGACAAAATCGGAAACACTTGCAAACTATCAATGACACCATCGAAGACAACACGACAAATCATTGAGGACAACAGCGAGGACAACATTGTTACGTGTAAGACTAGAAATATTTTTTGTGCCCTTCGATGATTAACCAATCCTTGTAGGACTCCAGTAATTGTGTTTTGAAGACTTTGTTTTTTCTGTGTTTTTTTTTTCAAACATAGATGGTGAATGCAGATGCGATTGTGGCGGTAGTAGAAGTAGCAGTAGTAGTCTAGTTGTAGTTGTTGTAATGAGTAATATTGCATGAGAGAGAGATGGGGGGGGGGTATGATGGTAGAATCAAGTTTCACAATATTATCAAGGTTATGGGATGATCTGCCATTGATATATCATTCCGAAATGTACGTAGTATAAAGAAAATATGCAAGTTAAATTAAATGACTGTTTAAAATAAATTTAAAGGGATTTTTTCTATACATTACAGAACACGATTAATGTAAATTCTAATTTCTAATTTTATTTTATTATTTCAATGATAATGGAATGAGCGCTCGTGTGCTTTTATATAATCATTCAGTCCCCCTGTCTGTACTTTTCTTTTTAAATGTTATCTGTTCGCACGGGTGCACAATGGCATACTCTTCCGAAAAGGGAAGCAGGTTTTTAATGTGTGTGCAAGGTGTTCTGCGTGCGTGTGTGTGGGTGGTGTGTGTGTGTGGGTGCGTGCGTGGTGTGTGTGTGTGTGTGTGTGTGTGTGCG
Organism: Stramonita haemastoma; assembly: GCA_030674155.1. Taxonomy (NCBI): domain Eukaryota; kingdom Metazoa; phylum Mollusca; class Gastropoda; order Neogastropoda; family Muricidae; genus Stramonita; species Stramonita haemastoma. Next base: position 114,351,206 of record CM060316.1, read on the forward strand.
TGTGTGCGTGTGCGTGGTGTGTGTGTGTAGGGGGAAGGGGTGGTAGTGAAAAGGAGACCTAACTTTTGGTGGGTGTATTTCAAGGGAAAGGTGTAGGAAGAAGGGGCAGAACACACCTGTTTGGATCATTGGGGAGGGGAAAAAAAAGGGGGGGGGGGGGCTAGCTGATGGATTTTTTTTTCACGTGGTTTAATTTCGGCGTTTCCCTTTTTAAAATTTAATTCTCGCGTGGGTTATTTTGGCGGAATACTTTTTTTTTTTTTTTAATGTTCAAACGGTTAAGATCTTAAATATCTTGGCGGAAAACGGGAATTTTTTAAAAGTAAAAAATCCGTACATACCGAAATCCAACAAAAACTGTTGATGTTGATAGGACTGGTAATTTGTATAATTAATTTAACTTTTTCTGCGTTCCCTGGTTATGCTAAAATTTTAATCGTTGATAAAAGCGATATTTACCGTTGTGTCTAAAGCTAAACACCATAGTGTCTTCCTGTTCTTGTGTCCACATGCATGCATGCATGCAGACAGACCACCCAACAGACTGACAATCCTTACCCCGATATTAACCTTTAACACTAACCCTAACCTTTTACAATGCACCTTTACAGTTACTCTAACCCTGGCCCGTCATGTGGACACAAATGGCAGGTAGATTCCTTGGTACATGCTGACACTATGGCAAAACATTTTGGTCTCGTATGGTTGGGTGGTGATTTTAGAACTATTTCTTTTTTGTTGTCGTCGTACTCTCAGACAGCAAGTACTGTTGTCTGTCATATGAGCGAAAATGCGCTGCGCTGCCGTTAAGCGCCTGACAAGGCAGGCCCAGCACATATGATTTCGACGTAGGAGAAAATCGCTGTGGTTCATTTTTTGTCTTTTTTGAAAAATGGCATGGAAATGGATCAAGAAGGTATAAAATAGACAAAAAGGAACAAAGCAGAAACATAAGAAGAAAAATGAGGAAACTCCTAGCACAGTTTCCAAAAGGTGGGGATAATATTTATACTGAAAGCCGTCCCCCCTCATCCCCATGGGGCAAGATTTGGGGGGGGGGGGTAGAATTTTAAGGAAAGATATGCCAGGAGGGGGGAGTGGGGTCAGGATGTTTAGGTCTTTGGGAATACGTGAGGACTGAATGTGAATGCTGTAGGGGATAGGCAGTCATTGATAGGGGATAGGCAGTCATGGATAGGGGATAGTAGTCATTGATAGGGGATAGGCAGTCATTGATAGGGGATAGGTAGTCATCGACAGGGGATAGGTTGTCATGGATAGGGAATAGGTGGTCATCGACAGGGGATAGGTTGTCATGGATAGGGGATAGGTAGTCATCGACAGGGGATAGGTTGTCATGGATAGGGGATAGGTGGTCATCGACAGGGGATAGGTTGTCATGGAAGGGGATAGGTGTCATGGATAGGGGATAGGTAGTCATTGGATAGGGAGATAGGTGGTCATCGTAAGTTGGGGGATGGGGAGGGAGCAGTTTGACATAATGCTTTAAAATATTTAAAAACCAGAAATGGGGTGCATCACTTTATAATCGGGAATGGCGAAGTGATAAAACAGAGAGGGAGGGGGAAGGGGAGAGGATGGGGGGGGGGGGGGGTGTGGACAGGGAGGGGGTGTGTTATAGGACAGGGGCTTTTAAATGGAGTAGAAAGTATGTTTAGGTCAGTAGAAATGAAAAGTTGTGTGTGTGTGTGTGTGTGTGTGTGTGTGTGTGTGTGTTGTGTGTACGTACAGCAGTTTTTAGATTTATATTTTAAGTGGAGAAGCCAGGTAGTGATACCCTGATTACTACTTGTTTTGGATGAATGTTTGGTGTATGGTCGACCACTGGTGGTTTAGGTTGGTTTATTTTTTGTTGTTCTTCAACCGCCGTTTTCTTTACATTAATTCAGAAACACTCGGAGAAAACTGACCTGGTTCTATGAATATGACAAGAATGGCAGAGGTTTTTATTTTATTTATGGAGGAGGCAATCATATTTGCAGACCGCTGCAGAACTTACGTTCTACACATTATGGGAAGAAAAATGAAGAAATGGGATTGCATGTTTGTATGTAAATGGAGGTTTTCAGAATTGAAAGGAATATTGTCAGTGCCGTAGTGCGTAAGAGATCGACGCGATCGTGTGTGTGTGTTATGTATGTATGTATGTATGTATGTATGTATGTATGTATGTATGTATGTATGTATGTATGTATGTGTGTATGTATGTGTGTGTATGTATTTGTGTGTATGTATTTGTGTGTATGTATTTGTGTGTATGTATTTGTGTGTATGTATTTGTGATGTTAGTGTATGTATGTATGTGTGTATGTATGTGTGCGTGTATGCGTGTATGTATGTTATGTATGTGTATGTATGTATGTTATGTATGTGTATGTAATGTTTGTATGTATGTCTCTGTCTGTCTCTGTCTGTATGTATGTATGTATGTATGTTATGTATGTATGGTATGTATGTTATTATAGTAGTATGTATGGTATGTATGTATGTATGTATGTATGTCTGCATTCCTGCCTGCCTGTAATGTAATGTAATGTTATGTATGTATGTATGTATGCATGTATGTATGTATGTATGTATGTATGTATGTATGTATGTATGTATGTATGTATGTATGGAGGGGATTTTGATGAGATTGAATACAAGACAGTCTTAATTCTGTTATTTTTAAGTCTTGGCAAGATTTTGGTTTAATAAAATGTCAGTTGAAAAAATGTCTACTCCTGAGATAGCCTTTGATATTAGCCAGAGTGTTATTAGTTTATATACTAGTGATTGAAGTACATACTAGAGAAAGTGCCTTTTTTTCTTTTCTTTTTTATATGGCAAAGAATGTGATATAAAAGGAATCGGGTTTTATGACTGATTTTGTAATGAAATGACGTCAGTGTGTATTGGTGGCAGATCTGTGTATTAACAAACAGAATTAACAAGCAAACAAATGTGAGTGGGTTGGTCATTCACTGGTGGTCAGAGCACTGGGAAAAGCCTACCTCCCCCTTCAGCCAAAACAGAAGCTGGAGTTAGGGTTGGGTAGCCGGCTCGCAGCCGTAGTAATTTTTTAAAAATTCAGAACGACTGGAAAATATTGTCAAAACTTGAATAGTACAGATGAGAAATAAGACCAAAAATAAAAACATTTTTTAACAAGGTCTTTCAAAGTTATGTTCATGAATGAGTGGGTGCTTGCAAGTATATTATGTGCACAAGATCTCGGATGCATGTGCACCTTTTTGTCTGTCTGTCTGTCTGTCTGTCTGTCTGTCTGTCTGTCTCTCGCTCTCTCCTCTCGCTCTCTCTCTCTCTCTCTCTCTCCTCTCTCTCTCTCTCTTCTCTCTCTCTCTCTCTCTCTCTCTCTCTCTCTCTCTCTCTCTCTCTCTCTCTCTCTCTCTCTCTCTCTCTCTCTCTCTCTCTCTCTCTCTCTCTCTCTTCTCTCTCTCTCTCTCTCTCTCTCTCTCTCTCTCTCTCTCTCTCTGGGGGGACGGAAAGCCTAGTGGTCAGAACATTGCGCTGGCAATTTGAAGACCCGGGTTCGAATCTGGTCGAGGAGATTTTTCTCCTGGAGTTAACATCAGTGCTGACTCCATTCTCCCCACAAGTCCTTCGGATGAGACTTTAAACCGAGGCCCCGTGTGCGAACGCACGCAGAACATCTTGCGCACACGTTAAATCCTGTTCCGCTTTTCGTAAGAATAGGCCATCGTGTGCCGGTGGGAACAGATGACATTTACAAAACTGCATACACACGGGGACTGGATGTAAAAAAGCACGAGTGCTTATCCCATTATCCTCGATAAAAAAGAATCATATCAAATCAAATCAAATCAAATCTCTCTCTCTCTCTCTCTCTCTCTCTCTCTCTCTCTCTCTCTCTCTCTCTCTCTCTCTCTCTCCTCTCTCTCTCTCTCTCTCTCTCTCTTTATCTATCTATCTTTTATCTATCTATCTATCTATCTATCGATCTATCTATCTATCGTATCTATCTATCGATCTATCTATCTATCTATCTATATCTATCTATCTATCTATCTATCATCTATTAT
>CM060316.1:114360269-114362769 GCA_030674155.1 Stramonita haemastoma
GGTGTGGTGTGTTTGTTTGTTGTGTGTGTTTGTGTGTGTGTGTTTGTGTGTGTATGTACGTGTGTGTTGTCTGTGTCTATATCTCAACATATATACACGGGTGTGCGAGCGCCCACGCACGCACACCCACACACACACACAACACACACACACACACACACACACACAACAAAGAATGAGAGACAGACAGACAGACAGACAGACAGGTAGACAGCGGAACAGAGAGAGACAGCAGAAACAAACAAACAAGCAAAGCAAAATGTAAAAAAAAAATACCCTGCGAACCTCAATCCGAAACATACGATTAAAAAGAAAAATGGACCCACAGCCAGAGGATAAAGAAAAATACCAAAGACAATTTCCCATTAGACCTCATCGATTTCACTTGGTAGCTGGGCCCTAAACTTCGTAAAAGGGAGGAAAAGAAGGGGGAAGGAAGGGTCAGATTCATTCTCGTTCAATCATCCTTGCGGGGACAGCTCAGTGGTCAGAGCACTCACTTTCCCCAAGCTAAGGGGTTAAGCAGCATTGAGTGTGGTTACCAAGTGGATGGGCGACTGTTTGCGCACCTTGACTTCAGTACAGTCCCCCAGTCCCCCCAGCTGTAAATGGGTCCCTGCACTCTTCAGGGTCAGGGAAGGTAAAGCAGCGAGGGAGAGGAGATGGGCGCCACCCTCAATATGCTGGCCCCTGGAGAAGCTGAGGTCTCTGATGCCTCACTCCCCTACGACCACATAGTTTATGGGACACCTTTACCTATCATCCTTGCTATTTCTTCCCAGTTTTTGACACGAAAATCAAACTGAAGGTCAAAATCCTTTTGATAAAAGTCCCGTGTGCGAATACATGCAGAACATCTTGCACACACACTAAAAACTTGCGTACACGATAAAAACCCGTTCCGCCTTTACGAAGAGTAGGCCATTTCGTCCCAGTAGGAACGGATGACATTTTTTTTAAAGCAAGCACAGTGGTGTCATGGTTAGACACCATCTCCGAAATTGGAATGCGGCTACCTAAATGGTGGTAGTAGCGGGACGGGGGGACGCAGTATGTCCGGGTCGGAAGTGTGCGGTGCTTCGAACCCCACTTGGGCCTAAAACTTTTCCCCAATCCATTAGACCATGAGCGGTGGTCTGGGTGCTAGTCTTTCGGATGAGACGATAATCCGAGGTCCTGTGTTTTACACATCGTTATTTAGCGCACGTTAAAGAACCCATAGCAACAAGAGAGTTGCCCTGAAAAATTCGGTAGAAAAAAGCCACTATGATAGGGAAATAAATACAGACAGGAAAAAGACAAAAATAATGTGTGTTGCTGCACTTGTGACGACGAGCTCTCTCGGGGAGAGCAGCCCGAATTTCATGCAGAGAAGTCTGCCGTGATAATAAAATGGTATGAAAAGATAAGATACATAAAAATGTATATGCAAAAATCTGACATTGGTGACCCTCAGAATTCTAGCCGAGAAACAGGTAAGAAAAAAATTCATCCAATTCGAAGCCAAGGGATATTTGTCATTTGTCTTCACGATAAAGACCACAGCTACACAATTGATTAATCCCTCACGGCTGCTGCAACAGCAGAAGCAGTAACAGCAGAAGCAGCAGCAGTCGCAGCAACAACAACAGCAGCAGCAGCAGCAGAAGCAGCAGCAGCAGCAGTAGCAGCAGCAGCAGTAGCAGCAGTAGAAGCAGCAGCAGCAGCAGAAGCAGTAGCAGCAACAGCAGCACAGAAGCAGCAGCAACAGCAGCAGCAGCAGCAGAAGCAGCAGCAGCAGCAGCAACAGCAGCAGCAGCAACAGCAGTAGCAGCAGCAGAAGTAGCAGCAGCGGTAGCAGAAGCAGTAGCAGCAACAACAGCAGAAGTAGCAGCAGCAGCAGGTGTACAGCAGAGGGAAGCGGCTTGTGGTCATATTTTCTCATTGTCCCTCTGCCCTTGTCCACATATTTCTTCATCCCGTGACACGCGTGCTAAGGAGTCTTTAGTGTTTCTGCTTGCAGTTACCTCTTTGTCTTTGTCTTTGTTTCCGAGTTGTGTGTGTGTGTGTGTGTGTGTGTGTGTGTGTGTGTGTGTGTGTGTGTGTGTGTGTGTGTGTGTGTGTGTGTTTGTGTGTGTGTAGTGTGTGTGTGTGTTGTGTATGTATGTGTGTGTGTGTGTGTAGTGTGTGTGTTGTGTATGTATGTGTGTATGTGTGTGTGTGTGTTGTGTGTGTGTGTGTGTGTGTGTGTGTGTGTGTGTGTGTGTGTGTTGTAGTGTGTGTGTGTTGTGTGTATGTATGTGTGTATGTGTGTGTGTGTGTTTGTGTGTGAGTGAGTGTGTGTGTGTGCATGCGTGCGTGGGTGGGTGGGTGGGGGTAGGGTGTGTGTGTGTGTACATGTGTGTTGTGTGTAAGTGTGTGTGTGTGTGTGTTTTGCGAGTTTGTGTGTGTTGTGTACTGTGTGAAAATGTGTAAATGTGTGTGTGTGCGGGGGAGGGGGGGGGTACCTGAAATTTAAGAG
>CM060316.1:114370269-114375269 GCA_030674155.1 Stramonita haemastoma
GTGTGTGTGTGTGTGTGTGTGTGTGTGTGTGTGTGTGTGTGTGTATGTGTGTGTGCGTGCGTGTGTGTGTCAGTGTGTGTGTTTGTGCACAGAGAGAGAGAGAGAGAGGAGAGAGAGAGAGAGAGAGACAGAGAGACAGAGAGACAGAGAGACAGAGAGAGACAGAGAGAGACAGAGAGAGACAGAGAGAGACAGAGAGAGCAATTTTATTTAAAGAAGGAAATAGAATCAGCATAACAATTGGTTCATTTTGAGAGTGGTGTTTTTTTATATTCATACAACTAGCCATGCGAAAAAGGCAAAGAAACAAGTAAATGCAAGGAATTCGCCAAGTTATGGTTCAAAGAAAAGATGTAAAGAAAGACATATGTTTATAGATATCATTATGTGTGTGCATTCCGTGTTGACACGCTCCAACATAATCTCACTAACAAACACATAACCAACAAAAGAAGTGAAGAGAGAGAGAGAGAGAGAGAGAGAGAGAGAGAGAGAGAGAGAGAGAGAGAGAGAGGAGAGAGAGAGAGAGAGAGAGAGAGAGAGAGAGAGAGAGAGAGAGAGAGAGAGAGAGAGAGAGAGAGACAGACAGACAGACAGACAGACAGACAGACAGACAGACAGACAGACAGACAGACAGACAGACAGACAGACAGACAGAGCAGACAGACAGACAGACAGACAGACAGAGACTGATAGAAACAGAGAGAGACAGAGACAGAGAGAGAGACATACATACAGACAAAGAAAAAGACAGACAGAGAGACTGACAGAGACAGAGAGAGAAACAGAGAGACAGAGAGAGACAGACATACAGACAAAGAGAAAGATAGAGACAGAGAGATTGACAGAGACAGAGAGAGAAACAGAGAGACAGAGACAGACAGACACAGACAGACAGAGAAACAGAGAGAGAGGTGCGTGCACACACACACACACACACACACACACACACACACACACACACACACACACACACACACACTCACTCACTCACTCACTCACTCACTCACTCACTCACGCACACACACACACACTCATTCACTTACCTTACATACAAATAGTCAGTCGAACATTTAAACACACACAGACAGACAAACAGACAGGCAGACAATCGACACACAGACAAACAGACACAGACAGACAAACAGACACAGTCAGACAGACAGGAAGACCGACACTAGTCACAGCTGGAGAGGGGAAGGCGAGGACCCGAGTCGCCCAGAAAGATTGACTTTGGATGCTGTCATTAAGTGAAGAGCCCCAGAGGACCAAAGAAGCAACAACAAAACTCTGCACACAACCAATTACATCTTCAAATTATTGATTGCCAGTCCAGCGCCATTTTCGGGAATGAAGCTGCCAGGATGGCCATGTGCGTGCGCTTTTCTCGCCTTCAAAGAGCGCTCCCGTGTTTCCCAGTCTTTGTCTGTCTGTCTGTCTGTCTGTCTGTCTGTCTGTCTGTCTGTCTCTGTCTCTTTCTCTGTCTCTGTCTCTGACTCTCTCTGTATCTGTACCTGTCTCTGTCCCTCTCTGTGTTCCTGTCTATCTATCCTTCCACCTGTCTGTCTCTGTCTCAATATCTCTGTCTGTCTGTCTGTCTGTCTGTCTGTCTGTCTGTCTGTCTGTCTCTCACTCACTCACTCACTCACTCACTCACTCTCTGTATTCCCGTCTGTCTATCCGTCCATCCGTCCATCTGTCCATCTGTCTGGCTGGCTGGCTGGCTCTCTGTCAGTTTGTCTTTCTGTCCCTGTCTTTGTCTCTGTCTGTCTGTCTGTCTGTCTGTCTGTCTGTCTGTCTGTCTGTCTGTTTGTCTCTCTCTGTCTCTGTCTCTGTCTCTGTCTCTCTCTGTCTCTCTCTCTCCACGTGCGCATATGTGAGATATTTTTTCACATTTTTTACACACACACTCACACATGCACGCACGCACGCACACACACAAGTACACACGCACGCATGCACGCACGCACATACGAACGCACACACACACACGTTAAGACCTATTCCGCCTTCCGGATGCGTAGGCCATTGTAAACAATAACAGAACAAAATTTACAAAACTGCATGCACACACAGACAAGATCTAAAAAAAATAAATAACCCGAAGATATGAGTGCTCATTCATTATCCTCGAAATAAAAGAATCCAAATTGCAACCAGAAAACGCTACAAAGAGATTTCTTTTTCTAAAAAAAATAATTATGAAAAGTCTTAATGAATGCACAGCGGAAAAGGTTGGAAGATGATATCGAAGAAAATAGAAAAGCAAACAGGCTACAAATTAGGATCAGATGAGGACATTTTCACATAATCTCCACATTGCTAGTTTTAGAGAGCGAGAGAAGGGAGAGAGAGAGAGAGAAGAGAGAGAGAGAGAGAGAGAGAGAGAGAGAGAGAGAGAGAGAAGAGAGAGAGAGACGAGACAGAGACAGAGAGAGAGAGAGAGAGCAGAGACAGACAGACAGACAGACAGACAGACAGACAGACAGAGACAGACAGACAGAAGACAGAGACAGACAGAGAGAGAAAGAGAGAGAAGACAAGAGAGAGAAGAGAGACAAGAGACAGACAGACAGAAGGCAGAGACAGAGAGAGAGAAAGAGAGAGAAGAGAGAAGAGAGAGAGAGACAGACAGACGGACGGACGAGGACGGACAGACAGACAGACAGAGAGAAGAGAGAAAGAGAGAGAAGAGAGACAGAGAGGAGAGAGAGAGAGAGAGAGACAGACAGACAGACAAACAGACAGACAGACAGACAGACAGAGAGACAGAGAGACAGAGAGACTCAGAAACAAATCTGATGATTTATTTTTAGGGCTAAATCCTGTAACGAGGAGATTGAGATAAACTACACAAAATCAGATTGTCTCCAGATAAATTTTGCAAAAAATAGAATTATGAAAGCAGGTCAAGGAAGGTACAATCACATTTAATGTGGCAGTTTTCTCTGATTGCAATCATTTCATGCAGGGGAAAAAAGGCCCAGATTTTGTTTGGGACATATTTTTACTTTGGGGGACAGAATAGCTCAGTGGTCAGAGCACTCGATTTCCCTGAGCTAAGGTTAAGCAGCATCGAGCGTGGTTACCAAGTGGATGGGTGACCGTTTGCACGCCTTGGTTTCAGTACAGTCCCCGAATTCACCCAGCTGTAAATGAGTACCTGCCCTCTTTAGGGTCAGGGAAGGTAAAGCAGCGAGGGAGAGGAGATGGGCACCGCCCTCAATATGCTGGCCCCTAGAGAAGCTGAGGTCTCTGATGCCTCGCTCCCCTACGACCATATACGTCATGGGACATCTTTACCTTTTACGTTAGTTTTACATTGTAGAAAACAATGTTGGTGTTTGTGTTTCAGTGGACCAAATTTACCTCTAAAATCTTTAAGAACTGGAAAACTGGAAATCAAAGGTTTCTTATTGCTTTCCCTGTTATTGAGCTCTTTTTTTGCATAATCAGGGAGACGGGACAGCCTGGTGGTTAGAGTGATGTGCATTGTGCTCGTGATCTGCTGACCCTGGTTCGAATCTCGTTCAAGAGGATTTTTCCATTAAAGTTAACTTCAGTGCCAACTCCACTCCCCCTAAAAGTTCTTCGGATGAGACTAAAAACCGTGGTCCTGTGTGCGATCGCACGCAGAACCTCTTGCGCACACTTTAAAACCTGCTTAGTTTTTTGGAAGAGTAGCCATTGTGTGCCGGAGGGAACAGATAAAAAAAATGACAAAACTGCCTATACACGGGAACTGGATGTAAAAAAAAGTCATGAGTGCTCATTCCATTACCCTCGGAAAGAATAATGGGCAAAGTGATTCCTATTATTGGGTTCTCTATCCCTGAAATGTAAGAGCTACTTGAGATGACATCGTATTTCCATTGTTGTTGTTTTGGTTTTTGCTCTGTCCATAAATGATACATCAAATCATTAAAATGGATTGCTAATCTCCGAAGAATAGATAAAATACATTTGATATGCCTGGCCAGTGTCATGGTTATTGTTTTGAATGCCGGGTCATATTTCAAATCAACCTCACACAAGCACACGCGCACGAGCGTCACACGCACAAACACACATACACACACAACACACACATACACATCCATAAACAACACACACACAGCACACATACACACATAACACACACACACACACACACACACACACACACACACACACACACACACACACACACACACACACACACACACACACACACACACACACACACACATATCCCGTTGGAGGGGATTTTTCTCCTGGAGTTAACATCAGTGCCGATTCCACCCTCCCCTAAAGTCCTTCAGATGAAACTATAAACCGAGGCCCCGTGTGCGAACGCACGCAGAACAACTTGCGCACATGTTAAATCCTGTTCCGCTTTTCGTAAGAGTAGGCCAGTGTGTGCCGATGGAAACAGATGACAAGATTTACAAAACTGTATACACAAGGGGACTGGATGTAAAAAAAAAAGCAGCACATGAGTGCTTCTTTCATTACACACACATACAAACACACACACACACACACACACACACACACACACACACACACACACACACACACACACACACACACACACACACACACACACACACACACACACACACACACACACACAACCTACCTCAAACAATACTCCATTTTCATATTTAAAAAAACTCAAACACAGACATAACAAGAACAAAAATTATCAAACAAACAAAATAAGCGCTGAAGCCAAAACCCCTCCGCAAATCACATGCTGATGACACAACCCTTCTCCTCGAAAGAAAAAGAGGAAGAGGAAAGCCACACCGTCCAATTAATCCTCCACGATGACACGTGAAGATGACACAGGATGGACGCACTCAGACGATAATGATCGGCTAAAGTAGTTATATTATCAGGTAATGGGGGTGAAAAGAAAGAAAAGCCGCCGCTAGTTTTAGTGCAGACTGTGTGGTTTTTTGCTGTGCAAGATTTGTACAATAATTGTTGTGGTTGGTGTTTGTGTGTATTGTGTG
>CM060316.1:114380269-114400269 GCA_030674155.1 Stramonita haemastoma
CTTTTCTGTGGGTTTTTTAGCTTTAAAATATCTTTGTTTACATGAAGCACAAATCAAATAATTTTTGTTTGGTTCTTGATCTCTAGAATCTCAATGTTAGAACTGGATAGCATGAAATCTTATTTCCGTTGTTGTTGTTTTTGTTCTTGTTGTTCTTTTCGATAAAGGAGACATCAATAATTATCGCTAGATGCATATGCCCAAAGCATAACGGAGCCAGATTTCGTTCGCCTGGCCTGCATCATGCAGTTGTTTCTTTTTAATGCTGTTCATATTTCATTGAAATCAAATTCCCTCATCACACAAACACACGTGCAAGCGTGTACTCACGCACACACATATGTACACACACATCCATGTACACACATACACATACACACTCTCTCTCTCCCCCCCCCCCCCCCACACACACACATGCACACACACATACACACAAATATACACACGCACAAATGCACTCATACACACACGTATACACTCACTCACTCATTCACTCACACACATAAACTAACTCACACATACACACACATGCGCACGCGCTCACACCACACACACACACGCACACACACACACGCACGCATGCACGCACACACACACACAAGCGCGCGCGCGCGCACGCGCGCGCGCGTTTCGAGTTCGGATCCTGGTCATAAATCAAAGCCGACACCACACATCTCTAAAAGTCCTTCGGGTGAGACTATAAACCAAGGTACCGTGTGCAAACACACGCAGAACACCTTGTGCACACGTTAAAACTTTTGTCTTCATTTGAACTACTTCATGGGGGGGGGGGGGGGGGGGGGGGGGGGGCGGGGGAGAGAGACAGACAGACAGACAGACAGAGACAGAGACAGAGAGGATCAAGAACAGAGATAGACAGACAGACAAAGATAGAGAGAGGCAGAGAGAGAGATAAAAAGAGAGAGACAGAGAGAGAGAGCGGGGGGGAGGGGGGAGAAAGAACTGAACGCTAAAAACTGAAATGGTTCAATGGAACTTTGGCCTTAGGCCACAATACAACCAATTTTGAAATTATATGAACACACTCCTGTATTACTATATCCGTTTTCCCAATTAGATGTATTGTGGCCTGAGGCCAAAGTACCATTAAACCATTTCAGCGTTCAGAGAGGAGAGAGAGAGAGAGAGAGGAGAGAGAGAGAGAGAGAGAGAGAGAGAGAGAGAGAGAGGAGAGAGAGAGAGAGAGAGAGAGAGAGAGAGAGAGAGAGAGAGAGAGAGAGAGAGAGAGAATGAATATGACAGGTAAGAGAGAGAGAAAGACAGACAGACAGACAGACAGACAAAACAGACAGACTAACTGACTGACGGACAGACACAGAAACAGAGAGAGAGAGAAGAGAGAGAGAAGAGAGAGAGAAGAGAGAGAAGAGAAGAGAGAGAGAGAGAGAGAGAAAGAGACAGAGACAGAGAGACAGAGAGAGAGAGAGACAGAGACAGAGAGACAGAGAGACAGAGAGACAGAGAGACAGAGAGACAGAGAGAGACAGAGAGACAGAGAGAGAAGCACATAGACACAAGGAGTGAAAGAAAGACAAAAAGGTAAAAGGTAAAGGTGTCCCATAACCTAGGCGGTCGTAGGTTAGCGAAGCATCAGAGACCTCAGCTTCTCCAGGGGCCAGCATGTTGAGGGCGGCGCCCATCTCCTCTCCCTTGCTGCTTTACCCTCCTCGACCCTTAAGAGGACAGGTACCTATGGATAGCTGGGTGAATTGGGGGACTGTACTCAAACCAAGTTGCGCAAACGGTCACCCATCCATTTGGCAACCATGCTCGGTGCTGCTTAACCTTGGCTGGAGGAAAGCGAGTGCTCTGACCACTGAGCTATCCTGACCCCTAGAAATACAAGGAGATTGGAATGAAGGAGATTGTCTCACAGAAAAACACAGGGATCTCAGCATTTCATCTGTAGTCTGTCGATAAATCGAAATGCTCAGACCAGAACAAACAGATTAAACAGTTCCATTATCAAATTACGCCGGTTACGGCAGAACCTAATTTCAGTGCACTTTTGGTGGTGGTGGTGGTGGTGGTGGTGGTGGTGGTGGTGGTGGTGGTGGTGGTGGTGGTGGTGGTGGTGGTGGTGGTGGTGGGGGTGGTGGTAGAATGTGTGGTGGTGGTTGTGTTAGGATGGTTAAGACGTTCACCCGCCAGCAAGTAAACCGTGAGGTTCTGGGTTCGATTCCCAGCCTTGCCCTTTCTTTCCAGTTTGACGAAAAAATCGAACTGAAAGTCAAAGTCCTTCGGATGAGACTCTTCACCGAGGTCCCGTGTGCGAACGCACGCAGAACATCTTGCGCACACGTTAAAAGCCTCGGAAGTGCAGGCTATGGTGTGCCAACAGAATCAGATAACAACAAAATCAAAACAAAATCAGCCTGCACACAAGTGTCGTGTTTAGACACCATCCCTGAGCAAACATCGCGGGGAGATGGAGTCCCTAGGGCGGTTCGGGGCTGTATATGGCAACGTACTGGCGGCTCCTGTTACGGCACTGGAATCATTTGTATCGGCGATTGCCTTTTCAATGGACCATTCCTGTGACGTGAAGAGGGGAGGGGGGTCTGCTGCATGGGTAACAGCTCGCCCTCCATACTTACTTACCCAGGCTTTGCGCTTTAAAGACTACAGCACAACTCCATAGTCTTCCGAGACTGTCGTATGCCGACCATGCCTACCTGTTGTCTGTCTTACTTACTGACAGAGATGATTAGGGATTCTGAGTAAAACAGTTCCTGTGCTATGGCTTTGTTCCCTGTATACACACACACGCACGCACGCACGCACGCACGCACGCACGCACGCACGCACACCACACACACACACACACACACACACACACACACACACACACACACCACACACACACACACGTCCGGTATCACTTTATGTGGGAGGACGCAAAATTGAACTGAAGATACTACCACTACTCCTACTCCTACTCCTACTCCTACTACTACTACCATAACTTCTTCTTCTTCTTCTTCTTCTTCTACACACACACACATACGCGCGCGCCGATTGGGTGCAGGAGACAGAGTGTGAACAAGCAGGTGTGAAGTGGTTTCTAAACAAGCTGAAATGTTTAACGAACATTAATTTGGATCCAGAGTTTTGTGTTCAATAGCTGGGATGCTTACATCTCTATTGAACGATGGATACCTCAGATAAATTGGACGTTTTCTGTACGACATACCTGAGAGAAGTAGTATTTTTGTTCAACGGCTGGAGTGCTTGTATCTCTGTGGGAAAATAGATAGGCGTGTCTAATTACAAAAAATGGGCGGAGGGTGCTTTCTGTACGACACAACCTGAGAAAAGTGGTTTGCTCTAATTAATTATAATCATGTGTGGTAGATAGTTGTGGGTTGTGAGGAGGTGGTGATGGAGTGAGGATTATTTTAACTAGATCTATAAAAATAATAAAAGGAGGTTATATAGCGCGAATTCCCAAATGGGCTCACGCGTGTAAATCAAATCAATTAAAGGTCAGATGAACGGAAAAATTTGGCTAGCATCAAAATAAGGAAAAAAATGCATGCACTACATTAAGATATGCATGCCAAGAATAAAGTCGAGAATAAAAAATTCTTTCAGTGACATTGAATAAACTGACGAAAATTAATGCCCGAGATAGAACACGTAGCCTACTCATCCGACGCGGTTTTAACGTGTGCAAGATTTCTGGTGTCGCATTGATGTAACTGTAAGGAAATATCATTGAAGGATTCGACCGGGATCAAAATCAGAGCGCAAAAATGCTCTGACACATAGGCTATACACGGCATAGTGTGCATGGTGCGATGATGGTCGAGGAGTAAGTGTCATTTGTCGTGTTGTGTAGTGTGTCTGATACTAACTGATCAAAAATGTCGTATGTGGATTACAGCACACAGATGCCTACTCTTCGCGACGGTTTTAACGTGTGCGCAAGATGTTCTGGTGCGTTCGCATTGATTGAAACTGACAGTGAATAATATCCTGAGGGATCGAACCCGGGTCGTCAAATGCGAGCGCAATGTTCTGACCACTAGGCTATCCCGTGTGTGCACGCGTGCGTGGGTGTGTATGTGTGTGTCGTTGTCGGTGTGTGTGTGTCTGTCTGTCTACTGTCTGTCTGTCGGTTGTGTTATGTGACTGCACATGCATGCATGCATGCGGCATAAGTTAAAACATGGAATAAACAGTAGCTAACATACCTTGTTTATGCGTGTGCGTGAGTGCATACATATAACTTCTACAGCGTACAAATATGTAAATTAACTGGCGGCTCAACATCCACATCCACATACTCCCATATTACACCTGTCCAGCTGATAATTTGTAGCCACCCGTCACGTAAAGGCAGTATGGGAGGGGGGAGGGGGGAGGAGGGAGGAGGGAGGATTCTGGACGGTCATTTTTTTCTCTCTTTCCGACGGATAAGAAAATGCTGTTATTTAGTGGGTCGTGCCTTGCCGAGATAGACAAAGAGGAGAGCTGTCATTATCTTTGCCGTGACGCGACAGCTGAGAAGAGGCATTATCAGTTCTTGGGGGAGGAAAAAACATCTGTGTGGCATGACAGACAACGGTTTGACATGAATGTTTTTTCTATAGGTATGATGATGTTGTAGAGGATGTATGTGTATCTCATACTGGTCAGAGTTCTTCATTGGTACTAGTGTGTGGCGCTAGTGTTTCTGCACTGACATGACATGACATGACGATGCAATTTGTTAAAACTGACACTGAAGTGAAACTTAAAGGATGGCATTGTTGACACACATAAAAACACAAACAACAGAGAGAGAGAGAGAGAGAGGAGAGAGAGAGAGAGAGAGAGAGAGAAGAGAGAGAGAGAGAGAGAGAGAGAGAAGAGAGAGACAGACAGACAGACAGACAGACAGACAGACAGACAGACAGACAGACAGACAGACAGACAGACAGACAGACAGACAGACAGACTGATTGACAGACAGACACAGAGAAACAGAGACAGAGACACAGAGAGAAAGAGAGGTGTACCCAAAATCAAATTATCATGATGATGAAGTGTTCATGCTTCCGTTTTTTGTTTTTGTTTGTTGGTTCTGTTTTTTGCTTTTCTTCTCTCTCTCTCTCTCTCTCTCTCTCTCTCTCTCTCTCTCTCTCTCTCTCTCTCTCTCTCTCCTCTCTCTCTCTCCTCTCTCTCTCTTCTCTCTCTTCTCTCTCTCTTCCTCTTCTCTCTCTCTCTCTCTCTGTCTCTCTGTCTCTCTGTCTCTCTGTCTCTCTGTCTCTCTGTCTCTCTGCTCTCTCTCTCCCTCTCTCTCTCTCTCTTCTCTTCCTCTCTCTCTCTCTTCTCTCTCTCTCTCTCCTCTCTCTCTCTCTCTCTCTCTCTCTCTCTCTCTCTCTTCCTCTCTCTCTCTCTCTCTCTCTCTCTCTCTCTCTCTGTACTCTCATGTCCTGTCTCTCCCCTCTCTGATTCACGTCTCCCTTCGTCTGTCCACAGTTGAAGACCTCATCTATACCTCCCTCTTTCTTGGCAATTTTCCTCTTTCTGCTGTCTGCCTTCTGTCTCTCTCTGTCTCTGGGCTTTTTTGCATCATTTTCTTTCTCTGTCTGTCCTCTGTCTGTCTCTGTCTCTCTGTCCCTCTGTCTTCTGTTCTCTGTCTGTCTGTCTGTCTCTACTCACCTCACTCTCACTCTCACTCTCGCACGTGCGCGCGTGCGCGCGTATATTGTGTGTGTTTGTGTGTGTGTGTGTATGTTTGTATGTTTTTATGTGTGTGTTTGTGTGTATGTATATGTATATCTATGGTATGGTGATTATGATGGTAATAATAACTTCCATCATCATCATCATCAGCAGCAGCAGCAGCAGCAGCAGCAGCAGCAGCAGCAGCAGCAGCAGCAAACACAGCGCTAAATCCTGTTTTAAAAAAATCAAATAGAAATTCTTCTCCACATCATTCACAGACTAACTCCACTCACTATGATACACAATACACAATGCACAGGTACAATACACAATGCACAGACACGAAGACAGGATCACAGACAGACAGAACCAGACACTGCATGCAACAGACGAAAAAAACAGTTCGGCCTGGATGGGGGAAGATATGAACGTGGAAAAAAGCCAGTTTTAAAGCTGGCTTTGATACAACTTGAGTAAAGGCTTCAGGCGAAGAGGAGACAGAGAGGGGGGGGGGAGAGAGAGAGAGAGAGAGAGAGAGAGAGAGAGAGAGAGAGAGAGAGAGAGAGAGAGAGAGAGAGAGAGAGAGAGAGAGAGAGAGAGAGAGAGAGAGGAGACAGACAGACAGACAGACAGACAGACAGACAGACAGACAGACAGACGAGACAGACAGACAGACAGACAGACAGACAGTGGCAGAGAGAAAGGGAGAAAGAGACAGGCAGAGACAATGACAGAGAAGCAGAGACAGACAGAAAGAGAGACAGATAGAGACACAGATAGACAGGGACACAGACAGACAGCCAAACAGACAGACAGACAGACACAGAGACAGACAGACAGACAGAGACAGAGACAAACAAACATAGACACAGAATCAGAGACACAGAGAAAGAGAGATTGTACGTAAAAGATGGGTCAGAGACAGACAGAGAGACAGTTACAGAGCAGACAGACAGTCAGACAGACAGACAGACAACACACACACACACAGACACAGACACACACAGACACACAGACACACAGACACAGACACACGCACGCACACACACACACACACACACACACACACACACACACACACACACACACACACACACACAGACGGACAGACAGAAAGAAAGACTGTAGCGGACGACACACAGCAGACTGCTATGAATTAATCTGGGCACGTGCAGGCACACAGGATCTGCCCCGTGTCTAAGAAACCAGGATGGGGTGGATGTACCTGTGTATTTGCTGACTGTCGCACCGGCAGGAAGGTTCAGTGGTGATGCTGCATTTGCAACACAGAATAAGTTACGATACTGAGCTTGTGCAGTCTTCTTCTTCTTCTTGGTTGAGAGTAGAAAGAAGTCAACTGGGTTTGTTTTTTTTTCAACTTTTTTTGGTGGTGACTGTTTTTTGTTGTTGCTTATTTGCGCAGGGGGGGGGGGGGGGGGGTGGAGTTGTTTGGTATTTTTGTTGTTATTATTTGGTAGTGTGGTATTTTGTTTTTGTCGTTGTTTTTATGGTAGTTTGGTATTTTGGTTGTTGTTTTGGTTGTTGTTTTTTGATGCTTTAGTGTTTTTGTTCTTGTTTTTGGCAGTTTGGCATTTTTGTTTTTGTTATTGTCGTGTTTTTTGGTTTGGGGTATATTTTGAGGGGTTTTTTCCTTGTTTTTTGGGGGAGTTGGTATTTTTGTGTTGTTGTTGTTGTTTTGCAATTTTTTTGTGGATGGGAGAGGGGTGTGGTTTTGTTTTTTTTTCCATTTCTGTTCACAAATGTTTTACAGAGTCGCGTCCTTACAGGACGTGATCAAGTAGAGTTTTCATCTTCATTGTAGAAAAAATCTCTTTTGGTGTGAGGATTTTTGTCATGCTGATTAGAGATGTCGTCCTGGAGATTTTCTCTGTGAAGAATTTTTTAAAAAAATTTCACGCTATGACACGCTTGAACTGCCGTATCTCATTACAAAGGTTGTTGTTGTTGTTTTTGGGGGGTGGGGTGTTTTTAGGTCAGACTGATTTTTTTCTTAAGCGTGCGTGTGTGCGTGTGCACGTGCATGCGTGTGTGTATGTGTGCGTGTGCGTGTGTGTGTGGTGTCTGTCTGTCTGTCTGTGCCCTTGTTTATCTGTCTATCTGTCTGTCTCTTTCTATGTCTGTGCCCATGGCGTGGTCTTGACAGGCCAATCAACAGACCTGGCACAGAGATCCATCCTTATTACCACTTCAAAGAGCACGATCCCACTTCTGCCTCTAATTAGTTTTTCCATCTGTAATTTCATCATCAGGGCTGCCACTCCTCCTGCTGCTGCTGCTGCTTGTTGCTGTCTCTTTAACATTCCTCTTTGAACGTGACACTTGCAGATTCCAAAGAAAGCCATTATTTCCACGCAACTTTCCACACGTCAATACCCCCATCACCCCTCCCCCCAACCACCACCGCCCTCCATCCCCTTCCTTCTTCTATAGACTGGTTTCTAATAGGTAACACATACAGATGCAGACACATACACAGACAAAGACACATACACACACAGAGACATACACACATACATACATACACACACACACTTAACACACAGTTCTACATAATCTCTCTGTATCCGTCTCTCTCTCTATCTATCTCTCTATCTCTATGTATGTATGTATGTATGTATGTATGTATGTATGTATGTATGTATGTATG
Source organism: Stramonita haemastoma (assembly GCA_030674155.1). Lineage (NCBI taxonomy): Eukaryota > Metazoa > Mollusca > Gastropoda > Neogastropoda > Muricidae > Stramonita > Stramonita haemastoma. Next base: position 114,388,614 of record CM060316.1, read on the forward strand.
TATGTATGTATGTATGTATGTATGTATGTATGTATGTATGTATGTATGTATGTATGTATGTATGTTGTATGTATGTATGTGTGTATGTATGTATGTACGTACGTATGTATGTTGTATGTATGTATGTATGTGTATGTGTATGTGTGCTGTATCTATCTATCATATCTATCTATCTATCTATCTATTATTATCTATTATCTATCTATCTATCTATCTATCTATCTATCTATCTATCTATCTATCTATCTATCTGTCTGTCTGTCTGTCTATCTATCTATCTGTCACACATACACACACGCCCCCCCCCCCCCACTCTCTCTCTCTCTCTCTAGATGGCATTTACAAAATGCATACACAAGGGGAATGGATGTAAAAAAGCACAAGAGTGCCTTTTCCATTATCCTCGATATTAAAGAATAAATAAAATGAAATCAAATCAAATATCTCTCTTTCTTTCTTTCTTTCTTTCTTTCTTTCTTTCTTTCTTTCTTTCTTTCTTTCTTTCTTTCTTTCTTTCTTTCTTTCTTTCTTTCTTTCTCTATCTATCATGGAGCAAATCGTACACACATTTCGACACTTACTCTCAAGGGACTTGTCAGCCACTACCTCCAGCACAGAACTTGTCTCTGGAATTATGTCTTTTAACTTCAACCCCCTGGGTCTTCACTGATGCAAAACTTGCTTTATAGAAAAGGTTTGTGATTAACTTAGATCGTATGTGAGACTTTTCGCTTCACAGAAAGGTCTGTGATTAACTCAGATCGTATTTAAGATTTTCTGCATTGCTGCCCTGCAAAGAAAAAATGCTAAGAAGTTTCTGGAAGGAATCTGACAGAATTCGAAGTCCAGTATATCTTTTTCTTTTTCTTCAAAGGCATTTTTTTACCACTGTAAGTTTCTCTCTCAGCTTTTTTGTGATGATGTATTGCTGTGGGCGTATAACTAGACCTTTTGGGATTTTAGATATGATATAGTGTGGTACAAGTTTTGTAGTGTGTGTGTGTGTGTGTGTGTGTGGAATTCATTCTTTATATTATGACATTCAGCTTGGAAAAAAACAACTTATGTTGATCTGTGTGTGTGTGTGTGTGTTTATTTATTATTTTTTTTATTTATTCTTTTATATCGAGGATAACAGAATAAGCAATCATGTGCTTTTTTCATCCGGTCCCGTGTGTATGCAGTTTTGTAAATATTGTCATCTGTTCCCACCGGCACACAATGGCTATCTTACGAAAAGCGGAACAGGATTTAACGTGTGCGCAAGATGTTCTGCGTGTGTGTGTGTGTGTGTGTGTGTGTGTGTGTGTGTGTGTGTGTGTGTGTGTGTGTGTGTGTGTGTGTGTGTGTGTTGTGTGTGTGTGTGTGTGTGTGTGTGTGTGTCTGTCTGTCTGTCTGTCTGTCTGTCTGTCTGTTTGTCTGTCTGTCTGTCTGTCTCTTTCTCTGTCTGTCTGTATGTATGTATGCATGTATGTATGTCTCTCTCTCTATTATATATATACATATATATTTTATATATATATATATATATATATATATATATATATATATATATATATATATATACATATATATATATATATCTTGGGTGACGTGGTTGGCTTGGTGGTAACTAACATGATCGGTAACAAACAGAAAATAACTTTTCAAAACAATCATAAGAAGATCCCTGAAGTCGGAATGCGGCTACCTAAATGGTGGCAAGAAAGAAACGGTCGAGTAATAAAATCTCACTGTTACAGAACCTCAGGAACTGTAGCATGAGGAACGACCCCCCACCCCACCCCCCATCCCCTCCTCCTCACCCCACCCCCACCCCTCAAAGAATTCAATGAACAAGTCTGAAGAAGGAGTTCAAAGAAGAAACACTACAATCGACATGACGTTAAGAACACTATCTATCCATCTATTTATTTATCTATCTATTTATCTATCTATTTATCTATCTATCTATCTATCTATCTATCTATCTATCTATTTCTTAGTCTGGCGACCGTGGGGGCACCCCTGAAGACTTGACATTCAGTTCCCTTCATTCCTCTCTCTGTTCTGCCTTTCTCAGGGATTTGTTGAGTTCTAGGCCTGTCCATTCAATGATGTTGTCCTCCCACCTGTCCAAAGAGGCAGAAAAAGACTAGGAGCACCACTGCACAGAAAATACATCACTGTCTGACAAAGCTTGAGGTAGGAGAAGATACCAACCTCTTTTTCTGTCCTTACCCTTACGGCTTAGCTACAGGAACGTCACTCCCTCCTCTGTGGGTCCAAAGCACAAAGCTGTCCCCTCTCAAACCTCCCTCCCAGATAAACAGACTCTGCAGGAGAGGAGAGAGGTACACAGGGACAGAGATCGCACAGAGAAGAAAAGTCAACATGTGTCGGCTTTGGGGTTTGTTATTGCAGGCACTGCCTTCACTTCTCGGTTTGCTGATCTCAATGAAATGAGGTTGGTAAAGGTAACAGGGTGTTTACATTTAAAACTAACTTTACTCTATCAGTCCTCTAGTCGACGTTTTATGAAATCCCCCCCCCCCACTAAAGTGACCCACCAGAAGTGCAGACCACTCTGGCTGGTGGCCCCACGGCGGTCTGATATTGATGAGCTTCCTGTGGACTTCCGACCCGAGGAATGCGACACAATAAATCTGGGTATGGCTGTGGCGGGAAGATTGGAATGAGTGGCGTGGGAACAGCAGGACGGGGATGTCATTGAAGATGAGGCAGCATAAATTTAAAAATCTTTCCCCTCCCCACTCCTACCCTCAAAGTCGACCAGTTTAAGAGGACAAAAGACAGTAGTGTTATTTTTATGATTTGAACAGTTCTGATAATACTATTTTTAAAGAAATATATGAGGTAAAATTCATTACGTTCATTTGAAAGCAGTGCACTTACTTCCAGCAATTTCTGATATATCATATAGACAGCCATGCACACCCTATTATTTTTTTCTGTACGTTATGATACAACAGTAAAAAGTATTCCATGGAAAATATCTACAAAGGAATAAGGCACAGAAAAAAAACATATCTTCCAGTCAATCAAGGAAAATATAAAAACAAAGTTCAGATGTTCGTTACATTAGTTAACAAAAGGGAAGACTCTCTGAAAAACCAAACCGCTGTCACGCAGTGGTTAGCATATTGGATTTCTGGCTGGGGGGTCGAAGATCCCAATCCCATGGGAATCTCTTTTTTGGCTCCTACTCAGAGAGAGTTTGCTGTGGGCCTGCGCTCATTTGAGAAGACTGACCACAAAGTCTATCCTTATTCACATTCCAGATTCACATTCCAGATTTGATTTTGTCAGTATTGTTCAAATTCTTTGACCATCACTGCAGATGTCGGTGTTTCTCGGACCTGGTTGATGCATACAACACAGCCCTGTCAAGTACGTTCAAAGCTGAAACAATCAAACAGCATCATCGTTACATCATCCTCATCATTATTGACCCTAATGCAATAAAATAAAGTTGCCTCTGATTCGGTGGCCCTGGTTGCTCTGGTCTCATGGTGACCTCAATTTTTGGTTTGTATACACTCCTGTGACTGTTGTCAGATGGGTCAAAGCCTCTTGGGGGGAAAGGTTCATGGGGGATGGTCTTTGGAGGAAAGTTGTGGTGGTCATCTCACCACCCAGGCGGGCGTCCCACTCACTCTGGCTCAGTGATAAAGGTATTATTGTCGTCAGTGGGGGGCTTCGGGGATGGTGTTCTGAGTATGTTGGCTTAGAACAGGCACCACTCAACACCACCAAAGTGACCCAGCAGAAGTGCAGGGCCTTTACGGTTGGTGGCATTACGGCGACATGACATTGATAAATTCCACGTTAACTCTTGACCCTGAGGATGAGACATGACAAGTCTCAGAATGGCCGGAGCTGAGAGATTGAAATGAGCAGTGAGGGACCAGCGAGACAGGAGCGACAGAGAAAAATGAGGAGGCAGGCAAACAGGCAAACACAAAACAAAACATCCCACTTAACAGAATCAAACAAATAATCAAACAAACAAAAACTCATGCTATTTTCGAAATGTGGCATTACTGGTGTTGTGTGACATTTTACCTCTAAATGAAAGCTTCACAAGCGTTATTCTCTTTTATCTTATATTTTAAAAACATGGATGTCAGCATGAACTCCCTGTAATGGTTATTTCTGCGTCTTGATCGCTGTTCATGGTCAGATTTGTTTGTCTTTATTTTTCATACAATGCCCTATTTTGTCTGTTCAGTTTTGATTATGGGATTGACAGTGCCTAACTACAGTAAATACTCTGTGTGTGTGCGTGTGCGTGTGTGCGTGTGTGTGCGTGTGTGTGTGTGTGCGTGTGCGTGTGTGTGTGTGTGTGTGTGTTTGTGTGTGTATGCGTGTTTGTGCGTGTGTGTACGTGTGTACAAGTGTGTGTGTGTGTCTGTGTTTGTGCACGTGTGTGTGCGTGCGTGCGTATAGGCGTATATACGTGTGTGTATGTGTATGTACGTGCATGAGTGCGTGAATGTGCGCTTATGTATGTGTATGTGTGTGTGTGATGTAAGTGCATGCACTTGAAGACTTCAAAGCAAGTACGTGCCTTGCGTATGTGTATGCCTGCATGTATACTTACCTGCATGTGCGCGTACACAAGAGTTATTGCATGACTGCACAACCAAACACCAACAAACATTCTGTCCTACAGACATAGTTTTTATATCATAATAATTATAATAATATGTGGAAATTTTAGGGCGCTGAATCGTGTGCAAAGCAAACAAACAAGCACTTAGAGACAAGCAAAGCATATCCTTTATACCAAAAAAACAATTGTCTTCAGTGAATATGACCCTTTCATTGTTAAATTTACCACCACCACCATAATCAAAGTTTTGTCACATCTTTTTAAGAAATAATTAAAAGCGGTTCAGAACTGAGCTTGGAAAAGACAAAAATGCAACAACAAACAAAACTCCAGAGCAGTGATATATCACACATTTCAGAAATCCTTTTTCTTTCTTTCAATCCACAAGGCCTGACTCCTTTCATGCCGGTTGGTTAACTCCTTGGTGTCTTGATGCACACTGAAGTGTATGTAACATGTCTTGATGCACACTGAAGTGTAATGAAACATGTCTTGATGCACACTGAAGTGTAATGAAACATGTCTTGATGCACACTGAGGTGTAATGAAACATGTCTTGATGCACACTGAAGTGTAATGAAACATGTCTTGATGCACACTGAAGTGTAATGAAACATGTCTTGATGCACACTGAAGTGTAATGAAACATGTCTTGATGCACACTGAAGTGTAATGAAACATGTCTTGATGCACACTGAAGTGTAATGTAACATGTCTTGATGCACACTGAAGTGTAATGAAACATGTCTTGATGCACACTGAAGTGTAATGAAACATGTCTTGATGCACACTGAAGTGTAATGAAACATGTCACAAACACTCAAGGGGATTTCAGACCAGGTTCTAATCATCTCCTGTTTGGTGTTTGTTGATTTCTTCGTTTGTTCCGTTCGATTTGGTTTCGTTTCGTTCTATTCATCTCCTATTTGCTTTTTTGCTGCTTTTGAAATATGGTTTTAGTTTTCTTTCCCCTTGTCTTGTTTTACAGAGTCTAGCTGATGCTTTTGAATCGTTGCTCTCTTGTTTCGTTTCTTTTGTAGAAAGAAAAAAAGAAAACGTGCGAAGTTGTGTGTGCTTTGATGTTTTGAGTTGTGCTGCATGTTGTGTAGTCTTGCTTTTATGGTATATGTGTTAACTGGAGCAGCGGAACCTCAAAGGGGTGGCATCGCCACAGTCCGGTTCCACTTTTTTTTCTCTGTTGTGGTAAACAGCTATTTCACTCTATGTTTCTCTCATAGACTGTATTGCAACAGACAACAGCCATCACTTTTGCAGCAACATTTCATTTTCCCTGGACCAATGCTCTTCACTTACATTTTTCTTTTTTCTTCTTTTTTCTGCTTTTTTTTCGAACAGTACAAGGTCCATTTACGAATTGAGTTCGGAAATGCAAAGCTTGCACACTGGTTAAGGATGTAACGGTTAAGACCCATGTCCTAGTGAATGTGTTTGCTTGTTTTTAATGTTTTTATTTGGTGCTTTCTTTCAATTAATCTTGTTGAACAAACTGTGCCAATTTTTAGTCTTTATAAAGTCATTATAACGGTTTAACTTTGGGGAAACAAGATTTCACTTGATTTACATTAAAATATCAAATTATTGGAGAGCTGGAAATGGGCATAGCCGTTGCAATGGACTGCTCGCATACATGCACATGTACAAAATTACGCGTGCGTTCATGCCCACAACCGCATTTTGCACACATTCAGTTATGCAGCTGATCAAGTGGACGCTGTGTGATCATGCTTTTGTGTGTGGTTTTGTGTATAGAGACTATGCACACATGCAGAGAAAAGTGAATTGAAATGAACTGTTACCAATGCGTTAGTAATGAGTAGATTTCTCGTAGAATAGCGCAAGTTCTTCTGTAAGAACTGGGCATAATGACGAAACTAGGAGCTGGTCTGGTAACTCGTTTTTAAAAATCCATAAACTGGTTCTAAAATAGCCACAAAAAGGAAAGGAAATAAACGAGAAAAAAAAGAAAGACAGAGAAAAGAAGAGGACAGGTTCTCCTTTCTCATGCCACCAGCACTTCATTTATGCAACTGATCAATTTTTTGGAATTACAGGGCATTGGACATTCTAATTTCTTCGGCTTTTCTGGACAACTTTCAACCTTCTTGACAACTTGTAAGATTGGTTTGGGACAAGTCTCTAAATCATGTGGGTTATTCTTGGAATAGTTCCAGATTTTGTTATGTTTGTTTTGTATCCTGTAAATTTAGGGTGATGTGACGTCTGTAAATTTGTGTCTCCATTGCTCTTGGCCATGTTTCTATAAATAAATAAATAGGATGCAGCCATAAGGAAGTTCTGTTCATTTTCAGACACTTCCTTGATAAACTGAAAACCTGAAGGTCAGAGGTCATTGCCCATCTTTATCAGAGATGTCCATACGTAAAGATTGATTCACAGTCTCTGTCTTCCTGACAGCATCGTTTTCCTATTTGCATTCATCCACTGCTGTGGTCAATAGCTGACTGAGTTATAGAGCAGGGCTTGACAACACAATTTATTTTTTGCCCAAGTCACCCAAATATCCCTCCACCTCAGAAGCATTGTACTCAGTGTAAGTTTGAGTTTCATATTCACAAAGAGGTGTTGTGTGCTCCAAGTATCCCATATGTGCATAGTGACATTTTAAGTAACTCTGTCTATCCACAATTCGTGTACTTACTTTCAGGACAAACTTTACCAAACTACTTCCAAAGTTATGATTTTACGTGCTTCCAATTTTTCAACTTTTCTCTTAAAACAACTTAAAATGTTTTGAATTGTGCTTGACAAACTTGACTCTTCCTGGTAAGATTTATCCAGGGACATAACCCATCCCTTTCCAGCAGACATTTCAAATGAATTGAGCAGCTGACACAACCTCTCTGTTTCACATCTGATCTTTTTTCCCCAACCCAGAAACCCACTGCTATTTTGGTCTTTGCTGTAATGAGCAAGCAGAGCAGGGATAAGGAGTGGGCACATAAAACACTCTAAGATACAGATCCACATACAGCAGAGGTAGATCCATGATTCCTCATCCATAAAAGCAATGCAGTTGATGCTAATTACAAAGCTTGACCATTGGCTTACACTCCTCTGAGACTGGTATTTATGGGAGGCTGGAAGAAAGCAGTAACAAACATAATGAAAGCAGTCTCAGCATGGCTGTATTAAGAAACGTAATAACAGTAGTCCCAACATGGCTTTATCGACCCTTGCCTTTTTAAGCCAGTCATGCAGTCCCCACAGCTGACGTGATGTCATTAATTGTGGCTGAAGTGTGGCAGTGCTGGGCATGGGGTAATGAGTGTCACAAGGAAGCCTGCAGGCAGTTTGGCATGTCTCAGAACTGGATGAACTTTTGTTGTTCCCAACTTTTTTGTCTGATTTATAACATGACAAGGGCAACAGGATATTTTGACAAAAAAAGGGAGTATAGAAACACACAGAAAGACAAGACAGACAAACATACATACAGACAAACATACAGGCAGACATACAGACAGATAGACAGACTGATAAACAAGAAGAACTCCAGAGAGGCAGAGAAGCAGAAAGATAAATGGTAGAGAAGGGGGGAGAAGGGGGAGAGATATTGGAAAAGAAAAGTAGAAGGTGCAGACTGAAAAACAATTTTTTAATCCACAATGCCTGACTCCTTTTCTGCTGGTTGGTTAACTCCTTGGTGTTTAATTGAATCTGAACACGTCTTGATGCTCACTGAGGTGTAATGTAACATGTCTTGATGGACACTGAGGTGTAATGTAACATGTCTTGATGGACACTGAGGTGTAATGTAACATGACTTGATGCACACTGAGGTGTAATGTGACATGTCTTGATGCACACTGAGGTGTAATATAACATGTCTTGATGCACACTGAGGTGTAATGTAACATGTCTTGATGCACACTGAGGTGTAATGTAACATGTCTTGATGCACACTGAGGTGTAATGTAACATGTCTTGATGCACACTGAGGTGTAATGTAACATGTCACAAACACTCAAAGAGATTTCAGACCTGGTTCTAATCATCTCCTGTTTGATGTTTGTTGAGTTTTCTTTATTTCTTTGGTGTCGTTTGTTTCGTCTGACTTGGTTTTGTTCTAATCATCTCAGTACTGCTTTTTGCTGCTTTTAAAGTATGTGTTTAGCTTTGTTTTGCCTTGTCACGTTTTACATTCTTTTAGCCAATACTTCTGAATTGTTGCTTTCTGATTCATTTCCTCTTGCCATATGCTTCATCTGTAAAGTTGTTTTTTTTAAATATTGGCTTTGTGCTGTTATGTTTTTGCTTGTGCTACATGTTATGTAGTCTTGCTTTTATGGTATATTGTTCTATGTGTAACTAGAGCAGCTCAATCCCAAGGTATGGTGTCAGCACATCACAACTATACTTTTTTCCTCTGGTATACATCTACTTAGCTTATGATTATATTTTTTGTCAAAGGCTGTAATCATTTCAACAGAAAACTTCCCTTTTGCAACCACATTCTATCTCCCCTGCATTGTCTGCACTGCAAGCTGGTCTGGAGACTCATTTTTGAACATACATAAACCGGTACAGAAATAGCCACAAAAAGAAGAAGAAATAAATGAAAAAAGAAAAATGAGAGAAAAGAAAAGAAGAGGAGAGGTTCTTCATCACGCCACCAGCACTTCATTTATGCAGCTGATCAATTTTTTGGAATTACAGGGCATTGGACATTTTAACTTCTTGGGCTTTTCTGGGACAACTTGCGATCTTTTTGACAACTTGCAAGATTGGTTTTGGACAAGTCTCTAAATCATGTGGGTTATTCTTGGAAGAATTCCAGATTTTGTTATGTTGATTTTGTACCCTGTCAATTTAGGGTGATGTGACATCTGTCATCTTGTGTCTCCATAGCTGTTTTGCCCATGTCTCTATAAATTAGTAAATAGGATTTAGTGCATAATGAAGTTGTGTTCACTTGCACACACTTCCTTAATAAACTGAAACAAACTTCATAAACGGTGGGAACAGATGACACGATTTACAAAACTGCATACACACGGGAAATGGATTTAATAAAGCACTTGAGTACTTATTCCATTATCCTTGATATAAAAGAACAAATAGGTAAAATAAAAATAATGATAAAACCGAAGAAGAAAGTCAGAGGTCATTCCCCATGTTTATCAGAGATTTCCACATGTAAAGATTGATTCAAAGTACCTGTTTACCTGACAGCATCGTTTTCCTACCTGAAAATTAATCCGCAGTCTCTGTCTACCTGACAGTATCGTTTTCCTATTTGCATTCATCCACTGCTGTGGTCAATAGCAGACTGAGTTATAGAGCAGGGCTTGACAGCACTGATTTTGCTTTTTTGCCCAAGTTAGCCAACTATCCCTTTACCTTAGAAATATTCTACTCAGTCTATATTTGAATTCCATGGCTACAAGTTGGTTTTGCTTTGCTCCAAACATTTCATATGCGTATTATCACTTTCTTTAAGTAAATCTGTCTATCACCAATTCATATACTTACTTTCAGGACAAACTTAACCAAACTACTTCCAAAGCTATAATTTTACGTGTTTCCAATTTTTCAACTTTTCTCTAAAGACAACTTAAAATGTTGCCAGTTGTGCTTGACAAACGTGACTCTTTCTGGTAAGATTTCTCCAGGGACATAACCCATCCTTTTCCAGCAGACATCTCAAATGGATTGAGCAGCTGACACAACCTCTCTGTTTCACATCTGATCTATTTTCCCCAACCCAGAAACCCACAGCTATTTTGGTCTTTGCTGTAATGAGCAAGCAGAGCAGGGATAAGGAGTGGGCACATAAAACACTCTAAGATACAGATCCACATACAGCAGAGGTAGATCCATGATTCCTCAACCGTTGAAGCAATGCAGTTGATGCTAATTACAAAGCTTGACCATTGGCTTACACACTCCTCTGAGACTGGTATTTATGGGAGGCTGGAAGAAAGCAGTAACAAACATAATGAAAGCAGTCTCAGCATGGCTGTATTAAGAAACGTAATAAAAGTAGTCTCAACATGGCTTTATCGACCCTTGCCTTTTTAAGCCAGTCATGCAGTCCCCACAGCTGACGTGATGTCATTAATTGTGGCTGAAGTGTGGCAGTGCTGGGCATGGGGTAATGAGTGTCACAAGGAAGCCTGCAGGCAGTTTGGCATGTCTCAGAACTGGATGAACTTTTGTTGTTCCCAACTTTTTTGTCTGATTTATAACATCAAAAGGGCAACAGGATATGTTGACAGCAAAAAAAGTGGAATAGAGAAACACACAGACAGACTGATGGACAAGGAAAATTAGAGAAGGCAAAGAAGCAGAAAGATAAAAGGCAGGAAAAGAAGGAGAAGGAGGGATGTGGGAGATGAGGGAGAAAAAAGCAGTGGGGGGGAGGGAGGGCTGAAAGACAAAAGGAAAATAAGAGGGAAAAGAAAAAGGAAAACGTTGAAGGGTTTAGGGGGAAGGGGACAGTAAAAAATGTATAGAGAAAAAAGAAATAAAGAAGGAAGAATGGGAGAAAGAAAGAAAAGAGAGAGGGAGCAAAACATTAATGCACCCATACCTCTCTCTCTCTCTCTCTCTCTCTCTCTCTCTCTCTCTCTCTCTCTCTCTCTCTCTCTCTCTCTCTCTCTTCTGTCTGTCTGTTGTCTGTCTGTCTGTCTGTCTGTCTGTCTGTCTGTCTCTCTCTCTCTCTCTCTCTCTCTCTCTCTCTCTCTCTCTCTCTCTCTCTCTCTCTCTCTCTCTCTCTCTCTCTCTCTAACGCACACACATATGGGCAGTCAGGAGGACAAAACCAAACAGAGAGAGAGAGAGACAGAGACACACACACAGAAACACAGAGACAGAGAGAGTACGACCACAAAACACAAATCTTCTTTTTACAATGCCCTTAACCCCACCCCACCCCCTACCCCCTTCAACCAGCCACTAATTACCCACAAAAACGTCTGACCAACACAAAAAAGAATCAACAGAAACATGACATGAGAACGAGTAGTCAATTCTACGTTAGAGAGTTAGAGAAAGAAA
>CM060316.1:114407769-114435269 GCA_030674155.1 Stramonita haemastoma
TAGGTCTAGGCCTAGGCCTAGGCCTAGCACAAGCTAAGCCTAACGATGAGTCAGCTAGATTTGGACAGTGTTCAAATAAAGAGGATGATCATAGTACTGTTGAAAGTAATAGTTCCGTGTCTAGTCATATAAATGAAATTGATGAAAGGGTCAGTCTAAATAATGTCGTAGATCAATGGAATTGTGGTAATACCAATAGAACATATAAAACTTTTCATTTTGTCCTGGAATGTTAATGGGTTGCTGTCAAAACTCTCTGATGGAGATTTCGTATCGTATGTGCGTAGCTTCGATTTTATTTGTCTGACAGAAACATTCCTGGAAAATATCCAGTCAGATGTGTTTAGTGGCTATAAGGCCTTCTGTAAGTCAGCAATTAAAGTTAGCTATCAAGGGAGGCGATCAGGGGGAGTAGTTTGTTTGATTAAGCACGAGTTAGCTGCTCTTGTGAAATATTTAGATGTTCCATGCCCTAACATTTGTTCTTTTCTCTGTGACAAATCTCTTTTGTGTACTTCAAGAAATGTATTGCTTGTTTGTGTGTATATCCCACCTGAAGGTTCTCCTTTTTATAACATGTTTGCCAATGATAACGGAATTGCTATGTTGGAAGAATGTTTAGTAAATTGTGTGGTGACACTGGATGAAGTAGATATAATATTGTGTGGAGACTTAAACAGCAGGACATCAAATTTTTCTTGTCATTATGTAGTAAATGACTGTATTCCAGATTTTCAAAGTAAAAGCATGTCTCTCTGTAGTAATCGTTATTCTGAAGATTCTGTTATCAATAATTATGGTAAATTATTATTGAATATGTGTACTGCACTTAGTTTACAAATTTTAAATGGTGTATGTAATGGCGACCAGCAAGGACGCTACACATATATTTCTGATGGTGGATGCAGTGTTAATGATTATTTTTTAGTGTCAGATGATTTGTTCTCTCAAATTTTTGACTCATGTCAATTGTTTGTTGCTGAGCGTTCAGATTCAGATCACCTTCCTGTTGAATTACATATTAATCCATTATATAAAACTTATGCAGTAGCTGAGGAGCCATCTGTTGTAGAAAAGTTCGTGTGGGATGAAAACAAACTCTCAGCTTATAAGGATAATCTTTGTAATGAGAATATGTGTGAAAACTTTTTAAATGCCTTACAGATGATTGATGAGAACATTAATGAAGCTCTAGATTTGTTCAATGATTGCATAAAGTCCAGTGCTGAATGTATGAAAAAACAGATACGTGTCAAAAAAGGTATATCAAATGCTACATGGTTTGATAATGAATGTAAAAGTATGAAATATAGGGTCAGAAAACTTTTGAAGACTTACCGGAAAACATTAAAGAATGAAGACAAAAATGTGTACTGTGTCTTAAGAAGGGAATATAAATATATGCTAGAAAGGAAAAGAAAACAGTATAACATGACTTTACTTGCAGACATGATGTCTTCAATCTCTTCTCAAGTCCAGTTCTGGAAAAGTGTTAAGAAGGCATCATTTAGAAATAGTCAACCAAAGAATAATATATCAGTTGACAGTTGGTTTCAACATTTCAAAACCCTCTTGGAGAAAGACTCAATAGACATCTCAGTGAATAATGATGCTGACATTGATGAAACAGAGGAAGATTTTGATCGTCCAATATCTTTAGATGAAGTATATAGGGCACTAAGAAAGCTAAAGAATGAGAAAGCAGCTGGACCTGACCAAATCATTGGAGAATTGCTAAAAAATGGAGGTGAAGATGTAGTGCTTTTCCTTCTAAAATTATTCAACAAAATCTTTGATGATGGTCTTTTCCCAGATAATTGGACTGAATCTATAATCCTAACATTACACAAAAAGGGAGATGTTGATAACCCTAATAACTACAGGGGAATTTCTCTTAGTGACATAAGTAGTAAGTTGTATAGCACTATCATTAATAACAGGTTACAGGAATGGGTTATGAAAAATGATATTACAGGTGAACACCAAGCTGGTTTTAAGAAAGGATACTCTACTATAGATCATATGTTCACTCTGCTTGCGTTTGTTCAGAAACAGTTTAGTCATAACCGTAAACTCTATGTGGCATTTATTGACTTTGAAAAGGCATTTGATTCTGTTAATAGAAACTTGTTGTGGCCTGTTCTCCAGAAAAATGGTGTGACGGGTAAATTATTACGTTGTTTGAGAGCCATGTATCAGAATGTCAAAAGTAGAATAAGATGTGGTACTAAACTGACTGACATAATATACTGTACCACTGGTGTTAAACAGGGCGATGTATGTAGCCCTTTACTGTTTTCTGTTTTCATTAATGAGTTAGCCAGAGAAGTCATCAATAATGGTAAACATGGTGCCACTTTCTCCCAAGATGTCACAGAATTGTTTATTCTTCTACTTGCTGATGATGTTATCCTGCTATCAGAAACAGTTGTTGGCTTACAAAAGCAGTTAAATTGCTTGAGCAGTGCTGCATCGGCACTTGATCTTAAGGTTAATCTGAATAAGAGCAATATCGTTGTATTCAGAAAAGGTGGTCATTTAGCTGTTCATGAAAAATGGTTGTACAATGGAAAAGTCATGCCTGTGATTAATGTATATAAATATTTAGGAATCTGTTTTTCTACAAAACTTAGTTTCACAACTGCATGTAAAGATCTGGCAAGTCGAGGTAAACGAAGCTTGTTATTGGTTTTGAGGAAATTGCGAATATTGAATAATAACTCTTTTGACCTGTTCATTAAAATATTTGATGCCCAAATACAACCCACTGTGCTATATGGTGCAGAAATTTGGGGTTTGGATGCAGCTGTAACGCATTGTGAATCAGTGCACCTCTTTGCATTAAAGCAGTTCTTAGGCTTAGATAGACGAACGCCCAATGACCTTGTGTATGGTGAAACTAATAGATATCCTCTCTCTGTTAATGCTGCTGTAAGATGTATTACATACTGGATTAAGATTCTACATATGGATGAGAACAGGCTACCTTTTAAATCTTACAAGATGCTTTATGATCTAGATGTGAAAGGGAAAAAACAACTGGGCTACACAAATACGCACCTGTTTATGTGAACTTGGTTTTGGATTTGTTTGGCTCAATCAAGGTGTTGGAAGTTGTAGAGAATTTATAAACACCTTCAGACAAAGACTGATTGACTGCCGATGGCAGCAATGGAATGATCATATACAAACCAGTGAAAGGTATCAAATGTATAGACAATTTATAAGTGCACATGATATCAAACCTTATTTAAAGCTTGATATGGACATACATTTGAAAAGAATTATGTCAAAGTTTAGACTTGGTGTATCAGATATAAATGTTCATAAATTCAGATACAGAGGATATGATGTTGATGACCTCAGGTTACTATGCCCGTTATGTAAGCATGCACCTGAAAATGAGGTGCATTTTGTGTTATGCTGCCCAGTGCTAGAGGATGTTAGGCAGAGTTACATCCCTGTGAAATATAGAAAGCAGCCTAATTCATTTAGACTCTGTTTACTCATGGCATCAAGTCAGCCTGAGGTTGTGCGCAGCCTCACTCTTTATTTGTGTAAAGCCTTTAGAATAAGAGATACTTTATTATCTTAAGTCATATTTTTGCTACTGATTTTGTTGCAATACAAGTCTGCTGTTGTCATTGCTGTTGTCTTTTATTCCACCAAAATACTAAGCAGTTTGGCAACCCCCTTCATGTATGGGCCAATGGCCTCTCTGTGAATAAATTGTTCGAGTTCGAGTTCGAGTTCGAGTTCGAGTTCTCTCCTCCCCTCTCCTCTCCCTCCCTCCTCCCCCCCCCCCCCCCCCCCTCTCTCTCTCTCTCTCTCTCTCTCTCTCTCTCTCTCCTCCTCACTCTCTCTCTCTCATGTGAGATCAAAGAAACCAGGAATGGCGATATTTTGAACAGCTTTAAAGAAATCACTGACTACTTTAACAATAGAATGGATAATCTTTTGAGTAAGCTAGATCAAGTGACAACAACTTTCAAACCTGTTAGAAAAGAATTTGCTTGTAGAGATGTGTCATAGTTGCTCCAATGATGATGATGATGATGATGACCGATGACAGTCTGAAATTGTGTCATGACAGATGATGTTGTCGTATATAAGTATAATCATAAACTAATGACTAGAATCTGATGATAATTTGTATCACAGGTGTAGTTATTACTGATACTATTCAATCATTGCAAACCCATGTTGTGGATTCCCATTGACAGTGTATTTTTGTTTACAATTTATGTTGTGCCCAGTCCCCATCCCTCTGTCCCCTTGTGAATGGACGTAAAGCTTATCGCAAATAAACCATTGTCATTGTCATTGTCATTGTCATTCTCTCTCTCTCTCTCTCTCTCTCTCTCTCTCTCTCTCTCTCTCTCTCTCTCTCTCTCTCTCTCTCTCTCTCTCTCTCTCTCTCTCTCTCTCTCTCTGTTCTTCCTGTTCTAATAACAATTCCAAGTCTTGAAAAGGAAAGAAAACTGCCAGACCATCTGATCAAGGTTTTTGCACTCCAAAAATACATCGCCAAAGTGTTGGTATGCATGAAAGTAATATGCACAAACCTGAAATCTCTCTAGCTATTTTCAACACACTTTTACTTTCTATAAAGCTATTGCTGTGTACAGGCACTGCATATTGGCTACACCGCATGTTAAAAAAGTCGCAAAACAATTTGCATAACCCAAGACTGTAAAAGTGTGTGTTTGTGTTTGTGTGTGTGCGTGTGTGTGTGTGCATGCGCGTGTGTGTAAGTGTGTGTATATTTGTGTGCGTTTGTATGTGTGCGTATGTGCATGTGTGCGTGTGTGCGTGTGCATGCGTGCGTTTGTGCTTGTGTGTATGTGCGTGTGCGCGCGCGAGTGTGTGTGTGGGTGCGTGCGTGCGTGTGTACATTCATGTGTGCGTGTGCGTACGTGCGTGCGTGTGTGAACATAAGCAGGTGGGATTTTGGTCACGTAGATGCATGTGTAAAAGCAATCCATCACATCAGCTCGACCTGCTTTCAGCTCTCCAGTACTAGCAGCACATGTGACTTGTAAATCAGCATACTCCCCCCTCCACCCCCCACCCCCCATCCCTCAAGTCCAAAAAGTTAAACTTTTAAATTTGATTTTCTGTCACAGAAACCTGCACACCAGTGTGTGAAGGGGGAGAAGCTGGCAGCTCATTCTGCAACCAGACTGGCTGTACTGGGTCACCAGTCTGAGTTAAACCACAGCGGCTAGCCTCGTGCTGTTAAAGGGGAGAAGTAAGAGGAAGAGAAGGGGGGAGGGGTGGCTGACGTTTGTAGTTTTGGGTATAAAGTTTAGGAGGATGGGAGGATGAGGTGATGACTAACCAACAGTGAAAGCTATGTTGCGAAAATCTGTCCAACAAACAAAAAAAACAAACAAGCAAAATTGAAAGACATATTTATTTATTCCAAACCTAAGATTTTCCCCTCCTGTTTCGTCTCATATCTGTCCCTGCTTTCAACATCCCGATCATACTGCCAAAGTGTATAACCATTATGTGTGTGTGCACGAGTGTTTGCACTGTGTGTGTGGTGTGTGTGTGTGTGTGTGTGTGTGGTGCGTGCGTGCGTGCGTGCGTGCGTGCGTGCGTGAGTGCGTGCGTGCGTGTGTATGTACATTTGAATTCGTTAATGCTGTTCATTGTCATCGGTTGTATGTGTAAGAATTGATTGAATGCAAGCGCTTTTATTTGTTTTTGCAAGATATAGCGCTATATAAATTCTATCTATTATTATTACTATTAATAATAACAATAATATTGTTATTGTTATTATTATTATTATTATTATTATTATATTTTAATATACAGCCGCATACTGACAATAAAAAATTATAAGACAATCTAGCAATACAAACAAGTATACATACATACAAAATATCCTTTTCCAAAAAAAAACCTGACAAAACTCCCTCAAAACTTACGCAAAGAAGCTCCGGTTCCAATCTCCATACTTTCTAACAATATTCATAAAAGCCATGGCCTGTGAGGTTGGGGTTGTATATGAAGACAATATTGACAAAACACATCCACACAAACTCTTTGCTACAGATTGGTTTCGTCTCTTTAACGCTTTGCACTAACATACGCTTGATCTATTACATGAAATCTCATGTTGTAGATAGTAACAATATGAATTAAAACAGACGTGAATGCCTGAAATATTCTGTTTGACTCAATTGTTCTTTAATACCTTTAACACACACACACACACACACACACACACACACACACACACACACACACACACACACACACACACACACACCACCACACACACACACACACACACATACACACACAATACACAGATAGACAGACAGACACCCAGCCATACATACAACCAGACAAAAACACAGAAACAAATATTGTGAAAAGGTGTGGTGTCTTAGAGAATCCCCCTCCTTTATTTTTTTCCAATGCAAAAGCTTTGTCATTCAAATTCCGGCCAAATTGAAAAGTTTTTCCTGCAATTTTACGAAGACAAATCTGGTGTGAAGATACCAAAACACAACTAAATGAAAATAATAAGAAAGAACACAGCAGAGAAAGAACTCATTGAAATGTAGTGGTAAAGGTGTCCCATAACTTATGTGGTCGTAGGGGAGCAAGGCATCACAGACCTCAGCTTCTGTAGAGGCCGGCACATTGAGGGCGGCGCCCATCCCTCGCTGCTTTACCTTCCCTGACCCTAAAGAGGGCATGTACTCATTCATAGCTGGGTGAATTGGGGGGACAGTACTAAAGTCAAGGCCTGCAAACGGTCACCCACCCAAATGGTAACCATGCTCCCTGCTGCTTAATTTGACCAGGGGAAAGCGAGCGCTCTGACCACTGAGCTATCCCGCCCCACCACGTTATACAAAAAGGAGGGACAGAGAGAGGAGAGAAATAAAGATGAGGGGGGATGGGAGGGGATGGGAGGCAGGAATTCAAGAAGTATCTTGAGCATCTGTGAAAGGAAAAATGAAGAGCCAGAGAAACCGAAACACATACAGGGAAAAAACAGCGATAATTAAAGCACAGCAAATCAGAAACCATCAGAGCGAAAAACAAACCAAAAGAAACCAAGCACGCATGCTCACATGCACGCACGTACACGCGCGCGCGCACACACACACACACACACACACACACACACACACACACACACACACACACACACACACACACACACACACACACACACACACACACACACACACACACCACCTTCCAGCACCACCACCACCACCACCTCTACCAATTCAACAACAACATCTAACAGGAGGTTATTAAAACGTGTCTGAAAATAACTGGGAGTGTTTGTGACACGTTATATCACAGCTCCCTGTGCCTGAAGGCGTTTCCATTGCACACTAGGGGGTCCACAGATCAGTGGTAGTGGATGCAGATTCCCCATGTAATATCCTCATGGTCACAAGTCCACAGTAAGCCAATCGATATCAGATTGAACTAGGGCCACCAGCCAGAGGGGCCCTGCACTGCTGCTGGGTCACTTTGGTGTGGGTTTTTGTTGTTGCCACCTCGTCTCCTGTAACGTCCCCATCCTGCTGTTCCCACGCCGCTCATTTCAATCTCCCGCCACAGCAGTACCCAGGTTCGCTATGTCTCATCCCCAGGGTCGGGAGTCTACAGGCAGCCCATCAATATCAGGCTGCCGTGAGCCCACCAGCCAGAGGGGCCCTGCACTGCTGTTGGGTCGCTTTGGTGGTGTTCAGTGGTGCCTGTTCTGAGCTAACATAAGCAGGACACCACCATTTAACCCCCCAACACCAACTAACGACAGTATTAGCTGAGTTTTGGAGCCAGACTCAGTGAGTCGCCCACCCGATGTGGCAACCCTTAAGGTGGGCGTGTCATTCAGTCTGGCATCCCGACTGTGCTATTACTGTCGTCAGTAGGGGGTTAGATGGTAGTGTTCTGCCGATGCTAGCTAAAAACAGGCACCACTGAACACCACCAAAGTACCAGCGGCCAGGGCGCAGTGGTGTTATATGTATATATATATATATATATATATATATATATATATATATATATATATATATATATATATATATATATATATATATATATATATATATAACGGAATCTGACAAGCAACAAATACTGAGTGTAACATCCTCCCCCCCCACACACACACACACGAGAAAGAGAAAAGAAAAAGAGGAAAATGTCATCCGAACATGGACTGTATAACGGCTTGTTTGTTTTTTTTACAATCAGATTAAAAAACCAACACGCACACAGAGAGAGAGAGAAAAATCACTGCAATAACATTAATTTTCTATTTTAAAAAAAAGACAGAAAAAAAGAAGAAGAAAGCAAAAAAAAAGAAAATGGCGTCAAATAAACGGCATGACACATTCAGGAAATGGTTTCCCCAAAACAAAACAATACAAAAAAAACAAATCAAAAACAAAAAAGGGTTTAGGAACGATTGTGTTTTCTGTTTTCCATTTCGCACGTCAGAAGTGTTTGTTTTCTCTTTTCTCTCCCCCTCCTTCTCCTCTACAGCTCTTAGCCTTACCAATGGTGAGAGCTTTTACTATTTTTCAACAACAACAAAACATGAAGCGTAGCTCATAGCACACCAGATAGCTTCGAAAAAAAAATCTGAGGAAAAGCAGTGCGTGTTCAAATCTTGTTCAAGAGGATTTATCCTCTGGAGTCAACATCAGTGCCGACTCCATTCCCCTGAAAAGTCATTCAGAATGAGACTATAAACCCAGGCCCCATGTGCGAACGCATGTAGAACATCTTGCGCACATGTTAAAATCCGTCCATCTTTTCGGAAGAGTAGGCTATTGTATGCTGGTGTGAACGGCTGACAACATTTATAAAACTGTATACATGTGGGGACTTGATGTAAAAAAAAAAAAAAAATTAAAGCACATGAGCATTTATTCCATTATCCTCCTATTAGATAAATAGTTCTTTGAATAGATTCCAGCTCTCATTCTGTCTCTTTTCACTTGGGACTGAAGTTTCCCTGTAGGCAGCACTGTGATCTTGAGTGACCCGGGGGTGGGGGGTGGGTGGAGGTTGAGTGATGTCCCTTGTCTCAGGCAGTTGTAAGAAGTTGGCTGTATGGCATTTTTTGCCTTCAGCTGTTTTTTCCAGAGAGATCTATGTGTTTTCTTGCAGCAGTGGATTCAGCATAGCTTCTAATGCAGATGTAGTCCTTTTAAAGCCTGTTGAACCGAACTCTCCAGAGACTAAACTTTTTAAAAGATAAAGTTTTAGGCTGTAAGAAATGTATCATGCTGGTTGCAAAAAACGATGAAAATAAAGCAAGAAAACTACACGGACATTGAATGATATGGAGAGTAAGAGAAAGACGTAACATGACAGAGAGAGAGAGAGAGAGAGAGAGAGAGAGAGAGAGAGAGAGAGAGAGAGAGAGAGAGAGAGAGAGAGAGAGAGAGAGAGAGAGAGAGAGAGAGAGAGAGAGAGAGAGAGAGAGAGAGAGAAGACAGACAGACAGACAGACAGACAGACAGACAGACAGACAGACAGACAGACAGACAGACAGACAGACAGACAGACAGACAGATAGATAGACAGGCAGACAGATAGACGGACAGACAGACAAAATTAGAGAGACAGACAGACAGAGAGACATACAGACAGAGAGACAGAGAGGGACAGACAGATAGGCAGAGAGCTAGAGAGAGAGAGAGAGAGAGAGAGAGAGAGAGAGAGAGAGAGAGAGAGAGAGAGAGAGAGAGAGAGAGAGAGAGAGAGAGAGAGAGAGAGAGAGAGAGAGAGAGAGAGAGAGAGAGAGAGAGAGAGAGAAACAGACAGAGACAGAGAGATACAGAGTTGCAGACAGACAGGTAGACAGACAAAATTGGACAGACAGAGAGAGAGACAGAGAGACAGACAGACAGACAGACAGAGAGACAGACAGACAGATAAAAAGAGAGAGACACACACACGGATAAAGAGACAGAGACAGAGAGACACAGAGAGAGTTACTGACAGACAGACCAGACAGAGGGATTTACAGACAGACAGACATACTAGACAGACAGACAGACGGAGAGACAGACGGACACACCTGGAAGCAGGAGGTGGAGAGAGAGCAGCGCGGTCAGCCAGGTGGGGGCGGGCAGCACTGACCACCAGACACCGCGCATTGTGGGGCCTCAGCCGAGGGGGGTCCACACCGCCCGCACGTGCAAGTTATTCCCGGGACAGTGACGATAGTGGGCGCCTGCCCAGGCCTCCACCATGCTTCTTCACGCTGTGAGCTTAGGCCCTCATCTCCTGCTGCTGCTGCTGATGTTGCTTACTACTGCACAGTACTGCTTCTGCTGCTGCTGCTGTTTCACAGTGCTGCTTCTGCTTCTTCTGCTTCTGTTGCTGTTTCACAGTGCTGCTTCTGCTTCTGTTTCTGCTTCTGCCTCTGCTTCTGCTGCACAGTACTGCTTCTGCTTCTGCCTCTGCTTCTGCTGCACAGTACTGCTTCTGTTTTTGCTTCTGCTTCTGCTTCTCCTGCTTTTTCTCTGCTGCTGCTGCTACTGCTGTTACTCTTGTTGCTGGTTGGTCAGTGCTACTGTATGTTGCTGCTGTGGCACGTTTTGCTTGCTGTCGTTTTTCTGTCGTTGCCTGATGTTAGGTAGGAGACCTGGGCTTGAATGTTGTAAGGAGGTTAGTTGCTTGGGTTGTGGTGTTGTCTCACCCACTTGCCTTGGTAGAGTTATTCTTTCATCTAGTTCTACTCTCTTCTGGTTTTCCTGCTTTGTTTTTTTTCTCTCTTTTACCAGCTGTTTTGGGTGTTTTTTTCTAAAAGTCTGCTGAAGGTAGATTTAGTGTTTGGGTTTTTTCTTGATAGACTAATCACTCTGAAATAGGCCACCACAGTCTTCTGAAGAAAGATGTTCCATCAAGTTCATGTAAGAAAAAGTGTTCCACAACACTCATTTGAAATTAAATATTATATTCCACCAGCCTCATGAAAGGGAAAATGTTCCACCAAGCTCATGAAAGGACAAATGTTCCACTAGGGTCATCTAAGGAAAATATATTCCATCAGACTCATCCAAGAAAAAATATTCCACCAAACTCACCTCAGACAATATGTTCCACCAGACTGATCAAAAATATCTGAGTACATCGTCTTTGTTCTTCGGAGTAGTTCCTGTCCTCTGGGCTCGAGAAGTGAAGTCCACTGTTTATAGTTACACAACAGTGAAGATAATCACGACTGAAGTCTACATTCTATAGATACACAGCAGTATAGATAATCACGACTATAGTCTATAAGTAAACATCAGCGAAGATAATCACGACTTAAGTCTACACTCTATAGATAGCAGTGAAGATAATCACGACTATAGTCTATATACAGCAGTGAAAATAATCACGACTGAAGTCTATATACAGCAGTGAAGATAATCACGACTGAAGTCTACAGTCTACAGTTTATAGTCTATCCACAACAATGAAGATAGTCACAACCCCCTTGCCTGTGCTGTGTTGTATGTAGGTGGATGGATGGATGGATGGTGACAGTTCCAGTGGTCTTGGCTTCAGCAGTTCTTTAGTGTTCTCGTTCACCTGTTACGACACACAAACACTTAAATCAATGTCTGTGGGTATGTTTCATAACAGATAAGACAGCTGGGGGTGAGGTGGGGGGCGGGGGGCGGAATAGCCTTGTGGTTAGAGCGTTGCGTTTGCAATGTGACGATGCGGCCCAGAATCGGGCCCTGGTTCCAGCCACCTTCGAGACCCCCGTTCAAGGGGATTGTTTCTCCTGGTGGTAACATCAGTACTGACTCCACTCCCTTTAAAGGCTTTCTGAAAAGACTGTAAACCGAGATCCCGTGTGCAAACGCAACGCACAACATTTTGTGCAGACATTGAAAGTGGTTCTACCTTTCGGAAGAGTAGACCTTTTGTATCGGTAAGAATGTATAACTATATATATATATATATATGTAATGCACACTGGTGTCATGTGTTTAGGCATCATTCCCGAACTCGGAATGCAGTTACCTTAATGGTAGGCAAAAAGCCGAAGCATACACAAAAATCTCACCATTGGTGAACCTTGGAACTCTAGCCGAGAAATGGACAAACCAAAAGACAAAACAGCGAGGAAGGGGAGATGGGCACCACTTTGATGATGCACGTTTGAGAGAAGATGAGACCTCAGAAAAGGCACTTATGTGTTGTCTCTCCACCTCACTCACCTATAACAATATATCGTTAGGTATTGACATCCCTGTTCTTCTTCTTCGCCGAACTCTGCTGACCCGCATTCGATTCTCGTTGAAGAGGATTTTTCCTCTGGAGTTAACATCAGTGCTGACTCCACTCCACCCAAAAGTCCTTAGCTCTCATGTGACCGAGGTCCCATGTGCGAACACATGCAGAACGTCTTGCGCACACGTTAAAACCCGTTTCGCTTTTCGGAAGAGTAGGCCCTCGTGTGCCGGTGGGAACGGGTGACAAAAACTGACAAAACTGCGAACACACGGTGACTGGATGTAAAAAAGCACATGAATGTTTATTTCATTATCCTTGGAATAAAAGAATAAATAGATAAATTAAATACGCTCAGACAGCAGCTATTATTGTCTTTCATTTGAGCGAAAACACGTTGCACTGCCGTTAAGCGCCTGACAAGTCAGGCCCAGCGCAACTGACTTCGGCATGAGGGAGACTTGTTATCTTTGAAGTCTTTCTGGGTAAAAAAAAAAATAATAAAAAAGGCAAAAGAATGGACCAAGAGGCAGAAAATAGACTCGAAGGAGGTGACAGGAAGAATAGAACAAAGCAGAAACAAAGAGAAGGATAGAAAAGAGGAAGTTCCAAGCACAGAATTTCCAGAAGGTGGGGATCTGTTTATACTGAGAGCTCCCATGCATCTCCACGAGGGATTATTCTATTCTATTCCATATTATCCTAACCTATTCTCTTAAACCATTTCTACACTGTAACGTTTTGTGTGTATTGTTCGTTTTCCTGTTATATCTTATCTTACTCGCTGTAGCTCAATTTTTCTGGTTTTCTAGCTAAACAGATGATTCGCTTGAAGTCATTAAAAACAATGCTGCAAGATTCGTTTCCAAAAAAGAGAAGTACGAGCTTTTAATCCCCTGCGGAGGGAGTTTCACTGGCTACCTTTCAAATTACGCTGTCGGTGCAAAATCACAGTGTGTGTTTGCCTATTGCTGCCAGCGTTAACTTGTTTCCCAGTATTCATCGGCTTCGTGATGGGTGAACATAATTATTTTCTTGCACTTTTGATGTTTCTATGAGAAAGTTATTGAAACATAGTGAAGATAGCAGGCAGAATGAATGTACTTTTACTGTACCAAAAAAAACAACAAAAACATGAAATTCATGATCGCCCACTCTGTGTAGCACTCCAGCTGTTTGCATTGACAAAAGTCTAGAAAAAAAACACTTCTACTAGATCTAGTATTACTGGCTTTCCATAGTTTTCTTAAGGTTCTGTGAATGAGTGCACGGGCGCGCGCACGTGTGTGTGTGTGTGTGTGTGTGTGTGTGTGTGTGTGTGTGTGTGTGTGTGTGTGTGTGTGTGTGTGTGTGTGTGTGTGTGTGTGTGTGTGTGTGCGTGCGCGCGTGTTTGCGCGCACGCGCACGTGCTTGAAAGGGGGAAGGGATAGCCTAGTGGTCAGAACATCGTGCTCGCAATTTGACGACCCGGGTTGGATTCCCGTTCTAGGGATTTTTCATCTGGAGTTAAAATCAGTGCTGACTCCACTCTCCCCAAAAGTTCTTTGGATGACACTATAAACCGAGGCCCCGTGTGCGAACGCACACATAACATCTTGCACACATATCAAATCCTGTTCCAATTTTCGTAAGAGTAGGCCATTGTGTGCCGGTGAGAGCAGATGACAAGATTTACAAAACTGCGTACACGATGACAAGATTTACAAAACTTCGTACACACGGGGACTAGATGTGAAAAAGCTCATGAGTGGTTATTCCATTATCCTCGCTATACAAGAATAAAATAAATAAATATAAATAAATAAAGGGGGTGGGTGCAAGACGTGTATAGAACTGCACTGTCTTGCACTAGGCCTATTTTTTATATAAATCAGAAAGATCCCATACGGCATAGAACATTATCAATGTTGCAATGAAGTAAAACTGCATTATGCTTCATACTTTTTCTTTCTAATGCTGCAACTTGCCTTTTAATTCCAGACCACCACTCAAAGACTTTCTGAATCAAACGATTTGACTTCTAACGGATTGGAACTTTCAACCATTAGTTTTCGTTTTAGATGATGATACCCACAGGCCAGCAAAGCAGCGGACTGTCTGCACTGCTGCCTTCTTGCTCTGGAACTACAGAAATATGTCTTCTATATCCTTTTATTAGAACGCTGCAACTAGTACTTACATCATAGTTTTTTCTGTCAAATGCATGTTACCATTTTTACTCCTTCGACACTGCAAGCGTGGGTTCAGACATTTGAATCGAATTAAAATTATCAATCAATGAACTAAATAACTGTAAATAAAAACATTTTGGTGACAGCATTAGAAGTCCTTATCCAGTAAGGACCATCATGATTTGCCTGACCCGAGTCCAGTTTCAACCCCTGGGTGAATTATTACTAGCAGTATCGAAGATAGTTTAACGCAACTATTCATGGTAACTTATCGAGAAACACCTCTTGAAAATACAGAGGTGTTTTTTTTCTCTCACGGGAATAATGTGATAATTCTGTAGCCTACCAATATTGTACCAAAAACTGATATTAATGGAAGAAAGAAAATATACTGTAAAATATTGTTGCCAAAAAACTGAAATAAAATGTGTGGAATTATATGCTATGAAATCTATGATAATTGTCATACAGTCGGCGCGCACAGTTTTTGCTAAAACAAATCATACATTCATTTTTTTCTTACAAAAAAAAGCAGTTAACGAGTACAAAAAAAACGTGGTTTTAAGCCAGATATACCCGGGCTACATGCTTCATCATGCCTGTAAAAATCATTAGTGTCAAGTGTACGCTGGAACTGAGAGTTCATTCCCTTGATAGCTCTCCAGTTTCATACCAGCGCTAGACTTGCAAACATGAATGTCGTGATTTCAGAAAAAAACAAAAACAACAACAGAAAATAAAAACTGCCACCTTAAAAAATGAAGAATGCAAAAGGCTAAACGTGGCTTTAAACAGAGATTATGATCCTAAAACTTCCACATTATCTTGGGTGTTTTTATTGTCTGTTTGTTTTGCCTGTTTGTTGGGTTTTTTTCGGGGGCGGGGGGTGGAGGTGGGAGGGAGATTGTGATGAGTTTATTTTGTCGTTGTTTTTTTTGTTGTTGCTACTTCTGCTGTCGTTTTAAACAAATGAAAAAACTGATATAAAATGTGTTGTCTATTATTATGTCATTTTTGTTCTTGTCATCTTCCTCCTCCTCCTCCTCTTCTTCTTCTTCTTCTTCTTCTTCTTCTTCTTCTTCTTCTTCTTCTTCTTCTTCTTCTCCTCCTCCTTCGGTGAAATAACATTCTATTGATCGGGACTTTTTTAATGTTTTTCTTCAAAACAGCGCATAAACTGTTTGTATAAATATAGGCATTCTTTGGCTTTGATCTGATTTTGAATTGAAAATACGCTAAGAAATAACGGATTGGTAGCTGACATATCTGTAGATTTTTCATGGCAGTTTCTTTTTAGATTAAAGACAGTCTGGCCTTTATTTGATTCCAGCTAAGGTTTGTTTATTGAGTTATGTACAACTGGAAAACAATGATTTGAGATGCATTGTACTGGACTGACTCAGAGTGCAGTGCTGTGCAATGTAGAGCAATATAGTACAGGGCAGTACAGAAAATGCAGTGTCGTACAGTGCAGTGCAGTACAATACAGTACAAGTGCAATGCAAAGCAGTACAAAACAGTGCACTGCAATACAGTACAGTGCTGTATAGTGCATTGCAGTACAGTGTATTACAGTGTTACAGATGACAAGATTTACAAAACTGTATACACACGGGGATAAGTCGTAAAAAAAGCATACGAGTGCTTATTCCATCATCCTCGATATAAAAGAATAAAATAAATAAATAGTATGGGACAGTTTAATGCAGTGCTGTGCAATGCAATGCAATGCAGTTCAGTTCAGTTCAGTGCAGTACAGTGCAGTGTATTATAGTGCAGTGAAGTGCAAAAAACAGCAGACATACACACATCTATCACGCAGTTCTACATAACACACATCTCTCTCTCTCTCTCTCTCTCTCTCTCTCTCTCTCTCTCTCTCTCTCTCTCTCTCTCTCTCTCTCTCTCTCTCCCTCCCTCCCTCCCTCCCTTCCTCCCTCTCTGTCTGTGCTAAGCACTAAGTTTCCTCGTGTCCTCAGACTACAGATTATGTAAAAACCCCGAAGCGCAGCTTAAAGTTTCTAAACAAGCACATGTTCAATTTTCTAAACCATTTTGTCTGATGTCGTTCCCTCGGGGCCTAACAAACTCCTGTCATACGTCAGTGTGATCCCAGCTTAACACACAGCTGCCTTGTCCTGTTTGGGAAAGTGTCAGCTGTGGATTTTTATAATTTGAATTCTACGTTATACATTTTTTTCTGAATCTGAACACAGAGGTACTGTTTATATCAGGTTCTTTGTCTCTCTGTCTCTGTCTCTGTCTCTGTCTGTCTGTCTGTCTGTCTGTCTGTCTGCCTGTCTGTCTGTCTGTCTGTCTGTCTGTCTGTCTCTCTCTCTCTCTCTCTCTCTCTCTCTCTCTCTCTCTCTCTCTCTCTCTCTCTCTCTCTCTCGCAGAACATCTTGCGCAGACGTTAACACCTGTTCCACTTTTCGGAAGAGTAGGCTATGTAATAATAATAATAATACATGGAATTTGTATAGCGCTATATCTAGCAAAAGCAAATCAAAGCGCTTGCATTCGACCTACACAACACACAATCAACAACAATTTACACTTTTGACAAATTCGAATGTACACACACACACACTGTGTGCTGGTGGGAACGGATGACAACATTTACAAAACTACATACAGACGGGGATTAGATGTAAAAAAGCACCTAAGTACTTATTCCATTATCCTCGAAATACAATAATAAATCTCTCTCTGTCTCTCTCTGTCTCTCTCTGTCTCTCTCTGTCTCTGTCTCTCTCTCTCTCTCTCTTCTCTCTCTCTCTCTCTCTCTGTCTCTCTCTCTCTCTCTCTCTGGGGCGGTCACGAGAAGTGAAGCGGACAGGGCGTACATTTTCTGTGAGCAGCAGTAAATCTAGAAATTCATTCAAAAATGCCAGTTACTGGACTTCCAGCGGCTGTGGAGAGGACCTTAGGCGCCCTGCTGACCGACAATGCAGTTTCCAGCTGGAAAGTGGCAGGAGAAGGGGACAGTGTGGTTTTTGTCTTGCGACTGAAACCAGTGGACACAACAGTGTCAACCAACATGGCGGATCCAACAGTGAATCGCAGCACACAAGCACAGTACTACAGGAAAAAATCGTTTTCTCAAAGACGACGAGATGTTGAGCGTTCTCGAAAGCATAAAGAGAAGCAGGCAAGTGTTGTGTGTGAAAGCGACTGTGTCCTCAGTGCCTCGAGTCTGCCTGACAGTGGAGTAGAACAGGGGAATACAGCATGTGTAGATACGCATGGAATAGACCTACCGACAACACACACACAGGACATCAACACAAAAGCATCAGTTAAGTTGCCATCATCGGTTGATTTAGAACCTCCCTGTATGTCTGATTGTAGTGACTGTGCTGATATGTGTGTTTTGCAGCCTGAGGTGAACAATGATAGTATTGTTGGTGCATTCGACACAAGAAATGTCAAACAGTACGTGGCTACTCTAACTGATAGATCCGTACAGAGAAGGCTAAGAGACAGACAAAGAAATACACACTTTAGAAAATCCGTGCTACATCATTCAGACGGTGAAGATATTGTGACGTGTGAGTCAGACGACATTGTGATCCAGTGGCATGCCAACCAGACACTGAGCCAGTATGTGTGTACTGGTTTGTCAAACAGCAAGAGAAAAACATGCTAAAAGAGGAACGTGTCAAACTCGCCAGTTTGCGGAATGGGAAGCGTATCCAGAACACACTACACACGGAGACCCTATCCTGTGCTTCAAGGGACTTAGCGACACTTAGAGAACTATTACAGCAGTCGCTTGGCTAGGCCTAGCCTAGACCTAAGGGTGTGTGTGTGACAAAGACTGGACTGAAAGAAAGGCTGGAATGCCCTAACATATCTGGACAGTAAAGAGTTTGTGTCTCGATGTACATTACTAATCAATGCTGTGGTTTCCATGGCTTGGAGTAGCGTCGTGTGTCAGCTTAAAGCAATTATCATTATCGTTATTTGGCAACCCCCTTCATGTATGGGCCAATGGCCTTTTTTCATGAATAAACCTTTCGAGTTCGAGTTCGAGTTCTCTCTCTCTCTCTCTGTGTTGTGTGTGTGTGATTGTGTGTGTGTGTGTGTGTGATTGCGTGTGTGTGTGCGTGTGTGCGTCCGTGCGTGTGTGTGTGTGAACTTTTTGGAGAGTCTGAGCGGTCAGCAAACGGAGAAAATATGTCAGAGAAAGTGCAAACAGGAGAGCAAACGGCAAGCGCATGGGTTAAATCATGTGCAAACGGTAAATAAAAGTGCTAAATCAGTAAGTACACATGCTGAGAGAAAGTACAACATATTTTCAGATAATGAGTGAAACTGCGACATATTTTTAGATATTGAGTGAAAGTGCAAAATGTTTTTCGATAATGATTCAAAGTGTAAAACATTTTCAGATATTGAACGAAAGTGCAACATATTTTCAGATAAAGAGTCAAGGTGCAAAATGATTTCAGATAATTATTTCGTAGCACCCATTTTTGCCCGAACTTTACCAGGTAAAGTGCAACATATTTTCAGATAAAGAAGGAAAGGGCAAAAATGAGCGAAAGGTGAATATAGGTGCAAAATCTTTCAAATCATGAGTAAAAGTGCAAATGCACGAATGGTGCACAAGGCTGTATGTATGCAAGATGTGTGCCATTTAAACACTATAACTTATCGTTCATATTAGAATTTCTCTGTTTAAGAGATAATAAAGTAATCTAAATTTGAATAGTTATACAAAAAACGAAGCGTAAATCCATGCTTTTCTACGCATGTAGTCCTTTGAATGCGCTAATATTGTCGAATACTTATCCTCTTTTTCTCGATCTAAACTGTCAACGTTTTTTTTCCCCTAAACTTGAAACAATAACAACTGAAATAGTTTACATAAATGTACACAAAAAATATTGTTATAGGTTTATTGTTTCTATTTTACATTGTTTCTTTGTTTAGTTTAGTCTCTGATTTGAACAAAGAAATATATTTCTGTGTGAACTAGTTAAGTGATGGGGGTCATGTTTATGTTTTCTTCTTCACAGTTCCTTTCTTTTCGTGTTCATGTCAATGTGTTCAAAGCGGATAATCGATATGTTGAAGCTCCGTGTTGCATCCTCAGCATCAGAGGTGTAAAACGATTAAAGCTATTTGAAATCCGGATTGGACCTCCCAAAAATGGAAGGCAGACCTTAAAAGCCTCATCCTGTCTCCATAATGATCTCAAACTGGGTTTATGAAGCCACTGTCCTGACGACAAGCTGATTACATCGATTAGCGGATTTGGTTCTGATCAGTTTGTCACGGCCATCTTCATTTAATCACTTTAGATTTAGATCAAGATGTTATCAACTGAGTATGTAAGCCTTAAACCACACACGAAAAGAGAAAAGTAAGCGCTATTTTTTTTTCAACACAGAGTTTTTTCTTCAGTGTCATAAAACTTTTTTTTTTAAAAAGAATAATAATTCTTTTGGGGTTTAATTTTGAGAAATGAAATTTAAAACATTCAAATGTAATGAATCATTTAACAACACACAAAAACTGGAAACTTAAGCGCTTTTTTTACACAGATTTTGTTTCTTGAATGTCATGATATTTATTTTTTAAAGGGAATAATAGATCTTCAGGGTTTAATTTTAGGAAATGAAGTTTAAAACATTCAAATGTAGTGAAAAAATAATTCTTCGGGGTTAAATTTGGGGAAATAAAATTTAAAACATTCAAATTAGTGAATAATAATTCTGTAGGGTGTAATTTGGGGAATTGAAATTTAAAACACTCGAAATGTTGAACAAAACGAGCGTCATTTCATACACACAAAGAAATCAATTGAAGAAACTCTTTCAATCAAAAGTTTTACAAACAGTATTTAAAATGAGAATTGCCTATCATTTTAAGAACAGTGTTTAAAATAGATACTGCCTATCACAAACTTCCAAACAACAAAAACAATTTTTAAAAATCCAAGCCAATGAAAAGAAATTAACCCCAAAAAAGTTGTTGGTGGGTTTCTTTTTCAAACTACAACTCTAAACATCCTCTCCATGAATCTCAGCACCCCCTCTCTTTCTCTCTGTGTGTGTGTGTGTGTGTGTGTCTGTGTGTTTGTGTGTCTGTGTGTGTCTCTCTCTCTCTCTCTCTCTCTCTCTCTCGGGGTGAACTCGTGTTCACAGCTGCAGTAGGACGTGTTTTCTTCATGCTCTCTGCAATTAATGACGTTTTTTGCTAATTAAGCAAGACAGTTAATTACTAGTGACTGTTGCATGGTACCATCAAGATGCCAACAACAGCACTAACACACAGACAAAAAACTGGACAATTCTACGGCATAGCAGTGAAGAAATCAGGAAAAAGAAGAAAACAAGACAGAAACAGGCCACTGGCCCAGCCATGTTCAATGTCAACAGAAGTGACAGGCTGCTGTATTTCTATGACAGCTACTGCTCTCTACTGCCTGTTTTTCGTCCTGCTCTTGTTGAGTGGGGACATTGAACTGAACCCAGGACCCAGGAATTATGGAACAGCCTACAATACCTACAATGACTACAATGACTACAATGACTTTAACGAGTACAACTATTTCTCTTACTTTATGCAACAGGTACAAATGTCTTTGGACAACAAATTTTCAGACTTCATGAACTTTCTTCAAACCCACGCTGATGATGTTTGTCATAAAGTAGATGAAAAACTGGAAAAACTGGAAAATTCCTTCAGTCGCTTAGCTGCAGACTTGTACGCCCTTCAGGAAGGAATGCAGGAAGACAGAGAAGACATCCACCAAATCAAGCAAAGCCAAAGCTACCAACAAGAACGGATGGACAGAATAGAGCAGGAATTAGAGCAATTACAGAAGGATTCCCGACAGTGCACGCTAAAGCTGATTGGTGTCAGAGAAGAGGAGCATGAAACCTCTCAGACGAGTCTTCAGATTGTCGTTGATCTGCTCAACGAGTTTTCATCGTCACGGACATGGCATGAAGACGACATCGAAAGGTGTTATCGTGTGGGAGCCAGACGAACACACCGAGATCCTCCGCGGCCACTGATTGTCCGTATGCACAGATGGGGGGACAAGATGAAAATCCTTACGGACAAAGTGTTGAGAGATCTCCTCCGACGTGAAAACATCAGGATCACTGCAGATCTAACAGTTCGCCAACGGGAGGAAGTGGAGCACCATCGTCAGCAGGGCAAGCTTGCCTACTTCAGAGCAGGCCGCCTGCAAGTGGAAGATCCTCACCAACGACCCCCCACGTACAGCGGAAACCACCAGAGGGATCAGCAGACGTATCGCCACAGGACCAGAGAGGAACTGGACTCCAGACACTGGCGTACGGCATACAGCAGCCCAGAAGAGTCCGTTCCATCCAGAGACAGACCAGGGCAGAGGGAACAACATCCAGCCTCCCACTGGGAAAGAAGTTGGAGACAGTCAGATAATACCCATGAGACGTTTTGGATGTCTCAATCCCGCCAGACTTCAAGGTCCACCTCCTTTGAAACTCCTGGGCCTTACATGGAGGAGGTACCCATCGCTCCCGGCACGCGTCTCTACAGTGAGGTGTTGGCTGGTGCTGCATCGGTCTCTGAGGGAGCTGCGGAGGAGCCGGGCCCATCTCCTTCCCCCACCCGGAGGAAGGCTGCGGAGGTCACCAGCGCCCAGAGGCCGAGTCCAGCGCAGGAGGCAGCGGAGCAGGTCGGCCCTCAGCGCCAGGAGACAGTGTGTGAGCAGCGCAGAACCCGGCCCTGTCCCGCTGCCTGGGGCCCTGCCGGCTCCGAGCCTGCTCTCTCTTCAGCACCAGGGGCTGGGGAGCGTCGGGAGAGGGGTGTGGTGCCTGAGGACGAGCATGCTCTGCAGAGAGGCAGAGACAGAGAAACGACATCACCGATGGCAGTTCCCTCCCTTCCCCCCTCCAACCAGGGATTGACACCGACAGCAGTTCCCTCCCTTCCCCCATCCACCCAGGGATTGTTGTTTGGCCCCCATCCTTCCCCGACTAGCTCCAGAGACAGTAACAAGGGTGGAGAAGTGCATGCGATGGAACTGAGTGCGGGTGCACCGCTTGGTGCAGGGCAGCAGTCTGGGGATTCCCCAGATCGGCCACAACAAAGCAGCCCACCTGTACTGAACACTGGAGGCCGGCAGAGCAATGTTGCATGCAATTTAAGTGACAACAATTCACAACAAAACTTCACAGACAGACAGACACGCAGAACACAGGCAAGACTGCCAACTACCTGGATGAGTGCTAACCACTGCAAAAACAAAAACAAGAAACAAGCTTCAAAGCCAAGGGTTTCAAAGAAAAAGAAATGACGTCAAGGTCATGACCTCAGGACGATGAGAGATAGCGTTAGTAAGCCCCCACATCAGTGTACAATACTGGCCTGGAATGTGGAAGGCTTGGCCTCAAAACTAAAAGACAGTTCATTTATATCTTTTGTATCACAGTATGATTTTGTTTGTTTCACTGAAACTTTTATGAAAGATTTTTGTTCAGACATATTCTCTTTTTATACCTCTTTTCATGCTCCAGCACAGAAATTTTCAAAACAAGGAAGAAATAGTGGAGGGGTAATTGTTCTTGTAAAAAATGAATTTATGAACTTTGTTAAAGATGTTTCATTTCCCTATAACAACATGATCATTCTGCAACTGTCTAACAAACTGTTTGGTACGTTGTCTGATGTTTTTATGATATGTACATATCTGAATCCAACTGACAGCCCTTTTTATGACAACAGCGATTTCACAGATGGTATTTCAATGCTTGAACGTTGTATGTTAGATATTGTTGAAAATAATGATGATGCACAGTTTATCGTATGCGGTGATCTGAATGCACGAACAGCAAACAAACAGCCATGGTATTTTGATGGGGATTCATTTTGCTTTGAGCGAGACGAATCCCTTAGTTTTGCAACGCTTTCCAATACTGATGTGTCCACTGTTCCACTTAGACATTCACAAGATCACAGTCAAAACAGTTACGGAAAAATTTGCTATGTTTGTGTACAAGTTTTGATCTGTATATATTAAATGGTTCTACAGCAGGTGACAGAAATGGCTCCTTTACATTTATTTCTAATAATGGTAACAGTGTCATAGATTACTTTTTATTTTCTTGTTCGCTTTGTTCAGTTCCTTGTGATATGCATGTCAATGAACGAATTGATTCTAAACATATGCCCATTGTCTGTTTTGCTTTGTGCAATGCCAATATTGAGCAGCCGAGGGATAAAAGTGTTTGTTTTGATAAACTTGTATGGTCGCAGGACAAACAAGAAACTTTCCTAAACAATCTCGAGTCGCCTGATAACCTACAGAAGTTAGAAGAAGCCTACCTACTCATTGATTCCAACATTAATAATTCTGTAAATGTGTTTACTAGTATGCTGTCATCTGCTGCTTCCTGCTTTAGGAAAACATTTGGGGGAGGGAGAAAGAAAGGGAGTGCATGGTTTGATGGGGAGTGCGTGCATGCGCGAAGGTCTACTCGGTCTGCTCTCCGCATTTATTTACGCACTCAGTCTCCACAGGATAGGGTAACGTACTGTAAAACCCGTAAAAATTACAAGCAACTTTTAGCCTCCAAAGAGAAGGAATACAAAAGAAAAAGTAGAGAGGAACTTGTAAACAGTATGAACGATTCAGTAAAGTTTTGGGGACACATTAAGAAACTCTCAAGAAAAACCTCTGTGATAGGCAATATAGATATGGCACAATGGGTAGAACACTTTAAGGGGCTTTTTGGGGAGGAGGAAGGGGAACAGGAAGAAGTAATTGACAGCAGTGCAAGCTTATTTGACTCTGAACAAACTCCGGAGGATGTTATGGAATTAAACTCAGAGATAACAGAGGAAGAAATAATTAAGGCTATTAAACATCTGAAACATAACAAAGCTGCTGGCCTTGATGGGGTTATCCCTGAAATTTTTAAGTCAGTGATAAATCATAAAAGAATAATATCCTTTCTGGTCCATCTGTTTAACAGGATTTTTTCCTCTGGACTTTACCCACAATCTTGGACAGAAGCTATCATCCACCCCATACATAAGAAAGGAAACATTCATAATCCAGATAACTATAGAGGCATCTCACTATTGAACATCTGTAGTAAACTCCTAAGCTATATAATCAATAAACGTTTATCAACTTTTGTAGAAAACAGAAATATTCTTGGTGAAATACAAGCAGGTTTTCGAAAAGATCATTCCACAATAGATCATATTTTTACATTATATGCTATTATCCAAAGACAGCTCATAAGAAACAAAAAATTATATGTTGCTTTCATTGACTTTAGGAAGGCTTTCGACCTTATTTCTTTAAGCAAACTCTGGCGGATTCTGGAAAAAAATGGTGTAAATGGTAATATATTGAAAACATTACAGAGTATGTATGCAACTGTAAAAGCCCGGATTCGTTTTGGGACCAAGATATCAGAAGCCATATCCTGTTTCAAAGGCTTAAAACAAGGTGAAATAACTAGCCCTCTTTTATTCTCATTGTTCATTAACGAGTTAGCCCAGGATGTCATTAAAAATGGAAAACATGGCATTCAGCTTTACCCTGATCCACTAGAAATTTTCATTTTATTATTTGCTGACGACATTGTTTTGATATCTGACAGTGTTTCAGGCTTACAAAACCAGTTAAATGTTCTAGCAAGTCAATCCATAAAACTAGATTTGCATGTAAATCTCGATAAATCGAACATTGTAATATTTAGAAATGGTGGATATGTTGCTAAGAAAGAGGTTTGGCTCTACAAAGGAAAAGAAATATCTATCGTAAAATCCTATAAGTACCTGGGCTTGTTCCTTTCTACTAGAATAGCATACAGTAAAGCAGTCCGTGAGCTCTCGTGTAAAGCTAGAAAAGGGGTGATTAACATTTTCAGAATTCTATGGAAACTGGGGGATTTTTCTTCAGCAGACATTTTTGTCAAGCTTTTTGATTCCCAAATTAAACCAATTCTATTGTATGGAGCAGAAATATGGGGCCTGTCTCAACAGAAGTCAGTGGAGAATGTCCACACGTTTGCTCTGAAAAAACTGTTAAACGTAAGCCCCAGAACCCCAAATGACATGGTTTACAGTGAAACTGGTCGATACCCATTATATATTTCTAGCTATATATCTACGATCAGATATTGGCTGCGTTTAACAGAGTTAGAAGAAACTAGACTTCCAGAAAAGCCTACAACATGCTTTTGTCCCTCCATAATGATGGTAAAATGTGTTGGGTATCACATATTTGTAAAATGTTATATGAGACCGGTTTTGGATTTGTATGGGAAAACCAAGGTGTTACTAACCATAAAGCTTTCTTACGACAGCTTAGACAAAGATTAGTAGATTGTTTCTTTCAAAAGTGGAATGAACATATTAACAATAGCACTCGATTCAGTGTGTACCGTACATTTAAATCATCTGTATCTATGGAAACATACTTTACCTTGGTGCCTAACAAGCATATTCGTGACATTCTAATCAGATTCAGGCTAGGAATATCAGACCTACAGACACACAGAAAGCGCTACACAGCCACTTCTGAACAAGATCTTCAGTGCACTTTTTGCCGCAGCGCTATAGAAACAGAACTGCACTTTCTCTTTTATTGTAATGTCCTAAGTGACCTACGGGTAAAATTTATCCCAGAAAAATATTGTATGTATCCATCGATAACTTCATTACAAAGATTAATGCAAGATGATACGTGTGTCCATGATCTGGGCAGATTTATTTATCATTCCAACAAACGCCGATAATGTCATCATGAAATCTTGTGCTATGTTCTTCGAGTAATTGATGCTGATTTCAAAATATGTTCTTGTATTAATATAATGCTCTATTCAAAGTATCCAATCATACATGATTACTTATGGATTTGTAACGGGTTGAATTGCCTATACAATTAAATTCTTGAGTTCTTGAGTTCTTGAGTTCTCTCTCTCTCTCTCTCTCTCCCCTCTCTCTCTCTCTCTCTCTCTCTCTCTCTCTCTCTCTCTCTCTCTTCTCTCTCTCTCTCTCTCTCTCTCTCTTATCTTATCTTATCTTATCTTATCTTATCTTATCCACAACAGAAAAACAAAAACAAAAAATTCACCCACTGATTCCAGCAACACTCAAGGCCAGTATTTTCTTTCTCTATCCGACTCGAACTCTCCTCACAGTGTACTTTGTCTTCACATCTCACCACTACACCCTCAGCCCCCCAGGCACATTGACACAACCTTCCTGATAGTCTGGCATTTTCCGGCACTATTATCGCAGTCTCGGGGTCCCTAGGCCGACGTCTGACTGGCACGAAAGCATCACCCGGCACAGCACAGCGAGACAGGGGGAGGCAGCACTCGCTTTTTTCCGTGCCAGAGTGCGCGTGCGTGCCAGTGTGTGTGTTTTCCGAGTTTTCCCCTTTATTCTACTCTTTCTATTTCTGTCTTTTTCTGTTTCTCTGCCTGTCTGTCTATCAGTCTCTGTCTGTCTCTGTTTCTGTCTCTTTTTGTCTGTCTCTGTCTTTTCTCTCTGTCTTCCTTTCTGTCTGCATCTCTGTCTATCTCTGTCTCTGTGTCTCTCTCTGTCCGTCTGTCCATGTTTTGCTCTCTCTCTCTTTCTCTCTCTCAGTCTCTCTCTCTGTCTCTCTCTGTCTCTCTCTCTGTCTCTTTCTCTGTCTCTCTCTGTCTCTCTGTCTCTGTCTCTGTCTCTGTCTTCCTCTCCTCTCTCTCTCTCTCTCTCTCCTCTCTCTCTCTCTCTCTCTCTCTCTCTCTCTCTCTCTCTCTCTCTCTCCCTCTCTCTCTGTAATTCTCTGTCTCTCTCCCCCTCTCTGTCTGTCTCTGTCTCTCTCTCTCTCTGTCTCTCTCTCTGTCTGTCTGTCTGTCTGTCTGTCTGTCTGTCTGTCTGTCTGTCTGTCTGTCTCTCTCTCTCTCTCTCTCTCTCTCTCTCTCTCTCTCTTCTCTCTCTCTCTCTCTCTCTCTCTCTCTCTCTCTCCCTCTCCCTCTCCCCCCTCTCTCCAGGAAATTGGTGGTTTGATGTGGTGAAAGAGTTCCCAGGCTGTTGAGGACTGTGAGTATGTTGAAAGCTTTGCTGAGTTGTTCCACTTTATGG
>CM060316.1:114440269-114452769 GCA_030674155.1 Stramonita haemastoma
GTATTCATTTTACAGCTGGGTGAACTTGGGGGACTGTACTGAAGCCAAGGCATGCAAACGGTCACCCATCCACTTGGTAACCACGTTCGATGCTACTTAACACTGGCTTTAAAACATGTGCCATGACCACTGAGCTACCCCGTCCGTTTAACTTATGTCATGTACGGAACCAACTGTGACACAAAAAACTGGACATGCAAACTACGTCAGCAAAATTGTTAGTTAATGCCATGGGATTCAAGCCCTTTCACCAAAATATGCTCAGAGAGGACAGAAAATATAAATACTGTGACAAAATGGAAGATGAATTTCATTTACTCGATGAATGTGTCTATATGATGAACTCAGAAACAATTTGTTATTTAAAAGTTAAGACCAGTGACAAAGAACGTACAAAACATGAATAAGTTAAGCGATATAATCACAGTTGAAATCAATTAAGCAGATATCATCAGATAATTATGTGAATGAATGTTTGGGAAAAGAGAAAAAGAGAAGAAGAATGCAACATGCTTTTCAGTGGACATCATTTTGGCAGAAAGATAATTAAAACTGGTGTTTGCTTTGTTGTGCCAAATAAGCCTACATGACTTAAGTGGCACTAAAACTGGTAGACTGTTTTGTGATTGGATGTTTTGCTATATACTATTGCTTGTAAAGTGGTTAAAAAAAGGCTCTCAAGCAGATAGATGAACTTCTGTCTCTGCCCTCCCCCGCCCCCCACTCCCCACACCCCCCCCCTCCACTTTGGTCTAGAAACTTCCTGCAAATGCTGCATAGTGTAGCTTGAGAAAGGAGAGTTTTCATTTTACGTTCGCAGTTTCCAATGAGATTTTACTTGTTCAACATATCCCCGAAGATGAAATGCAGCTACTTCAATGACAAATGGCCACATTCACAAAACCTCGCCATTGGTGAACCATGACGCTGGAGCCGAGGAAAAACCAACACAGTGATGATCTTTATGCGCCATTACTTGGGGTTATGTTTTCATCTGTGTTGAGAATGCGACGCGCAAAGCAATTGAAAAAATAATTTCCACTTACTTTTTGACAAGGTTGGTGCGGTTGAAGTGTCGATCCATTTAACGACAAGTAATCCATTAAACGACACTGCACAAAACTCCTAAAGAAGTTAGAGACGAGAAGTCATTTACACCACTTTCAGTCAAAACAAACGTGAAAAAACGCAAGCTAAAGTGGTACAGGCACTTACACAATCATCTGGACTGGCCAAGACAGCCTTACAGGGAACAGGAAAGGAGGGAGACGAAGAGGCAGACAGAGGAAACGATGGGAAGACAACATCAGGAGTGGACAGGCCTTGGGTGGAGCGATCTGTTGCGGAGGGCAGAGGACCGTGAGGAGTGGAGGAGGCTGGTTGCAAAATCTTCAGTTGTGCCCCCACGGTCCACGGGACTACGGGACAGGTGAAGGTGAAGTCACGACAATTTCTGTGCGTGAAATTCGGGATGCTCTCCCCGGGGAGAGCGCGTTGCCACAAGAGCAGCGCCACCCATTTTAGTTTTCTTTTCCTGTCTGCAACTGTATTTGTTTCCCTATAAACTGCTTCTCTTTGCAGAATTTTGCCAGGGACAGCTCTCTTGTTGCCTTGGGTTCTTTTACGTGCACTAAATATGTGTAGCACACGGGATCTCGGTTTATTGTCTCATCCAATAAACTTGCACCCAGACCACCACTCATGGTCTAATAGATGGGGGAAACATTTTATGCCCAAACGGGATTCAAACCACCGCACACTTCTGACCCGGACTTTTCGATTTCTAGACAGGGGTTACCTCTACACCACCGATACAGTCTAAGGACTTAGAAGATTCAGTGTAAGTACTCTACGCGAAATGCCAGACTAAATCCTCCATACGCCAAAAAGGGTCAGACTTAATAGAGCCTGTGCCAAAAATGAGCTGGGCATTTTTCCACCCCGGAAAACTCTGCCAATGTATTTGCATACAATAATTGCCACGCCGGCCGAAGCCATCGTTTTTATATACCCTAACTGCCAGACCCATATTCCGCGGGGAAGTGTACGAGACGGTCATAGATTTCTGGAACCGAAATGTGAGATATATGGCTGTGTTCTAGACTTTTACAGCGCTGACCTTTGAAAGGAAGGAGTTTTATGGCCGCTTTTTTGTCGTATTCAAGAGCGCTCAAGTGCAAGCGTGCGTACACACACACATACACACACACACACATACACATACACACACATACACACATACACACGCACGCACGCACACACACACATACACACATACACACGCACACACACGCTCGCACGCA
Source organism: Stramonita haemastoma (assembly GCA_030674155.1). Lineage (NCBI taxonomy): Eukaryota > Metazoa > Mollusca > Gastropoda > Neogastropoda > Muricidae > Stramonita > Stramonita haemastoma. The sequence continues at coordinate 114,442,573 of CM060316.1, forward strand.
CGCACACACACACCACACACAAGCACCACGCACGCACAAGCAAGAATCTCAGGCCAGGCAAACTGTATCAGAAACTGTGTCCACTACACGATTCTTTTATTTCAGGGATAATGGAATAAGCACTCATGTACTTTTTTATGTCCAGTCCCTAGGTGTATAAAGTTTTGTCAAATGACGAGCAACACACACAATTTATTGTATTGTATTGTATTGTATTGTATTGTATTGTATTGTATTGTATTGTATTGTATTGTATTGTATTGTATTGTATTGTATTGTATTGTATTGTATTGTATTGTGTTGTTGTGTTATTGTGTTGTATCAATTATGTTGGGTTGCCTTGCCTCGCCCACCTTGTTTACCTTGCCTTGCCTTGCCTTCTGCCTTACCTGGCCTTGCCTTTCCTTGCTGCCCTGCCTCCTTACTGCCTCATCTCAACGCAACATTAATTCTACAACATAAGAACATTTTAATGTAGGCCTTGGCAATTAGCTGACATCAATCAGAGATATAGCTTTCGGCCTGGGCCATGAAACAGTCTGCATCTCTAGGATCAAACTAGACCACAAACTAGTGTGCGATATACATGTTCTATACTGTTACTATCACATTGCATCAGAAGTGTGCAAGTTGAACGTTGTGAACATCACACGTATCAAATTGCAACAGAGTTATATCATTGATAGGTAAAAGGTAAAGCAAAGGTGTCCCGTAACCTATGTGATCGTAGGAGAGCGAGGCATCAGAGACCTCGGCTTCTCTAGGGGCTAGAATATTGAGGCGGCGCCCATCTCTTCTCCCTCGCTGTTTTATAACTTCCCTGACCTTAGAGAGGGCAGGTACCCATTTACAGCTGGGTGACTTAGGGACTGTACTGAAGCCAAGGCGCACAAATGGTCACCAATCTACTTGGTAACCACGCTCGATGCTGCTTAACTTTAGCTTGGGGAAGGCTAGTGCTCTGACCACTGAGCTATCCTGTCCCCCTATCAGTAATATGTTGTGAATATTACACTATCAAATTGCATCAGAAGTGTACCAGTAGCACGTATCAACACCATACGTATTAGATTGCACCATTAGTGAATCAGCAATATGTTATGAAAACCACAGACATCAAATTGCATCAGAAGTGTGCAAGTTAAATGTTGTGAAAACCACACGTATCAAATTGCATCAGAAGTGTATCAGCAATCTGTTGTGAATATCATGCGTATCAAATTGCATCAGAAGTGCGCAGGCTAAACGTGAATATCACACGTATAAAATTGCATCAGAAATATCACACGTATCAAACTGCACCAGAAGTATATCAACAACACGTTATCAGCACCACACAAACCCCAAACAATGCTGGCTGAACAAGACCCAGAAGACACCACAGCGGAAATGACCTCAAACAGAAAAATGGATGACGCCATCAGTTTTCTCCCTAGACGTAATTTCCGGTGATGAAATTTTCGATAAAGGGGTGGTGGCAGCGGACATGGGGATAAGAGCAGTGGCAGCAGCTGCTGAAGCATTTCTCTTCATCATTGTGTCTGTCGGCCATTATCGTCCAGTGCATCTGGTGCAGCAGCCACGGCAGGAAGATAGCAGGGGAGGGGGGGGGGGCGACATTTAGCGCCAACTTGTTTCTTTTATCACGTCTGCTCCCTCCCTCTGAGTGACATACAGGTCTGATGGCGGTGCTCAAAGTTCACGAATTGTTGTTGATGTTGTTGTTATTGTCGGTGTTGTTGTTGTTGATGTTGATGATGGTGGTTGTTATTGTTATTGTCTGCGTTGTTGTTTTCGATTTTGCATCTGTTCACACCTAGTGATATCAGACGGCTAAGAGATGTGGTCCGTCATTTCTATCTGGGCGAAAATCAAGTTGTTTGTCTGCCTCAATAGTCTGAACTTCCAGTTGTTGTCTCGCTGCTAGACTCGGTGATTTAGCGCGCACGCGAACGCACGCACGCACACACACCCACAAACACATACATAAATACATATAGAGAGAGACAGGCAGACAGACAGACAGACAGACAGACAGACAGATATCTCTCTCTCTCTCTCTCTCTCTCTCTCTCTCTCTCTCTCTCTCTCTCTCTCTCTCTCTCTCTCTCCTGTATATATATATATATATAATATATATATATATATATATATATATATATATATATATATATATATATATATTATATATAATGCACCCATCAGTCTCGGAAGACTATGGAGTTGCGCTTTAGTCTTTAGAGCGCAAAGCCTGGGTAAGTAAGTATGGAGGGCAAGCTGTTACCCATGCAGCAGACCCCCCTCTCCACGCCACTGGAATGATCCATTGGAAAGGCAATGACCGATACGAATGGTTCCAGTGCCGTCGCAGGAGCCACCAGAACGTTGCCATATACCTACAGCCCCGAGCCGCCCTGGGACTCCAACCCCCCGATTTTTCCTCAGGATGGTGTCTAAATACGACACCTGTGCGCATGCTGTTTTTGTTTTTTTTATAAATTTGTCATCCGCTCCTACCGGCACACGATGGCCTGTTCTTCTGAAAGGTGGAACAGGGTTTGAATGTGTGTGCAAGATGTTTTGCGTGCGTTCTCACACGGGCCTCGTTTATAGTCTCATCCGAAGATTTTTCGTCTCCTCTCCTCTCTCTCTCTCCTTCTCTACTCTCTCCTCTCTCTCTCTCTCTCATCTCTCTCTCTCTCTCTCTCTCTCACTCTACATATATATATATATATATATATATATATATATAATATATATATAATATATATAAGACAGAGAGACAGACAGAGACAGACAGAGGACAGACAAGACAAGAGACAGACAAAGACAGAAGAGAGACAGAAGACAGAGAGACGAGAGAGAGAGAGAGAGAGAGAGAGAGAGAGACAGAGAGAGAGAGAGACAGAGAGAGAGAGACAGAGAGAGAGAGAGAGACAGAGAGAGAGAGAGACAGAGAGAGAGAGACAGAGAGAGAGAGAGAGAGAGAGAGAGAGAGACACTGCTTTGTTTTTTTTTTCCAAGATTTTTGACAAACAAGCATTGATAAACAAGCTGTATCTATCCAGCCCTCTCTCTCCTCTTCTCCTCTCTCTCTCTCTCCTCTCTTCTCTCTCTCTCTCTCTCTCTCTCTCTCTCTCCCATCCACACACCACTCCACACCACACACACACACCACACCCCACACACACACACACACACACACACACACACACACACACACACACACACAACACACACACACACACACACACACACACACACAATGACGCCACGTGCAGTAGGAAATGACTCGGAAAGGTTTTGCAGTGACTCTACGCAATCTGTAGTGTTCGCGCTGGTGACCCCTGGTTGTCATGGCAACCCTCAGTACCTACTGGAAAGCTGTGGGATTTGTTCTGCCGAAGGACAAACGGTAAAAAACAGATTGGGGAAAATAGTGGGGGTGGGGGATGGGGCGGGTTGAGGAAGGGGGGAGGGGGGGGGGGGGGGGGAGAGGAAGGGAATTTTGAGAATAGATGTTGATGAAAGGTTGTCTACGGTTGAGAGCAGCTGAAAACAGATTTTGTTGCTGATAACTGCTGTTGTTGTTGTTGTTGTTGTTATTATTATTGTACGTACTGATGTTGTTGCTGTTGTTGCTGCAGTTACTGCTGTCATTGTTGCTGCTGCTGCTGCTGTTGTTGTTATTGTTGTTGCTGCTGCTGTTGTTGTGTCTACTGATGTTGCTGATGTTGTTGTTGGTGGTGGTGGTGTTATTGTTGTTGCTACTGTTGTTGTTGTTGTTGTTGAACCTACTGATGTTGCTTATGTTGTTGTTTTTGGTGATGGCGGTGGTGTTATTGTTGTTGTTGTTACCACTGTCATTGTTGTTGTACCTACTGAAGTTGCTGCTGCTTTTACTGCTACTGATACTGCTGTTGCGGCTGATGTTGTTGCTGGTTTTTGGTGGTCGTGTTGATGTTTGGTAAGGGTTTGTTTGGGGGCTATTAAGATTTGTCCTTGAGCGTTTGTTTTTGTTTGTGAAATTTACCTTTATTTATTTGAGAATTTAGAACAAATTCTGTTTTTTGGTTTTGGTTGACGGAGGTTTTGAGTAGTTTTCGGGGTACTGTTTGTGGGAAATTGATTTCACCATCTCAAATTCACGTTAATTGGGGTGTAGGGGGGGGGGTCTGCTGCATGGGTAACAGCTTGCCCTCCATACATACTTGCCCAGGCTTTGCGCTCTAAAGACTAGAGCGCAACTCCATAGTCTTCCGAGACTGATGGGTGCCTACTACTACTACTACTACTAGGGGGCTCTGGTTGAGGTGGTACGTAATAGTATGATGTCTGGCTGCTGTTCTATATATCGTTCTCTATCTGGTAGGGTGGACGGGCATCACTGGTCCTCAGCCATCTTCAAAATCTCTCACGTGAGAAATTAGTTTAAAACGGGTAAAATCAAACGGGGGAAAAGAGGGGGCCACAGGAGAAGGGGGAGGCCGAAAAGATGCTGTTTGGGGTTGGTTTGAGTGTTATTTGTTTCAAGGCCTCTTTATTTTGTGTTATGAGTTGGTTTTCTTTTTTTCCACATATTTTTTTTTAAGATCAGATGGTAAAGAGAGATTGGAGGACTGAGTGAGCATGGAGAAGGGAGGGAGGGAGGGGATTGGAATCAGAAACGAGAAGGGGGAGGGGAGGGTACGACAGTCAAAAAGGAAAGAAGAGGGGAGAGAATTCGTGATGGGTTGAAGGCCAAGCTTATACATGCATTGGTTTTGACAGTACGTGATAATCAAAAATGAGTTGGAGATTGCAGGAATGGAATTCTGGGGTATGGCGGGCAATAGACTTTACTGAGTTCTGTGTCTACTTGAGTTAGAGCGTTGCAACATTTCTAGTGACAGCAAGGTACTTAAAAAAACAGTCATACACGCGAACTTCTCATTCAGTGTGCATTTTCAATCTCACCATGATTCCTAGGTGGAATGAGTGAGTCACAAGTGCACATTCTGGGTGACCCCCAGAGTGTTAAGCTGGGGAATGCACAACAACAAAAACAAAAACAACAATAACGACAACAACAACGTATCCACAGAGAAAACCCCTCGCATCAAGACCACCCACCATCTTTCATGAACTAACACAGGAGAGAGAAACAAGAATTCTTCAGATCAGATTCAACGGACGCCATAGCCGAGGGGTTAAGACCGGTCGACTTTAATCCCGTGGGTCCACGAAGTCGGGGGCTCAAACCTCGGCGGCATCTGATGAATTAAGGGTTGGTGATATTTTTTTTAAAGATCTCCAAGGTCAACTTCAAGTGCTGACCTGCCAGTGCCTTAAATTCCCTTCGTGTATATACCCATGCAGAAGATCAACTGTGCTCGTTAAAATTCCTGTAATTCATGTCGGTGGGTTACAGACACACAAACATGCCCATCTTACATACCTGAAGTTGGAATGCAGCTACCATCATCGTAAGCAAAAATTAATGGTGGCATACATAAAAATCTCACCATTTGTAAACCTCAGAGCTGCAGCTAAGAAACGTAAAACAAAACAAACAAAAGAAGTAAAAGAAAGATGAGATTCAAACCGCAGATTTCACACTTTCCTATAGACCACCAAACCAAGACCTGGATACACACGGGGACTGGATGTAAAAAAAGCATATGAGTGATTATTCCATTATCCTCGATATAAAAAAATAAAATAAAAATAAGATAGCAGGAGGGGGAGGAGGAGGAAGAGGAGAGGGGTTGGTGGGGGAGGGAGGAGGGTAAAAGTGAAGGAGGCAGTGGAGAGGGTCGAGGAGGGAGGATCAAAGTGAAGGGAAACCAGGAGAAGGCAGAGGTCGTGTTGGCTGCCTTCCTTGACAGCAGCCACTGGCAGTGCACGAATAATAAAATTACCTGGGCAGCTCTCCTTAAGCCGCCGGACTTTGGCTACACAACATGCTTGAGCTTGCGGGTCATGAAGTATCTTGAATAAAGTGCTAGTTGGAAAATTTTCTGGTGAATTTCACAGATACAACATAAAGAGGTATAAAATAAAAGTAGTCAGAAAAAATGCACTCTGTGCTCGTTGATGACATAGACCAATACCAGGCAGTCACGAGAACGTTGGAAATGATCATCAAATGAGGATTGCTTGTGTGTCCTACAGTGTTGACACCGCGCATACATGTTGCAGTAAGGACTAGCTAGCAGACGGCATAGGACTGAGGGAGGTACAGTGTTTTCTGAAAAAATATTTTAAAAAATTAAATCTACCAAATTTGTGCAAAATCACGTAAGTTTCGAGTAAGTCATTAGTCTTTCAAAGAAGAGTGGTTTTTATTTCCATCAATGCCTTAGTACGTGCGGTATGGATGCAAGAGTAGTAATACAGGAAAACAGAAGGAAAAGGGACAAAAATTAAAGGTGGTGTGTGTGTGTGTGTATCTGTGTGTGTGTGTGTGTGTGTGTGTGTGTGTGTGTGTGTGTGTGTGTGTGTGTGTGTATGTGTGTGTGTGGTGTGTGTGTGTGTGTGTGTGTGTGTTCGTCTTTAATTTAACGTCTATTCACATTAAGTGATATTAGTATGTGTGTGTGTGTGTTTGTATATGTGTGTGTTGTGTGCGTGTGTGCGTGCGTGCGCGTGCGTGCGTGCGCGCGCGTGTGTGTGTGTCTGTCTATCTGTCTGTCTGTCTATGTCTGTGTGTATGTATATTGAGTGAGGATGGGTGCTTTCAAGAGAGGAGGAAAAGGTCGGTACAGAGATATCAGGAGTAGTGAGAGACCTCCATGCAGTGCAGTGACAACAGTGACATGGCAAACTGGCGAAATTGAAGTTGTCAGAGAAAGGTGCCCAGAGTGCAGGTAATGCTGGCTGTGTGGTGTGGTGTTTAGGGGATAGGGGGAGAGGGGGGTCAGCACACATGCAGTTGTTTTTTTCTTTTTCCAATAACATATTAAGCAACTCGGAGCCCTTTGTACACATTTACTGGGAAAAAAATAAAGACTAACACAGAGACAAACAAACAATAATCAGAATGACACAAACACATAAATAAACAAAGAGCAAACTGATAAATAGGTAAACCAAAACAAAAACAAAAACTCAGACAGACACGAACAAAAGACAAACAGACACAAAGACAAACGAACAAAATTCAAACTGACGCAACGATAACAACAGAAAAAATAGACTGACACAAAGACACAAACGACAAGAACAGATGACAAGATTTACAAAACTGCATACTCACGGGGACTGGATGTAAAAAATCACATGAGTGCTTTTTCCATTATCCTCTAAATAAAAGAATAAAGAAATAAATTAAATAAATAAAATCAACGACAAAAAAGAATAGACTGACACACAGACACAAAGGACAAAAAAGAATAGACTGACACACAGACACAAAGGACAAAAAAGAATAGACTGACATAAGGGCATGAAACAAACGCTGAACCAAGTTATGATGGTGGGGTTTTTCATGATCTAAGAGAAGACATTGTAAGATCAAAATACTCTAATGTCTCCAGTCTCTGTCTAAAAGATGAATATTATTTTTTTTAATTCCACTCTCTTTCCCCTCCTCCAAATTGGTCTTCTATGTTCAAGTTTTCATTGTTTTTGTTTTCGTTTTGATGGGGGGGGGGGTAGCCTTATTTCTATCATTTTAGCAGCAGCAGCAGCAGCAAAAGTAGTAGTAGTAGTAGTAGTAGTAGTAGTAGTAGTAGTAGTAGTAGTAGTAGTAGTAGTAGTAGTAGTAGTAGTAGTAGTAGTAGTAGTAGTAGTAGTAGGTAGTAGTAGTAGCAGCAGCAGCAGCAGCAGCAGCAGCAGGAGTATAGTAGTAGTAGTAGTAGTAGTAGTAGTAGTAGTAGTAGTAGTAGTAGTAGTAGTAGTAGTAGTAGTAGTAGTAGTAGTAGTAGTAGTAGTAGTAGTAGTAAGTAGTAGTTACAAATAAGATGTATGATGATAACAAATTTAAATGGTATGGGCATGTCCCAAGATCAAAAGCACTTGCAAAGACAATATTGCAAGGCACTGTCCAAGGGGGAAAAAAAGAGGCAGACCAAGGAAGAGATGGGAGGACAACGTCAGTGAATGGACAAGCCTAGAACTCAACAAAACTTTGAGAAAGGCAGAACAGGGAGAGAAATTGAGGGAACTGGTTGTCAAGTCTTCGTGGGTGCCCCCACGGTCGCCAGACTACAGGATAGATAGATAGATAGATAGATAGATAGATAGATAGATAGATAGATAGATAGATAGATAGATAGACAGACAGACAGACAGACAGACAGACAGACAGACAGACAGACAGACAGACAGACAGAGAGAGAGAGAGAGATAGATAGATAGATAGATAGATAGATAGATAGATAGATAGATAGATAGATAGATAGATAGATAGATAGATAGATAGATAGATAGATAGATAGATAGATAGATAGAGAGAGAGAGAGATAGAGAGATAGAGAGATAGAGAGATAGATAACAATATGTGTCTTTCTAGGCGGTTGGTTGTTGTGCTTCATCTCAATGCTACAACAATACAAATCAATACAATAGAGCACGATACAAAAACAATGTCATACAATATTAAGCAGAAGAGTACAATGCAACGCATGCAATACCACATAAAAAATAAGAATAGAATATAATCAGCTTGATACAAATACAAGACTGATGTGCATGCACTGTATGCCACCTATTTATTTATTTATTCTTTTATATCGAGGATAACAGAATAAGCAATCATGTGCTTTTTTCATCCGGTCCCCGTGTGTATGCAGTTTTGTAAATCTTGTCATCTGTTCCCACCGGCACACGATGGCCTACTCTTACGAAAAGCGGAACAGGATTTAACGTGTGCGCAAGATGTTCTGCGTGCGTTCGCACACGGGGCCTCGGTTTAAAGTCTCATCCGAAGGACTTTGGGGAGAGTGGAGTCAGTACTGATGTTAACTCCAGGAGAAAAATCTCCTCGACCAGAATCGAACCCGGGTCTTCAAATTGCCAGCGCAATGTTTGACCACTACGCACGTGCAGCTGCCCAAAGCACATGCATAGAGATAGAGAGATAGAGAGAGACAGAGACAGAGACAGAGACACATAGACAGAGACAGAGACAGAGACACATAGACAGAGACAGAGACACAGAGACAGACAGATAGACTGACAGACAGAGACACAGAGACAGACAGAGACAGAGACACAGAGACAGACAGATAGACTGACAGACAGAGACAGAGAGAGAGACAGAGACAGAGAGAGACTCTTTTTGCTCTACAGCCTTCCTCCCCTCTCCTCCCCCCTACGTCCTTTCTATCCCCATCCTTCCTCATCCTTACCCCCCCCTCCCCCCCCCCCCAACTCACTCCTTTTTTCATTGTTGTGTTCTGGCCCTGTCGGATTCAATCATCTTTATCTTCCGAAAGCAACCTTCTTTATTTTTTTAGTTTTTGTTCTCACCTTCATTCTCTCTGTCTCTTTCTGTGCCTCTGTCTCTCAGTCTCTTTGTTCTCTGTTTCTCTCTGTCTCTGTCTCTCTCTGTCTCTCTCAAAAAGCACAATCATGAGTGCTTATTCCATTATGGTCGATATGAAAGAATAATAAATAAATAGATATATAAATATTGTGCTGCCTCAACTTCTGTGATATTCCTGTCCTACTGTTCTCACGCCGCTCATTTCAGTCTCTCTGCCCAAACCATCCCCAGATCCGTTATGTACATTGATTTCACAGTTTACACCACTTTAAATCACGGCACATTTCACTGCGTGGAATTCGGGCTGCTCTCCACGGGAAGAGCGCGTCGCCACAAGAGCATCCCCGCTCATTTTTTAAAAATCTTTTTCCTGTCTGTAACTGTATTTATTTCCCTGTCAGAGTGGGGTTTTTTTTTTTTACAGAATTTTGCCAGGGACGACTTTCTTGTTGCCGTGGATTCCTTTGTATCGTTTCATCCGAAAGACTAGCTCCCAGACACATGGTCAAATGGATGGGGGAAACGTTTTGGGCCCAAACGGTGTTTGAACCACCCCACACTTTGACCCGAACTTTTCGCTTTCTGTTACCTCTAGACCACCGGTCCATGTTAAAGAACCCATGGCAACAAGAGATTTGTCCCTAGCTAAATTCTGTAGAAAAAAAGGCCTCTCCCACAGAGAAAGAAATTATAGTTGCAGACAGGAAAAGAAAAATGGGTGGCGCTGC
>CM060316.1:114480269-114485269 GCA_030674155.1 Stramonita haemastoma
TGTATCTTTTTCTGGCAGCAGTGTGTTAGTGGTCATATGGAAAGACACCTATCAAGACAGTCAGGGCGTTGTGCGTTCAATTCCAATCTCAGTCCTTGTCTGGTCTCTGTGTTACTCACCAAGGTTTATCTGCTTGTCATCATTCTTAATGGGTCTTGGCTGCAGTGTGTCTTTTGGGCCGCTCCTGATAATGTGCGCTGTTTTCTTATCATCATCAATGTTGGGCATTCTCTCAGCTTTAATCGTGTATTTGACAGTTAAGAGTCTTTCTAAACAAATTTTACGTACATGTGTGTGTGTGTCTCTGTCTATCTGTCTATCTGTCTCTGTCTCTGTCTCTGTCTGTGTCTAAATCTGTGCAGTAAGATTTTTGAAGTACATTATTTAACAACACCAGAACTTATATCAAACGAAAAAGATCAAAAGACTGCAAAGTAGTTAAACCTTGAAAAAGACATTACCAGCAAAAAAAAAAGTTTTTTTTTTTAAAAACAAGCCACGGAACTAGCCAGGATATGGAGGATGTGGAGAAAAGAAAATCAATAAGCTCAGGGATCCAAAGTCACTTCATAGCTCCTCTGAAGTACGACTATGGCTGCCTATATAGCGAGGTACTTGAAAACAGTCATGCACGCAAACTTTTCGACCCTTGTACTTTCTACCTCACAGTGATTCCCAGGTGGGATGAGTGAGTCAGAGTGCACATTCTGGGTGACCCCCAGGGAATTAAGCTGGGGAACACACAACGACAAAAACTTGATAATTATAGTCTTATTAATAATAACAGATTTGTCTCCCTTTCTGTACCCTATTTTCTCTTTACAGACAAATGCCGCCATTACCAAACATCTATTAACAGGAATCCCTCGCATTGTATAAATCTGGCAATCTCCATCGCTTAGTGGAATGTGTTTCTGTCTGGTGACCTGAAAGAGGGGATAAACTACAGTGGTATGTACCACAGTGTAGGACTGATTGCCGGAAACCCCAACACGGATTGCCGGAATTCATCATTCTCCATCAACTTGGTCCCAGAAGAACTAGTGTTTATTACACACACTTTGGCCATTAGCTGAAAGCTATTGTAGACCTACCGTCTCAAAAGCCATATTTTTTTAAATCTGTAAAGCGTAATAAACTACGGTATATGTACCATCTCAAAAGCCTGTTCTTTTTTCTCCTGCAACGGTATAACATTTTCGCACTTGTAAACAAAACGTTTTTTTTTAATTAAATAATTATAAGCAATGCATGATACGAGGTCACTTGATATGGAAGCTATGTATACATGACTACGATAGTTACACTATGGCTGGGCTAAGAATCAGTGGAAACTGTCCAGTGAATATGTGAACATTTCACCTTAATTTAGTTGTATACCTCTTTACTTGCTTTACAGGAACATCAGGGTTAGCCTTTACTTTCAGAATTCTCTTCTCATGCAATGGTTGCAGCTAACACAACTTGCAGGTCTGCCAACTACACCCTACTAACAGCTACAGTGCTGTATGCAATGTTAATCGACTATGAGATACAGCTAACTGAACAAACATACAAAGAAAGTTATGTCCACCTGTGTTTTATCGATTTTTTTTAAAAAAGGTAAAGTGTCCATAGCCTAGGCGTTGTAGGGGAGCGAGGCATTAGAGACCTCACTTCTCTAGGGGCCAGCATATTGAGGGTGGTGCCCATCTCCTCTTCCTCGCTGCTTTACCTTCCTGACCTTAAAGAGGGCAGAAAACCATTTACAGCTGAGTGAACATGGGGACTGCACTGAAGCCAAGGCGCGCAAACGGTCACCCATCCAACTGGTAATCACATTTTATGCTGATTAACTTGGACTTGGGTAAAGCAAGTGCTCTGACCACTTAGCTACTGGTAACCACACTTGATGCTGCTTAACTTGGACTTGGGTAAAGCAAGTGCTCTGACCACTTAGCTACACCCCCCCCCCCCCCCCCCCCCAAATTATATAATTTCGTATAATGCAGCAAATCAAATGTGATGGGGGTGGAATAGCCTAGTGGTTAGAACCTGGTGTTCAGATTTGATGGTCTGGGATTGAACCCCGGGCTCAAGCCTTCACCAGTACACCTATTCAATGGACTTTTTTTCCCTGGAGTTTACATCAGCACTGACTCCACTCCATACCCCTGGTTCTTATTTGCATACCTTCCACCAAAGTTGGCAGCATTCTTAACCAATGTACACAGAATTTATCAGGCTTTCACACACGCAGGACCAGAGCTACAGTCTCAGGGGAAAGATTTGCTGGGGTTCAATGTTTGCCCTGGGAAAAATAAAACTCCACGAACCCCCTCAGACCTAACCCCGATACCGCGCCGTTTACATCACTGATTCAGTATCCTAACCACTAAATCAGCCACCCTGTCTCGTAGAAGTGTTTCTGGACAAACTGAGTTGCCTGGCTTCCAGCATCATTGTAGCTGATAGCTATCTGTCTGGATAAGTCTTGCTTGCCAAACACTGTGTATCTTGTTTTAGATATTCTGTCTCTGGGCGGCCACTAGAAGTCTCCAGTGGCCAGGATATGGTGATGTGTAAAGGCAAACATTCTCTGTTTTCTTGTTAACATTGTTTTGATTTAGTTTCATGCAGTGCAACGTTTATCTGTCTGTTTTTCAAATAGTTGGGGTTTTTCCTTTGATGTATGTCATCTTTATGTTTTTGTTGTAATAAAAGATTCAAGACAGCATACCAACTTGAACTGATGTTGAACGAGAATTTAAGTTTTCTTACCGCCGCTATACAGAATAATTCTTCTCCCTGGTTCTGGTTTCTGCTAAATATTTCGGGGTTTTTTTGTCAGAAACTGGTGAATGTTCTCCACCCTCTCCTCTTTCTCTTTCTTCTCCTCTCATCCCCTCTCATCTCTTTTATTCTCTTCTCATCTCCTCTCTTCCATTCCCTTTCTTCTTCTCTCCATATTTCTTCTCTTCTTTTCTTCTCATTCCCTCTCTTTTATTCTTTTTCTCCTATCCTCTCTCTACTGTTCTATCCTCCACCCTTTTCTTTCTCTTCTCTTCTCCTCCCTTCTAAAGCTCTTATTCTCTCCTTCCTCTCTCTCTCTATCTCCTCCCTTCTCCTCTCATCTCCTCCCCTCATCTCTTTTTTTCTTCTCCTCTCTTCTCCTTTCTTCTTCTTTCCTTCCTTCCTCTCTCCTCTCTCTCCTCTCCTCTTCCCTCCTCTCCTTATCCCTCCTCTCTCCCCTCTCCTCCTCTCTCCTACCTACTCCTGCTCACTTCTCCTCTATTCTCCTCTCAACTTCTCACCTCTCCCTCCACTTCTCCTTCATCTGTGAATTCATTCAATAATATCTGTTCTGATATGTCGATGGTGGTAGACAACATTATAGCCCAGCGTCCCGAGACGGTTTTAGTCTCTTGCAGATTCTTGAACAATGTGCTCCCTGGGGTGTTATTCAATGGCACCAGAGATAGTCTAATGGATATGCAAATTCTTTTTTTTCTTTATCTGAGAGGCGGGATTTTTTGTAACTGTCGATTTTGTGTGTTTATATTGACAGCATGTATGCAGAAATGGAGCCATTGTTCCCTAGTAGATACTTGTGGTATTTAAAATCTTTTATTCTTCTTCTTTTCTCTTTTCTTCTTTCTTTCTTCTTTCTTTTTCTTCTTCTTCTTCTTCTTCTTCTTCTTCTTCTTCTTCTTCTTCTTCTTCTTCTTCTTTTTCTTCTTCTTCTTCTTCTTTGCATTCTTTGCATTCTTTGCATTCTTCTCCTTCTTTGCAATTCTTTCTTCTTTGCATTCTTTTGCATTTTTGCATTCTTCTTTTGCATTCTTTGTGTTTTCACATTCTTCTTCGCATTCTTTGCATCTTCTTCTTTGCAGTCTTCTTTTTGTATTGATATCTTTTGTATTCTTTTCATTCTCCTTTATGTGTTCGTCTTCTTCTTTGATTCCCTTTGTCACTTTCTTAAGAAGGAAACAAAACATTAACTAATCACTCAAGTAACCATCTAAACAACCAGTCCATCAAGCAGCCAACGAGCAAAATCGATGCAGTATGCAAAACACGCCGAAGAAATGATTCAAGTCTGTCTATCTGTCTGTCTGTCTGTCTCTGTCTCTGTCTGTCTCTCTATCTCTCTGTCTCTCTCTCGCTCGCTCGCTCTCTCTCTCTCTCTCTCTCTCTCTCTCTCTCTCTCTCTCTCTCTCTCTCTCTCTCTCTCTCTCTCTCTCTCTCTCTCTCTCTCTCTCTCTCTCTCTCGCTCTCGCTCTCGCTCTCTCTCTCTCTCTCTCACACACACACACACACACACACACACACACACACACACACACACACACACACACACACACACACACACAACGCACATACTCACTTACATACGGATTCCCCACACCACGCACGCGCGCACACACACTACATATGGATTCGCACACACACACAACACACAAACACACACACACACACGCACGCACGCCGCACGCACGCACCACACACACACACACACACACACATCAAACTGACCGATATATCAACATGCCCTGATGCGGATAATGAATATCATGTAACTCTGCTATCTTTTCCCTCCGTCAAAGCCACATGCACAAGAGACCAATATTTTCTTTCAGCCTCTCAGAATTGGGTTTTGTGATTTACTGTTGTCTTAACTGTCAATGCCGTGTTTGTGTTTGATCAACTGCACCCCCTCCTTCTCCTCTTCTCTTCTCTTCTCTCCTCTCCTCCCCTCTCCACTCCTCTCCTTTCCTCTCTCTCCTCTCCTCTTCTCTCGTCTTCTATCCTCTTTTCTCTTCTCTCCTCTCCTCTTCTGTCCTCTCGCCTCCTCTCCTCTCTTCTCTCCTCATTTCTCCTCTCCTCTCCCCTCCTCCTCTCTTCTCCTCTCCTCTTCTCTCTCTCCCTTCCCTCCCCTTCTCTTCTCTCTTCTCTCTCTTCTCTTCTCTCTTCTCTCCTCTCCTCTCTCTCTCTCTTCACCTACCCCTCCTCTCTTCTCT
>CM060316.1:114490269-114492769 GCA_030674155.1 Stramonita haemastoma
GTCTATATTCATGAGCCTGTACAAGATGCCGCTGTCTGTCTTGCTTGTCTGTCTTCAGGAGATAACAGTTTTTCTGTGTCCAACACGTGTTGCAGAAAGGATGAAAGAACCCCCAGTAACAAGGGAGTTGTTCCTCTGTGTGTCTGTCTTTTGTCTGTCTGTTGGTCGGTGGATCGGTCTATCTGCGTGCGAGCAGGTGTGTGTGTGTGTGTGTGTGTGTGTGTGTGTGTGTGTGTGTGTGTGTGTGTGTGTGTATGTGTGTGCTGCGGTGTGTGTGTGTGTTGTGTGTGCGTGGTGATGTTGTGTGTGTATGTGTTGTGTGTGTTGTGTGTGCGCTCGTGCTCGACAGAGAAAGACATACATACAGAGAGACAGGGTGAGAGAGTGAGACAGAGAGACAATGTTCAGATGAAAAACTGGATTCAGACGATTAGCATCCCAGAATGGACCGGCCTTGACATGGCGGTGTTGGTGTAAAGGCTGAAGCCAGATCAGCCTGGAGTGAGTGAGGTACTGACCAACACGTCCTGCATGTCCCCCCATGACCATCTGGGTCAAGGGTCTGTCTGGTGATTCTGCTGCTGCTGCTGCTGCTGCTGCTGCTGCTGCTGCTGCTGCTGCTGCTGCTGCTGCTGCTGCTGCTGCTGCTGCTGCTTCTGATGAATGATGATGATGATGATGATGATGATGATGATGATGATGATGATGATGATGATGATGATGATGATGATGATGATGATGATGATGATGATGATGCAATAGAAGCTGTCGATTGTGCGGAACTCTTTAATCATAGAACTGTCATTGCGAACACATTTTTTCTTTATAAATAATTATGATGTCGCAGCGTTGCTACTGATAACCATTGATGTGACGATGTCACTGGTGCATGTGTACCCATTGGCAAACAATGTGTATAGACTAGCACGTGTATACACGCATATGTCTGTTTGAAAGATATCTCTCGGATGAGACTATAAACCCAGGCCCCATGTGCAAACGCACTTAAAACATCTTGCGTACGTATCAAAAACCCGTTCCGCCTTTCGGGAGAGTAACATACACATGAAGCAAAACATATTTCTAGAAACATTCGAAAAGAAACAAGATTGAAAATCGGATTTGACAGAAGTTTACACAAGTGGAAAGAAAAACACCTGCACACCAAACTTTGCTTTTGCCTCAAGTCCTCACTGACCCAGATTGAAGATGGACCACAGTTTGTAGTCTGTCCTCGGCATTTCCCTGCAGCCTGCAGATCAAAGGAAACCTCCAGCCTCCTTGTTTTGTTGCGGGGATGGTTTGGTTGTTGTTCCCCGCGTCTTGTCTGCTATAGCAACGTATCCCGCTTACTGCTGGCTGGCTGATTGCAGCAGTTGCCATGTGTGGGAAATAGTTTGAATCAAATGTTCGATTGTCTTCTTTCCCCGTTGGGAGGGATGGCTCAGTGGTCAGAGTGCTCGCTTTCCCCAAGCTCTCTCTCAAGCAGCATCGAGCGTGGTTGGATAGGTGATGCGCGCCTTGGCTTCAGTACAGTCCTCCCCAGTTCACCCAGCTGTCAATGGGTACCTGCCCTCTTTAGGGTCAGGGAAGGTAAAGCAGCGAGGGAGAGGAGATGGGCGCCGCCCTCAATATGCTGGCCCCTAGAGAAGCTGAGGTCTCTGACGCCTCGCTCCCTCCCCTACGACCACACAGATTATGGGACACCTTTACCGTTTTTTACCTTTTACCTTATTATTGATACTAGTAGTAGTAGTAGTAGTAGTAGTAGTAGTAGTAGTAGTAGTAGTAGTAGTAGTAGTAGTAGTAGTAGTAGTAGTAGTAGTATAGTAGTAGTAGTAGTAGTAGTAGTAATAGTATAGTAGTAGGAAGGATGGAGGAGGAGGAGGAGGAGGAGTAGCAGTAGAAGTAGTAGTAGTAGTAGTAGTATAGTAGTAGTAGTAGTAGTAGTAGTAGTAGTAGTAGTAGTAGTAGTAGTAGTAGTAGTAGTAGTATAGTAGTTTAATTATTGCTGTTGTTGTTGCTGTTGTTGTTGCTGTTATAAGTATTAGTATTATTGTTATTATTATCATTATTATTTTTTGTTGTCGTTATAATTATCATCATTTTAGTATTATCATTTTTCTATTATCATTTTCATTGTTTTTATCATTATTATCTCCAAACCTTCTGACCCCAAAGCAGAAGATGCTTCATAAGAAAACCCTTACACAGCAAGGGTCCAAACTGATGCCCAGAGTTCTTCAACACGCAACACGCGTATGATAGTTTATTCACAAAACCAATTGTACTATAGATTCGCAAGAAACAAAAACAAAATCTCCGGAGGATTATTTTTCATGTGGTCTCTTCTTTTAGGCTTTGCACCGGGGTGCCCCCCAGTGTCTAATTTGATGATTTCTGTGCTACTTTTGAAATACGTCTTCTAAGCTGACTGTGCTTTCTACGTAGTAGGGTGTTAAGCTTGACTATCTTGTCTAGACATTTGTAATTCTTGGTG
>CM060316.1:114500269-114507769 GCA_030674155.1 Stramonita haemastoma
ATTTATATATATATTTATTTATATACATATTCAACATAGAAATCGCTCAGTAAACAGGTTTAATCGCTGATTAAATTGCCGCAGTGGTGGTCTGAATGCTAGTCTTTCGAATGAGATGATAAACCGAGGTCCTGTGCGTCACACCAAATTATCTAGGGCACGTAAAAGAACACGAAGCAACAACAGAGTTGTCCCCGGCAAAATTCTGTAGAAAAAAGCCACTTTGATAAGGAAACAAATACAATTACAGATAGGAAGAGAAAAAAGTAATAAAGGGGTGGCGCTGCTCTTGTGGCGACGCGCTCTCCTCGAGGAGAGCAGCCCGAATAACACACAGAGAAATCTGCTGTGACATAAAGGGGTGTAAACATAGAAAATGCTTCACTGTTCCTCGACTAGAGCTGTGAGGTTCACCAATGGTCAGATGTGCCTAAACATTCACACGGCCTTTTACCCAGCATTAAAGAACCTTCATTTCAACTTTGGGAACTATGTCTAAACCCGACACCAGTGTGCATGCATATTATTTAAATTTTGTCATCCATTCCCATCATCATGAAATGGCCTACTCTTCCAACATGTGGAACGGGTTTTAACAGGTGGTTAAGATGTTCTTGGGAACAGGACAGCTCAGTGGTCAGAGCATTCGCTTTTCCCCAGCCAAGGTTAAGCACAGCATGGTTACCAAGTGGATGGGCGACCGTTTGCATGCTTTGGCTTCAGCACAGTTCACCCAGCTGTAAATGGGTACCTGCCCTCTTTAGGGTCAGGGGAGGTAAAACAATGAGGGAGAGGAGATGGGCGCCGCTCTCAATATGCTGGCCCCTAGAGAAGCTGAGGTCTCTGACGCCTCGCTCCCCTACGACCAGATAGGTTATGGGACACCTTTTCCTTTACCTTTCAGGTGTTCTGCGTGTGCTGGAGCATGAGACCTTGGTTTATAGTCTTATCAAAGAAACTTTGGGGGAAGTGGAATCGAACCCAGACTGTCTGATCATGAGCCCAATGCTCTAACCACACGGCTATTGTCTCCCCCCCCCCCCCCCCCTCTCCCCCCCCACCCCCCGCACCCTGCCCCGCCCCTGATGACATTTTAAGTTTTGTTGATATCATTTAGAACTGAGAAGAAGAAATCTGAATGTTTTGAAAGATGAGTATAGGCGAGTAACAGAAAGGTTGTGTTACTTTTTTTCCAAGTTAACATGTGCTAAGAGGAGGCCTACAGATAATTACTTAGACTAACAATGTTATCAGAGATTGCATAGTTACAGACAGACAGACAGAAAAGAAAGAAAGAAAAGAAAGAAAGAAAGAAAGAAAGAAAGAAAAGAAAGAAAGAAAGAAAGAAAGAAAGAAAGAAAGAAAGAAAGAAAGAAAGAAAGACAGATAGATAGAAAGAAAAAGAAAGAAGAAAGACAGAAACAGACAGACAGACAGACAGACAGACAGACAGACAGACAGACAGACAGACAGAAAAACGGGCAACAAAGAAAGAAAACAGAAAGAAATGAAGATTCGGAGAAAAAGAAACACGTCATAGAGTAATGAATAAAGGGGAAATAGAGTTGGGGCACAAAAAAACACCCAGAAAAACAAGCTGCCAAATAAACTATGGGAAAGGGAGGAAAACAAACAAACAAAAACGAAAAAGGAAAGAAATAAAAGAGAAAAAAGAAAGCGCGAAAGGAAAAGACATGAAAACACAAAAAATAAACACAAGGACAAAAGATAAAACACCACAAGGAGTGAAACAAAGAAACAAAGAGAGGAGAGAGAGAGAGAGAGAGAGAGAGAGAGAGAGAGAGAGAGAGGAGAGAGAGAGAGAGAGAGAGAGAGAGAGAGAGAGGAGAAGAGAGAAGAGAACGGAGAGAGAGAAGAGAAGAGAGAGAGAGGAGAGAGGAGAGAGAGAGAGAGAGAGAGATCGACTCGAACTCGAACTCGAACTCGACTCGAAAGTTTAAGAGGTAATTGGGTAGCAGAGGTTCTTTACGAGGCCCCATGGGGACAAAATGAAAGAAGATATGAAAATCAATAATTAATAAACAAATAATGTAACATATACAAAAACAGTAGTCAAGTACATTCAATATTGAAATCAGGAGAAACAATGAGAGTACCACTAAGTGAACCAATAGTATAACAACATCAAACACGAAAACTACCTCTTAAACCCTAGCTAAACAACAGTCTTCCAAAAGTCAAGATAGTACACAAACACAGAGAGAGAAGAGAGAAGAGAGGAGAGAGAGAGGGGAGAAGAGAGAGAGAGAGAGAGAAGAGAGAGAGACGAGAGATGAGAGAGAGAGAGAGAATAAAATAATGATAAAACGGTGCCCAGCAGAATTTTGTCAGTTTTTATCAAGTCAACTATATGTATATACATACATACATACATACATACATACATACATACATACATACATACATACATACATACATACATACATACATACTACATACATTACATACATACAAAACATATATATGTGTGTGTTGTGTGTGTGTGTGTGTGTTATATTTAATTAATATATATATAAAATAATATTATATATATATATTATATATATATATATTATAGAGAGAGAGATATCGCTTAGTCTTAAGAAGGATTTTGTTTTTTACAGCTAAACATTACTTATCAATTTCTTTTAAGAGGATAGGGGTAGAACCAGGTGGAGACTCGAAGGGGGGCAAGGGGGGAAGGGGGGGGGAGAGAAGAACTGGGGATGTGAGAATCCGTTGTTTTGCTGCTGTTGTGAAGAAAAACATCTTCAGGAGATCAAGGTGCCAGACACCCACTTCCTGCAATACGAGAACTTCCCTCACAGACAATTGACACTTCTGTCAATCAGGCACGACCACCACCACAACCCCCACCCCACCACCCACCCCCTACCCCTCTTCTCCCTTCCTCAATCCACCCCCCTTCAAGCCTCTCAGGCCACTTAGCTACTGACCAAGTGCCTGTCGACTCCTGGCATCAACACGCAGGACTCTACCGTGTTCGATTTGTATCTGTAGAGGCTTTTCTTGTTTTTGTCGTTGTTGTTGTATGGGTTTTTTTTAGCGGTTTTTCTTCGGGGGGGGGGGGGGGGGGAGTCTGTTGTGTTTTGTTGGGGTTTTTTGTTTGTTTGTTTGTTGTTGTTGTTGTTTTTTTGGGGGGGCATTTTACCGTTTAGGGGTAGGGAGGGGTTAGTTATATTGCTTTAGGGAAGTTTTTGTTTTGTTTGTGTTTTGTTTATTTGTTGTTGTTTGGGTGTTTTTGTTTGTTGTTGTTTGTTTGGGGGGGGGGGGGTTGGGCGGGACATAGTCTATTGCTTTGTACAGGAGAGGGGATGAAAACAGCGGTATGATGGATCTGAGCATTACCGCTGAACCCCACGAAAGTGACCAGTAGAACTGCGGGCCAAATCTGGCTGGTGGCCTCCAGACGGCCGTACATTGATAAACTAGTGTATACTTTTGAGTCTGAGGACGAACAGCGCATAACAAGCCTAGACCTGGTGGCCCAGCTGGTGAGATTGAAATGAGCGTATGGGAACAACAAGATGGGTACATGACGAAAAGATGAGGCAGCAGCAAAAACAAAAAAGAAAGAAAAAAAATTACACCAAACTGAAATTCTTACAAAATCGAAGCAGCTATAGGCATCCATCAGTCTCGGAAGACTATGGACTTTTGCACTCTAGGCTCTAGAGCGCAAAGCCTGGGTAAGTAAGTATGGAGGGCAAACTGTTACCCATGCAGCAGACACCCCCCCCCCCCCCTCTCCACGTCGCTGGAATGATCCATTGGAAAGGCAATCGCCGATACGTATGGTTCCAGTGCCATCGCAAGAATCACCAGAATGTTGCCATTTGCAGTCCCGAACCGCCCTGGGGACTCCAGCTCCCCGATTTTTCTTCAGGGAAAGTGTCTTAACACGACACCTGTGTACATACTGGCTTTATATTTTGCTGTCATCCGCGCCTACCCGCACACAGTGGCCTGTTTTTTTCCGAAAGACGGAACGGGTTTTTAATGTGTGCGCAAGATGCTCTGCTTGTGTTCGCACACAGGACCTCGGTATAGTCTCATCCGAATAATAGGAGCTCCAAGCAATGCCACCAGGATTTACCGTCTCTCTGTCTCTGCTGATTTCTACCATCTCCTGTAGCCCTCCCTCCCAGACCACTGATCAGTGATGTTGGCAGTGTAGGATGTTGGCGGTCTGCCGCTTTTCCTCCTGCCCTCAGCCTCACCTTAAGACATTAGTAAAAGCAAAACAGGAAAAGGAAGAGAGCTGACACAACCTTTTTTCATCTCATATCAAGCGGTTTATTCGTTGATTGAACAAGATAACACAAGCCTCGGGTATGTTAAGTATGGCAGTTTTCGTTAGCTCTGATGTATATTGTATACCTAGAATAGATGTTGTATAAATATCTTGTATACTTAGAATAGCTGATTATATCTTATATACCTAGACTAGCTGTTGTAAGTATTATTTGATTAACACAACGGGGGAAAACAGTATCGCAGGAGGCCTATTTTCCTTGAGAAAAAATGTACAGCTTGAAATTATGAACACCCAACAAAAGTAGCTAGCTACTAACATTTTTTCTATTGTTTTCTTATTATTCCAATATTTTATACATATATATACACATATATATATATAACTTTATATATATATATATATATATATATATATATATATATATATATATATATGATGAAACGTGACGCACAAAATGAATTTTTAAAATGCGCTTTAACAAGTAAAGGAATGAACGGTACAAACTAAACAGTCATTAACAACTGAAAAAAGTCAAGATATAAAACGACAAATAAAAAGGAAAACTATTCATCCTTTTTACCATAAATAAACCAAAAATAACAGAAAAATTGCTGCTTGTTTGTGCTTGTGATCAACAAACATTTTCACAATCCCCAGAATAGATCAACAAAGAAAGAAACATAGGGAAACACACCAGGAAACAAAGACCTGAAACCGTCTATCGCTTTGATAGAGCCATTAACAGTCTCCGATAAAGCAGTAAATATAGATTTGAAATAAATAACTCTTTATAATAGTTTTTCTTATCAAAAAAAACAACACATATACGCACAATTTCTGCCGTTTACAAGCAGTTATTTACAGTTCTCTGTTAATTCAATTTATCGAATGGGGAAAAAAACACATTAATATTTACTTCAATAACTACCCGAATGTATAAACAGATTAACAGATCTTTCAATAACTGTTCCAAGTATAGAAACACACGTCCTCAAAACAAATGTCGAGTTCTGCCTTTAACAGATCCTTTAGTATAGACTAATCATAATCTACAGGGGACGGGATAGCTCAGTGGTCAGAGCACTCGCTTTCCGAAGTTACAGTTAAGCTGCATCCAGCGTAGTTACCAATCGGATGGGTGACCGTTTGAGTGCCTTGGCTTCAATACAGTCCCCCAGTTCACCCATCTTCAAATGGGTACCTGCCCTCTTTAGGGTCAGGGAAGGTAAAGCAGCGAGGGAGAGGAGATGGGCACTGCCCTCAATATGCTGGCCCCTAGAGAAGCTGAGGTCTCTGATGCCTCGCTTCCCTACGATACATAGGTTATGGAACACCTTTACCTTTTATAATCCACAAATATACGTATCACGCAAATACATACACAAAGTTTTTTTTATTTCTAATGAGCCAGTTCTTTCTTAATTAACATGGAGTTGGTTTCCTGCAGTGCCAGTGGACAAGTGTCTTTATATTAACAGCGTCCGCAGAAGGTAGGGCAGTAGCTACCCACAGCCGTGCACAGGTGAGGCTTGATGTAGTTTTCGTTGCAAAACCATTTGTCCTCGCCGCAGTCTGTAACACACACACACACACACACACACACACACACACACACACAACACACACACACACTCACACACACACACACACACACACACACACACACACACACACACACACACACACACACACACACACACACACACACACACAACACATACATACATACATACATACATACATACATACATACATACATACATACATACATACATACATACATACATACATACATACATACATACATACATACATCATACATATACGCACAACACACACACACACACACACACACGCACGCACGCACGCACGCACGCACACACACACACACACACACACACACACACACACACGCACACACACACAAATCAGTCATCGTGATTGTAGACTGCTGGTGCTTTAATAGAAAGGAAGAAAGAAAGTGATAGCAAGAAAAGTATGAAGGACAAACAGAAAGAAAAAAAGACAGACAGGCAGGCAGGCAGGCAGGCAGACAAGAACCAGATTACAGACAGTAACAGAGTTTGATGCCAAATCTCAGCAACCTAAGGTGTGTGTGTGCTCCACATGGCAGCCACGTATCCTCAATATAATTCAGAAAGAAAAAGAAAAACGCAACACCGTGAGACTGATATCTGCACACAGAACCAAATTGTAGAACTTCACCTGGAAACACCAGGGGACATGTGCAAGCTTACCACCCCATGGGAAAAGTCAATGTTATGTTCTTGTACACACAGGGCTCACTTGTAAGGGCAGGGCACACTTATCCCGTTTGGGCCCAAAAACTTTTCCCCCACCCATTACACCACGAGTGGTGGTCTGGGCGCTAGTCTTTCGGATGAGACGATAAACCGAGGTCCCGTGTGTTACACATCATTATTTAGCGCACGTAAAAGAACCCATGGCAACAAGGGGGTTGTCCTTGGCAAAATTCTGCAGAAAAAAGCCACTCTGATAGGGAAAACAAATACAGTTGCAGACAGGAAAAAGAACAAAAATGGGTAGGCGCTGCACTTGTGGCGACGCGCTCTCCCTGGGGAGAGCAGCCCGAATTTCACTCAGAGGAATCTGTTGTGACATAAAGTGGTAAGAAAGAAAGAAAGAAAGAAAGAAAAGAAAGAAGAAAGAAAGAAAGAAAGAAAGAAAGAAAGAAAAGAAAGAAAGAAAAAGAAAAGAAAGAAAGAAAGAAAGAAAGAAAAGAAAGAAAGAAGAAAGAAAAGAAAGAAAGAAAGAAAAAGAAAGAAAGAAAGAAAGACAATGTTACCTTTTCGCGCACACAGGGCACACTTGTAGGGGCACATGTGCTTCATGAGGAAGAAGCCAGGACAGTAGGTGTCGGGGAAGTTTTCACAGGATTTGTGGTCCTCCTTGGGACAGTCCACTGCAACACCAAAGACGCTGCCTTACTGGTCAGCATAGAATATGGGTAGCGGAGGTCAGGACATACATATGTAGGCTCTCATTCTTTTTTAATTCTTTTATTCTTTTATATCGAGGTGCTGTTTTACATCCAGTCCACGTGTGTATGCAGTTTTGTAAATGTCACCTGTTCCCACCGGCACACGATGGCCTACTCCTACGAAAAGCGGAACGGATTTAACGTGTGCACAATGTTCTACGTGCGTTCGCACATGGGGCCTCGGTTTATAGTCTCATCC
>CM060316.1:114512769-114517769 GCA_030674155.1 Stramonita haemastoma
TTGTAAAATGTTGTATATTTGCCGTCAGCTATATTATAGCAACCTGCACTATACTTTAAAGGAGAAAAAATTCTCTAAAGATGGAGTATGAAATAAGAAATAAGAAGGGGAAGAAAGACTGGAAAGGAAAGAAAAGGAGACTCAAAGAAGGAAGAAAAGAAGGAGAAAAGAAAGAAGAAAAGAAAGAAAGAAAGAAAGAAAGAAAGAAAGAAAGAAAGAAAGAAAGAAAGAAAGAAAGAAAGAAAGAAAGAAAGAAAAAAAAAAGAAAGAAAGAAAGTAAAAGGAAAGAGTTAAAGAAGGGAAAAAAGAAAACAATCAAGACCAAGAAAGTTAAAGAAAGAAAATCTGCTCCAAAAACACAAAACAAAAAGTATACTATGACAACAAAACCAGATATTCTCATTTCAACACACCGCACTTTCCGTCTACTATCACAGCTTGAGAACAGATGTTAAATGAATTTGAACACTGCACTGCACCATCACTATTCCCTCACCTTTCTCCGGTGTAGCCAAAGGAACAGTCACAGACACAGGTCTCCGTGTCAAGCCGACCCCCGTTCAGACAGGTCCTGCCTTGGCACACCTCAGGGGCAGCAGCAGCAGCAGCATCCTTTCTCTCGCAGCGCGCGCCTGTGAAGCCTTCAGGACAGGAGCACGTGCAGTTGGCGGGGTGAACTCTGCCCCCGTTTTTGCACTGGAGGCGACACTCCGAGGGTGGGGCTGTTTTAGTGTGGGATAAGAAACAAAGAAAGATGTGAAGAGAGAAAGGCAGTGACCCCTGTAGGGATGTTAGGGGTTTCAGTGTCCATAGCCTCCCTCCCTTCCCTCCCCGCCAGATTTGGTGGATCGGTGGTCTAGGAGGTAACGTACCAGTCTAGAAAGCGAAAAATCTGGGTCGGAGTGTGAGGTGGTTCGATTCCCGTTTTGGCCCAAAACTTTTCCCCTATCCATTAGACCATGAGTGGTGGACTGGGTGCTAGTCTTTCGGATGAGGCGATAAACCCAGGTCCCGTGTGTTATTCATTATTGTTTAGCGCACGTAAAATAGCCCACGGCAAGAAGACAGTTGTCCCTGGCAAATTTTTTGAAGAAAAAAGCAAGTCTGATAGGGAAAAAAATTATGCAGTTGCAGACAGGAAAAAGAAAAAAAATGGGTGGCGCTGCAATTGTGGCGACGTGCTCTCCCCGGGGAGAGCATCCCGAATTACACGCAGAGAAATCTGCTGTGACATAGAGTGGTATAAAAGAAAATAGAAGCAAACTTTTCATCCCGTGTACTTATCTCACAGTTATTCCCAGGTGGGATGAGTGAGTCAGAGTGCACAATCTGGGTGACAGACCCCCAGAGTGTTAAGCTAAGGAACACACAACAACAACAACAACAACAACAACAACAACAACAATACGTAAATTACTCTTCGATAAAGTGCTAGTTTTGGTATTGGTATAGGTATTGTCCTGCAATGTGTGCGAGGTGATGGTTGCATACTGTGCTGTGTCATTCCTCTGTTATAAATGTTTTTCCTATTTACTTTTTATGTACTGCTTGTAACCTACATGAATTTATCTGTTTTGGAGATAATAAAAATGAATTGAATAGAACAACTTCACAAGATAAGAGTTAAATCATCAGAACAGACCCTAACCAAACCACACATACTCGGTGAGGGGGGAGGCTGGGAGGAGCAGACGTTACAGAGGAAGGGGCACTCCTGAGGCACGTTGGTGAAGCGCTGACAGTACTCTGCCGGCCACTGAGACCCACAATACCACGCGTCTTCCCCCGGACATTGCACTGCGCATGACAAAACGGAACACGTGTGATGATGATGATGATGATGATGATGATGATGATGATGATGATGATGATGATGATGATGACGACGACGACGACGACGACGACGATGACGACGACGACGACGACGATGATGATGATGATGATGACGATGATGACGATGATGACGATGATGACGATGATGATGATGATGATGATGATGATGATGATGATGATGATGATGATGATGATGATGATAAATGGAATTTATTTAGCACAATATCTTGCAAAAACAAATCAAAGCGCTTGCACTCAACCCATTCCTACACAGTCATATAACCAATAGTAATCAATAGTCCCAGCAAATCCAATGTGTACACACACACACCATTTCCCTCTATCATCGTAACTGAAGAAGTCATGAATTGTTTTTTTCTGTTCTATTCTGGAGGAGGGAGGATTTTGTTGTAGTTCATGGGAGGGTCAGGGATCAAGTGACAACGTAAATATGAGCGTGTGTGCGACTGTATTATCCAGGACAAAGTGTGGTAGGAATCCGTCAGTCTCGGAAGACTATGGAGTTGCGCTCCAAGCTCTAGAGCTCAAAGCCTGGGTAAGTAAGTATGGAGGGCAAGCTGTTACCCATGCAGCAGACCCGCCCCCCTCTCCACGCCACTGGAATGATCCATTGGAAAGGCAATGACCGATACGAATGGTTCCAGTGCCGTCGCAGAAGCCGCCAGAACGTTGCCATATACAGCCCTGAACCGCCCTGGGGACTCCAATCCCCGATTTTTCCTCAGGGATGGTGGTGTTTAAACACGACACCTGTGTACATGCTGGGTTTTTTGTTTTGTTTTTTGTCATCCGCTCCTACCGGCACACAATGGCCTGCTCTTCGAAAAGGCGGAACAGGTTTTTACCGTGTGTGCAAGATGCCCTGCATGCGTTCACACACACAGGACAAAGTAGACAATTTTTAACAAAAGGCGGGAGAAGATGACATGTCAATGTGACAAACTAGATTCAGTTCCTGAAGAAATTTGTGGTCGTTGTGATCAACTTCCAGCTAACTTCATCTCTGATTCCTTTCACAAGCTAGAATCATATAGGGCAATAAGGAGGAAGGTGGCAGGACAGTTAATTAAGACGTTCAATGCCGTAGTAAACCGTGAGTGAGGTTCTGAATTTGATTCCCAACCTCGCCCTTTATACGCAGTTTGACGAGAAAATCAAACTGAATGTCTTAGTCCTTCAGATGAGACCATAAACCGAGGCCCTATGTGCGAGTACACGATTAACATCTTGCGCAACACGTTAAAAACCTGTTCCACCTTTCGGAAGAGTAGGCCACGATACGAATAGGCCATTGTGGGCCACTGGATGTCAAAATTTACTAAACCGCATGCACACGGGGACTAGATGTAAAATATAAAGAACTATGAAAACAAGGGAAAAGATAACGTGAATTCAGAGCGCTTTTCTGACGGCAGTGTTGGTATAGTGTAGGCTACACAGGAGATGCCGACCAGTGTGCCGGGTGGTATAAGGGAAGAAACTTCGTTCATGAAGCTAAGTTTGAAGCGAGTTATGTCGCTTGCATCATCACATCATGCTCCTCCCCCTGTTGCTGTTATGCCAATATCTCAATACTTTCCAGCATAAACAACAACAACAACAACAAAACCCACACTAGATACTGGAAGGGTAAGTACTGTGGTGATATGACAACAAAAGGATATCATAGTGATATGACAACCCACACCTTGTAAATGATATAGTCACAAGATGTTATTGTTGTTGCTATAGTTGTTGTTGATGTAATTGACGATTTCACTGTCGTTCTTGTTGATAAAAGCATTATCGGAATCAAAAGAGTGGTCGGAAATATTATATGTGGCGTATGTGTATGCGTGCGTGTGTGCGTGCCCCCGTGCGCGCGTGCTTGCATGTGTGTGCGTGTGTGTATGACAGAGAGACAGACAATAGACAAAACAGAATACCTGACATTTTTAATGAATTAACAACCAAAACTCACATGTCTGGCACTCATCACCAAAATAATTGGGCGGACATCTGCATGCACAGGTGCGGAGGTCGATCCTGCCCCCGTTCAAACACACCCTGCCCCCGCAATCTGTACAGTATAACAAAAAAAAATACAGAGCAAAATCTGTGTGGTTGTCTGTCTGTGTGTGTGTTTGTTTGTGTGTCTGTCTGTGTGTCTGTCTGTCTCTGTCTCTCTATCTGTCTGTCTGTTTCTCTGTGTGTCTATCTGTCTGTGTGTCTATCTGTCTGTCTCTCTGATGTCTGTCTGTCTGTCTGTCTGTCTGTCTGTCTGTCTGTCTGTCTGTCTGTCTGTCTGTCTGTCTGTCTCTCTCTCTCTCTCTCTCTCTCTCTCTCTCTCTCTCTCTCTCTCTCTCTCTCTCTCTC
Organism: Stramonita haemastoma; assembly: GCA_030674155.1. NCBI lineage: Eukaryota > Metazoa > Mollusca > Gastropoda > Neogastropoda > Muricidae > Stramonita > Stramonita haemastoma. The sequence continues at coordinate 114,516,979 of CM060316.1, forward strand.
TCTAAATTGAAGACCTGTCAGTGCCTTAATTTCCTTCAAATGTATCCCCATGCAGAAGATCAAATATGCACGTTAAATATCCAATAATTCATGTCAGTGTTTGATGGGTTATGAAAGCACCAACACACCCAGTATACATCCGATACAGCTACCTTCACGGTGGGCAAGAACGGTCGTCATGCAAAATGTCACCATTGATGAACCTCGGAGTTGTAGCCGAGGAGCAACAAAAAATAATTAAATAAATAAATAAATGAATGAAAATACCGAGAACTTACCGCACATGTTGCCCTCCTTGTCGCAGTGGTCCGGACAGTCTGCACAGCGCTCCCCCTCCTGGTAGGGAGTCTTGGGGTCATCGTTCATCTGCCTGCACACAGCCACACTTTTCACATTGTGAAAGGTAAAGGTGTCCCATAACCTAGGTGGTTGTAGGGGAGCGAGGCATCAGAGACCTCAGCTTCTCCAGGAACCAGCATATTGAAGGCGGTGGCGCCCATCTCCTCTCCCTCGCTGCTTTACCTTCCCGGACCCTCAAGAGGGCAGGCACCCATTTTTACAGCTGGGTGAACTTGGGGACTGTACTGAAGCCAATGCGCGCAAATAGTCACCCACCTTAGTTTGTGGAAAGCGAGTGCTTTATATTTTACGCCACTTTCAGTCACGGCAGATTTCTCTGCGTGAAATTCGGGCCGCTCGCTCTCCCTGGGGAAAGCGCATCGCCACAAGAGCAGTGCCACCCATTTTTTTTCTTTTCCTTGTCTGCAACTGTATTATTCACATTGTCGGAG
>CM060316.1:114520269-114540269 GCA_030674155.1 Stramonita haemastoma
ATGCATGGATGCATGGATGCATGGATGGATAGGTGAACACTCGCTTGCCTGTTTGTTTCCTAATTTGTTTGAGTGTTTGCTACCACTACCATCATCACCACCACCGCCACCAGCAACAACAACAACAATGACAATAACAACAACAGTAACTACTGACCAGGAGACACCCTGTCGGTCTTTCTGTCGTGACCTCTTCTGCACTGTCTGCTCCACTTGCTCGCTATCCTGGCCAGAGACTCGTCCCACACCTGTCAGTCAACAATTTTGTTGTCGTTGTTGTTGGGTTTTTTTTTCAATATGAAGGTAACAACAGTGCTATGCATTGATAGCAAAAGACGCTGAAAACATTGAAGACATCTTGGTTTAAAGAAATGTGTAGATCAGAATCAGAATCAGAAAACTTTATTGCCATTAAGTCAGAACGAGACTTATTTGACACCAAACGTAAACGTATTTAACATTCTTAAAAGATGTAGATTCTTATATATGTAATGTATCTATGTTCTTGCTCTTCTGGAAAAAGAATCATGCACATATTTGATCATATCTAGCAGACAGTCCTCGTTGTTGAAAACCTTACTCAGATTCTTGTAGTTATTAATATTATTCATTTCCTTAATATTGACATTAGATAGAAATTTTTTTCTTAAATCATCATATAATGTACAAACATCAAGTAAGTGATACTCGTCTTCTATTTTGTTACACCATTTGCATTTTCTTTCTTCTTTTGGTATATTCATATATCTCCCTTGCTCTATCATTAAATCATGGGAGCTGGTGCGAAATCTGCTGAATAGGCGCCTATAATTTTCATTCCTGCATATCAAAAGATACGGCTCCAATCTGTAAACATGTGAAACAGAGTTGTAAAAATTCAGCTTAGAAAATAACTTTTTTTGTTGATTCCAAAACAGTCTGTATAATTCTTCAAGTTTTGTTTTTATAGCATAGCATAATCTTTTCATATTTAATGTACTATGGTTATTCCACACATGCTTGAATCCAATCTTATGAATTATTGTTTTGATTATATAAATCCAGTGATCTTTTTCATTGTTTTGGTGCATTTCATTATATAACAATTTCAAATAGCTATTTTCTTTTGAATCTATTATGTGAATCCAAAAATTGATTAAATGACTAATAACTTTTAAAGTTAATGGGTATCTGCCTAAGTCTCCGAAAACTGGCAAGACCATTGTTTTTTTGTGAACTCCTAATATCTGTCTGCAAAATTTTGCGTGGGTGCTTTCAAAAGGAAACTGACTGGTTAAGCACATTTTAAATAAATCATCTATGTTGAAGTTATCTTTTACATTACAACCATAAGGAAACCATATTTCACTTCCATACGTTAAGATAGGCATTATTAGGGCATCAAACAACTGCATAACAATATTTATTTTTAGTACACCTCCTTGTAGAGCTCTTTTCAGCGAATAAATAGCTTTGTTACTTTGTTTGACTAAGTGTTCCTGGGCCACATCAAACTTTCCTGACTGATGAAAAACTATACCTAGATATTTATACCTATCTGTAGTTTCAATTAGGTTTTGTCCACATTTAAAATGAATAGGAATTTTAGGTACAGATTTTGTGAAGATTATAACTTTGGTTTTTTCTTTGTTTACTTGGAGTCCCCATTTTAGACAATACTCATGTAATTTATCCAGTTTTGATTGGAGACCTGATTTTGTATTTGATAACAATATAAGATCATCTGCATACATTAAACCTGAGACTACATCATTTTTCGTTATATATGGAGAATCAATCATTCCTATATGTTGAAAGATATCATTAATATAGATATTAAAGAGTGTGGGACTTAGTGTATTGCCTTGATGGACCCCAACTTTTACTTCTATTTCTTCAGATAACGTATCTTTTACTTTTGCATATATTGTGGCATCTGTATACATATCTTCAATCAGATTGAGACATTTACCAGTTATTCCAATTGCATGCAGTTTCACCATTAAAGCTTGATGCCAAATGCTATCGAAAGCCTTCTGAAAATCCACAAAACAAGAATACAACCTTTTATCTTTTGTTTTGCATATGTTATCAACTAGTTTACTTAAAATGAAAATATTGTCTGAAGTTCTACATTTCTTTCGAAATCCAGCTTGTTCTTTGGCAAGTTTGTTATTTTCTTCTAGATAGTTGCATATTCTATTGTTCAGTATCTGGCAAAATAATTTACCGAAAGTGTTTGTCAGTGTGATTCCTCTGTAGTTTTCAGGCTTTAGGGGGCATCCACCTTTGTGAATAGGAATATTGATGCCTACTTTCCATTCATGTGGATACAACCCTGTATCAAGAACAACATTAAAAAGTAACTCCAGTATACCTAGTATATCTGGGGTGATGGATTTGATCATTTCATTTAATATACCATCCTTGCCTGGAGATTTTTTGTTTTTTAAAGTTTTTATTCCTTCCGTGATTTCTTTTCTAGTAAAGGGCCTGTCTAAGTACGGGTTTTCGCGTCTTGTTAGTAGTTCGTACATGTTTTGCACTTGTTCTTTTCTCTTTTGATTGACAGAAGGTTCTTTTCCTATCAGCTTTTTTAAATGTTCCATCCATTTTGTGTTATTGAGGAAATTTGTTTCTCTTGTATTTTTTTCTTCACTTATCCTTAATTGTTGCAGAGTTTTCCATAATACACTAGGATCCTTATCTATTGCGTTATGCAGGTTGGAAACAAGACTGCTTTTGAACGATCTCTTTTTCTCTTTTAAAAGTCTATTGTATTCTTTTCTCTTTGAAAAATACTTTTGTCTAAGAGCAACTTTGAATGGATACCGATTGATGGCGTTAAGTAAAGATTTTATTTCTTTTTTCGTTTCTGCACAATGTCCATCAAACCACTTTTTACTGTTTTTCTTTTTTATTAAAATGTTTCGTTTTTTAAGTTTCAAACTTAATCTTGCTGCATCAGTGAAAATTACCGACAAATTTTCAGCACACTCATTTAATGACTTTTGCACATTTTCTGAATCAATATCTTCTTCATTTTGGTTATATGTGTTTAATGTTATACACATTTTGCGTTTTATATCTTTTATACGTGACTGTACGGTCGACAGTTTAAAAGAGGTTTGAAATCTCTGTTTTGAATTTTCATCCCAGTAAAAACTGGGTGGTAAATCAATCTTTGTAATTTTCTTATTATCTTTAGTATTACTGTGTCTATTTTTTCTCAGATCATCCCTTTTTAACACTTTATAGTTATCTATTCTTGGTATTGAAATGTCTAAATGGACTGGACAGTGATCAGAGTACTCTGTTAATTGATCGACTTTCATATGGCGCACTTCCTTTTGGATAGATTTAGAACAAGCAAAATAATCGACAACACTACAACCTTGTGGCTGAAAACATGTGAAATGTCCTTGCAGATCTCCCAGTGTGCGACCATTTAATATCCTCATTTCATAATCAACACATATATTTATAAGTCTTTTACCATTTCTTTGAAATATTTTATCCATAGAGCACCGTTCATAACAGTTATCATAACTGTAATTGAATGGTAACTCATAATAGTTTTGTGGATAGTCCATTTGAATGAAGTCTTCTAAACAACCTGTTCTTGCATTGAAATCACCGCAGAGAATGATAGTATTTTGTTTAGATAGATATGCAACGTCTTGTTCTAGTTTATTCCATATGTTCATTGTGTGACGTTTTCCAAAGGAAGAATATTCAGGTGGGATATACACTCCACCTATACATGTATCACTGTCATAAGGACCATTTAAGATTTGTACCCATGCTATATCAGCATTATTTTGAGGCAAAAATTTTACAAATTGACGATACTTTTCCTTTACAAAAATGGAAACACCACCAGAAGCACCTGATGCTTTACTGTTTAGTGGTCTGCAGTAATGTACAGATATATACCCAGGGAGCATTATGCTATCTGTGTCTTTTTTTTCTAAGTGCGTTTCTTGTAAGAAGATTAAATCATAGCGCATTAACATATTTTCTACTTCTACATCCTTAAGTTTATTTGTGTTAATTCCATCAATTTTCCCATGAATACTTCTGATATTCCACGATAAAATTTTCATATTTAAAGTAGATATCGTAATGTTAGTATTTCTTTTTCTTTCTTTCTTTTTTTGAGGGAGAGATGAACTAGAATGCAACTGATACCTATACAATTCTACCTCTTTTAATCTAATTTTTGTTTACATGTCAAAACATTTTTCATTAACAATTAACATTTTTAAAAGAGGAAATATGACAAGCAAGCAAGCATTAAGAAAAACAACCAATATGCATGCTGTATTACTCTATCGGCAAGAGAAAGCAATATGGAGCACAATACAGTTATCATTCATTCAGACATATTCTTGCTAGAAGCCATCTGCATATTAATACAAAACGGTCTTCATTCCATTCAATAATAAACACAACTTCCAAGGTATTTTCAAATCTAAAAATCCATACAGTGAATAGATCCAAGTCATTAGGGGGGGGGGGGGGGGGGAGGGGTGAACCACTTGAAAATGACGCCACTGACAAGTCATGTCATTATAATTACATAAAAATATTAATGACATCATCAGTTACGTCGAATATTTTAGCCAAATGCTGGAAGAAGGTAATATGTCTGTTACAGCGATCCTTTTTTATTTTTATTATTTTTTTTTTCACCCTACTGCATTCCCTTGTAAGGAATTATTTATTAAATATTTTATTCCACATTTACATGCGGACTGGTGTGTGTATGTGTGTGTGTGTGTGTGTGTGTGTGTGTGTGTGTGTGTTACATTGTTTGCGTGCACATGCTTGGGCATGTGTGTGCATGAGTGTTACAGTAGGGATGGTAGAGCTAATGATGTAGGTGACGGATGAAGGTGGTGGTGGTGACAGTTGGGGGGGGGGGGGGGGGGGGTAGTGTGTGTGTGTGTGTGTGTGTGTGTGTGCGTGTGTGTGTGTGTTTGCGTGAGTGTGTGTGTGTGTGTGTGTGTGTGTGTGTGTGTGTGTGCGTGCGTGCGTGTGTGTGTGTGTGTGTGTGTGTGTGTGTGTGTTGGATATGTTTTGTGGAGTAAAGGAATGATGGTGGAAGTGTCAGTGATGCAGACGATTGTTCAGTCTGCTGTTTCTGTACTGTCTGTACTGTCTTGGTGGCTCTTCTCGCTGCCTTTGGTTCAGTGCCCAGTTCTGGTCAGCGTCTGTACTCCAGTACTGCCTGGGAACGTACTGGTCACCTCTCCACTGCCAGCGTTGTCGGTGTCCGTGGCGATGGCCGTATCTCCAGTCCGCCCAGTCTGGCCTGTGGGACACTGGCCTCTGCCAGTATCTAGACCTAGAGTCTTTCTCATAGAGGCCATCGTCCCACTCCTCTCCAGGTTGTCGGTCTCCAAGGGGCTGACTAGATCTCCAGTCGTGTCTCCATCTTTCTGAGGCCCCAAGTCTCCAGTCGTGTCTCTTTCCGTTGGTAGCGATAGGTGGGCCATGGTTTCTTGTTTGTTCATTTTCTTCCGTGTTCTTTCTTCTGTTGCTGTTGATGTTGTCATAATAGTTTTTTTCTATTCTATCTCTCCAAGGTTGTTCCTGTCCCCGGTTTCTATCATTCCAACTTTTTCTTGTTCGTTGATGTTGATTTTGTTTATTGCTCCAAAGAGTTTTGCCGAAGTATTTTGACTCAAAAGCCCAAGGTTTTGAAGTATTGACATGAGTATTGAACATCTCTTGGGATTTTGAAGTTGATCTGTTATTTGAAATTCGTTGAGAGCAGAAATCTGGTTTGAGTTTTGCAGTGTTTCTGTCATATTCAATATACTCGTCACCTTCTTGATAATTCTCTCTTTTAGATTGGTCAGTAATATGTCCATGACATCTGTTTGAAGTCTCGTTTTCTCTTGAGGTAAATGGAAAATAATTTCCAGCTGCAGAGTCCAGCTGCCTTCGCTTTGGTAAGTTAGCAAACTTTGGTCTTGGCTTTCTTTTCCGTGCTTGTTGCCAAAGCAGGCTTTCTAAACAGCGGCCAATTGTACTCGCAAGGATACTGCTACCTCGAACAGAAGGATGAAATTTGTCCCTGTATAATCTTTTGTAGCTTGGTTGGATATTGTGCTCTACAAAATTGACATTGTCTTCCTGGCCAAGTTCACTGTAGACCATGGCGTTGAAGAGTTTTCTTTTTCTCTCAAGCTGTTGATCTCCACATGGAATTGTCTGGCTGATGATTATTTTGGACTGTGGGAATTTTGTTTTCATTTTGATTATCAATTTTTTCATTTCTTCTGCGGACTCATGGGCGTTTTGCTGTTTCAAGTTGTTAAGTCCACAGTGAATTAAAATAGCATCTGGGGTAGCCTTGGTTTTGTTCATTTCTTCTTCACAGTCTGCCAGGGTGTATGCTTTTCTTTTTCTGGCTGACAGCCCGTAGGAAGCTCCAAGTCTTCTGGGTCAAGACCATCCATTATAGAGTCATGCATAATGAGTACATATGGCAGACTGTCCTTGTCTGATATAACATCTTCGATCAAATCTTCACAATCGGAATGGGACATCTCGCTCCTGTTTTCATTTCCCACGTCAGTTTGTGGTTCTCTGTTTTCTGCAGTTGTCCCCTCTGGTGTCACAGATCCCATCCCACAGTCTGATGCCGATGTTCTGGTCGAGGTGGGTGAGGATTGGTCTGCACTATCATCTCGATCAGGCAAAAGACTTTGGTCACTAAGGTTCATTTTGTCCTTAGTTGAGGTCGATGGTATTTCTGGTTCTGCTGAATTATCTTCAGATCTGGTTTTGTTTGTAGACGACTTTCTTTGTTTTTTCAAGGTCTTCTTTTGTGTCTTTTTTCGGGTGTAGAGTTTCTTTGTGGTAACTGATGTGTCTGATTTGTCGAAGCTGAATAATTTAGAAGACTTACTTCTATTTGATCTTTCAACTCTGTATTGGCTGAATACATTTGCTCTGCCAAGAAGTTGACAGATTTTTCTAAATTACAGATCACTTTCTTCATATCTTGAATCTGGGATTCTAATCCCTCTTGTTTTTTGGAATTCTTGTCCAGTGTCAATCTTCTTTCAGGGGACGTCATGGTGGATTTGACGTCATTCATCAGCCCTGCTTCCAGTTCGATTTGTTCGCAGAGGCTTTCGGTGGTGTAAAATGCCTCTGCGCACACCCTGCATGTGTATTTGCGTGATGTTTTTGCAAATACACAAAGTTGGTAAGTTGGCAGGGACGTGCAGGGCCAGTGAATTTTTTTCTGGCATTCACAGCATTTCAGAGAATGGCCCTTCAATTCAATACCACAGTGACATGCATCGATGGATGTACTCACCAGCATTTCGTCACTTGTAAGCGTTTTTTTCATTTTCCTTTTCTACACCACTGATTTCACCCTGTGTAGATAATGTTGCTGTGTCATTGTCGTTGTCCGTGTCCATAGCCTGGTCTCCATAAACGACTGGATCCGAGTAGCCGGAGAACGCCATTGCGTCTTTGGCTTTATCGAGGCTCTTATAACTCTTGTGGGCGGCCCCGTGGTAGCCCGTAACCGAATTGCTGGCCTCGTTCCATGTCGTAAAGATGCCGACTTTTCTTCCTTTTGTCACTGCATAATACTTGACACTGGCTTTTTTCGTCTTTGTCATCTCAGACTGCCTCTTTGTTCATCTCTCCTCGCACAGTAATTTTTTAGCTGCCGTTGGCTGCCATCATTACCGGAAGTAATGTATTCAGAAAAAAAAATATGGTTATCATACACATAAACATTAAGAGCAACAACAAGCCAACAGCTTAATTTTTGTGTATTCAGAAAAAAAAAAATGGTTAAAAAATATGAGCAACAACAAGCCAACAGCTTAATTTTTGTGTATTCAGAAAAAAAAATATGGTTATCATACACATAAACATTAAGAGCAACAACAAGCCAACAGCTTATAGCATGCTCCAAAGTCAGTTTTTACCAATTTCATTCGGCAGCTTTGATCTTTGAACATAATACCTGCTACGAATGCATATAAATACAAAATACTCATGTAAAGAAATGGGTAACAACGATGACAACTGTATTAGAAGATTTAAAAATTTAGACACAGATAATAACAGAACTACATAAAAACACACAAGCAAACAGACAACAAGCAAACAAATAATAATAAACGGACAGACGAGACAGGAGAGACAAATTTTACCCAAGATGCCTTAAGCCCGAACCGTAGTTAAGATATTTATGAAGACATCTTAAATCATATCACTTTTGTTTGGAAATTAGCATGTAACATTATTTTTTTGGTTGCGCGTTTGCCAGTTTTACCATCGTATTTTGGAAAGTTAAAAACCAACTTCCAGAAAACACAGTAACAATCCAAAATACTGAGTAAAAAAAACTTACCCAACAAACAAACAACAAAACAAAACAAAACAAACAAAACAAAACAACCAAAAATAGGAAACTGAACTTACCATAACCTGCATGTTAGATGCAGTGGGCGAAACACGTGACCGGTAGAGATTGTGTTGATTCAAGATGGCCTCCTTCAGCGGTGTGGAGAGGCGAACCCCTCTGCCGATGTCTCTCAGACAGCCGGTATGGGTGGAGGACAGTTTCTTGTATTCTTCGTCGCATTCGGCACTTTTGGTTAACACTCGGCTTCGATATCTGAATTTTCGCTTCACCACACAGAAGCATAGCGATGAGTTTTCGTTATAAATTGCTGCGAAAATGATGGAATTCTGTGTGTGGATGAGGGTGGGGGTTGGGGTGTATACATGTGTGAGGGGGAGGGGGTGAGGGGGAGGGGTCGTTGTCTGTGTTCTTTTTTCTGTTATGGAGACGGGGGAAGGGTATATATATATATATATATATATATATAATGTCAGTGGGGTGGGGTGAGGGGAGAGAGAGAGAGAAGTTGGAGGAGAAAGGGTTGTCCATTTTTGTTGGTTGATTGATTGATTGATTGATTGATTGATTGATTGATTGATTGATTGGGAGGTTTTTGTTTTGCTTGGAGCATACACACACATACACACACCACACCACACCACACATAACACACAACACAACATTACACAAACCCCACAACCCACCCACACACACACCCACACCACCACCACAACCACACCACACACACACACACACACCACACCACCACCCACCACCCACACCACACCACCACCACACACCACACCACCACCACACACAACACACCACCAACACACACCACCACACCACCACCACCCCCACCCACACACTGACCTTTCTGGCGCGCGCTCTGAGGGTGAGGATTTCCAGGGCACGTGCAGCATAGTCCTTGACCTTGTTGTCATAGTCACTGGCTTCCACCAAAGAGGGGCCCGGCTGTACCAGCACTGCCCAGCATGCATCGATAGGGGAGACAGAGATCACTGTTAGTAAACCCTTTTTCCTAGGGTTTGCCCACTATTCGGCAACCAACCCTGTCCTAGCCCTTTCCTACGTATCATCCACTACTGGGTTACAGAAGCATGCAAGTGTGTACAGTGCATGTGTACAGGGAAAGAGGGGTTCTCTCCCTTAACGTAGGAATAGTGTTGTTGTTGCTGTTTTTAATAAAGGAAAAAAGTTAAAGGTGTCCAATACCCTATGTGGTCGTAGGGGAGCGAGGCATCAGAGACCCCAGCTTCTCTAGGATCCAGTATATTGAGGGCAGTGCCCTTCCCCTCTCCCTCGCTGCTTTACCCTCCCTGACCCTAAATAGGGCAGGTATGCATTGAAAGATGGGTGAACTGGGGAACTGTTCTGAAGCCAAGGCGCGCTAGCAGTCACCCATCCACTTTGGTGACCACGCTCGATGCTGCTTAACCTTAGCTTGGGAAAAGCGAGTGTTCTGACCACTGAGCTATGCCCGTCCCCAACTGTTAGTTACATCCAGTAAAATCATCTTTGATGATATTGTGCTTATGAATTCATGCGAGCATGTGTGCACACACTCACACACATGTATGCACACGCGGTCGTGCGCGCACACAACACCCACACACATGTACACAAGCGCACACACACACAAGCACACATACACACACATGCGCACGTGTATGCATACCTTGTATATCTACTACATAATGCTACTACCATTAACACTAATAACATCAATAATAATGATAACACTAACCCACAGGCATACACACTCGCGCGCGCGCGCACAAACACACACACACATACACACACACACTTTTTGCTAGATAGATGGCTTGATGAAAAAAAGCTAATTTATTGCTTACTCATGTACCATCTGGAAATTAAAACTTTGACTTGACTTGACTTGACTTGACTTGACCACACACACACACACACACACACACACACACACACACACACCCTGGCTGGTCCATCTGAAGTTCTGGCACCGTGACAGAGGCTTGGGCACCCTCTGTAGCCACCCCCAGGAGCATCACCATCATCACCACCAGCACTACCAGCGCTCCTCGGCAGGGAGTGCCCTGACCACACAACACTCCCCACGCCGCCCTGTCGCTGCTGCTAGTGGTAGTGATGCTGGGCACTCCTCTCAGAGTGCTGGCGAGGCCACCTGACAGCGGAGCTCCTCGCCTTCTGCTTCTGACTGCTGCCATGGCTAGGACTGAGGAAAGGTCATAATGCCATACAGTGGGAACAGATGACAAGATGTACCAAACTGCATGCACACAGGGACTGGATGTAAAAGAGTACGTGGGTGCTTTTTCTATTTTCTTCGATATAAAAGAATACATGAATATAAAAAGAATAAATTAATAAATAGAATGACACCACCCTTTTTCAAATAATACCATTCAATGACACCACCCATGTTCAGATAATACCATTCATAACACCACCCAGGTCTAAATAATACAATTCTATGACATTGCCCATGTTCAATAATACCAATCATAACACCGCCCATGTTTAATAAATATTACCAATCAATGACATTGCCCATGTCAAATATTACCAATCAATGATACTGCCCTTTTCCAATCCTACCAATCAATGATACTGCCCTTTTCCAATCCTACCAATCAATGATACTGCCCTTTTCCAATCCTACCAATCAATGATACTGCCCTTTTCCAATCCTACCAATCAATGATACTGCCCTTTTCCAATCCTACCAATCAATGATACTGCCCTTTTCCAATCCTACCAATCAATGATACTGCCCTTTTCCAATCGCACCAATTCAATAACACCGCCCAGACACACAGAGATAAAGAACAGACAAAAAAAGGAAAAGACAGACTAAAAAGAAAAGAAAACAGACTGAAGAAAAGACTGGAGAATAGACTGGAGAATAGACTGGATAATAGACTGCAGCACAAGATGAACTGAGACAGAACAGACTCACGTGTGGAAGCGTGCGGGCCTCAATGACTGTCAGCTTGGCAGGGAACAAACTGTTTTGGGGTTGACCAGAGAGGAAGAAGAATGTGCCCCATGTCCACTCGGGGTATGTCTGATGTACACGCTAGGCTGCACCCTTTTCTTACCTACCTAAGGCCTGTTTCACACTTTGGGAATGTCGAAACGGAGCAGTGTTCTTGGGCCAAAAGGACATGGGCTCACTCCAAGACTGTAGGGAAACGAGATAGCCTGGTGGTCAGAGTGATGCGCTCCTGATCTGCTAACCCGGGTTCGCATCTCGTTCAAGGGATTTTTCCTCTGGAGTTAGCATCAGTGGCGATTCCACATCCACCAAAAGTCTGAGGATGAGACTATAAACCGAGGTCCCGTGTGCGAATGCATGCAGAACGTCTTGTGTTGAAACCGGTAGAGTAGGCCATTGTGTGCCTGTGGGAACTGTTGACAAAATTGACAAAACTGCATACACACAGGGACTAGATGTGAAAAAGCACATGAGTGCTTCTTCCGTTGTCTTCGAAATAAAAGAATATGATAAATAAATAAATAAATATAGTGAATGAATAAAATAACTGTGTGGACCGGTTGTCTTGGGATAGTATGGTATCAGAGCTGTTTCTGTCTTATAAGTTATCCTATTTCATGCATTTTCTTTTGGGCAATTTTTTGGTTTGGTTGGTCTGGTATGGTTTGGTGTGGGTTTGTTTTTGTTTTGCTTTTTTGTTTTGGTTTTTTGGTTTTTCTTGCTTTCAAAATTTTGTCTTTGTTCTTGTTGTTTGTTTTGGGCTGCTTCCATGATTTTGTGTCGGTGGGTTTGGTTTGTTTGTTGTTGTTTTTTACAGTAAATCCTTTTTTTTCGAAAACAAGAGCTTAGTGTAGTTACATCATTTTTGCTTTTAACTGACACAGACACGAAAAACAAAATTTGGTAGCCGGAAAACTCCAGTTATGCTCTGCATAACAACTGTAATACTAAAAATGTTTTTTTCAGCAATTTTTCTATGTCAATGAAGTAGTATGTAGTGTAGAACTAGAAGTGATGAGGGATGACCCAAATAGAAACAGATGAAGTTGAAAGACGTATGTCTAGTGTTGAAGTTAAGTATGACGCTATGCTTTGACGTTATGCAGGTACTAGGTTTTGCTTTGCTTAACCTACCCAAAAGTTTGAAGCAAATTTTCTATTTTTTGTGTGTGTGTTCGTCATAGGGATAGACCTCGCTTTCTCCAAGCCAAGGTTAAGCAGCATCGAACGTGGTTACCAAACAGGATGAGTGACCGTTTGCGTGCATTGGCTTCAGTATAGTCCCCCAGTTCACCCAAGCTGTAAATGTTCTGTTGTCTGGCTGCCAAGTCTTGCACGGGCATTGCTCTGTGTGACATACGCAAACTTTCATATTATGCAGTACCGTTAAGTGGTCGTAGCCAGTAACATAGAAAACACAATTGAAATACAATATTGTACATTAGATGTTTCTAGAATGGTTTTGGGTTGTTTTGGTTTGGTTTTGTTTGTTGTTTTGTTTTTTTTCGGAGGGGGGGGGGCTTTTAAATTTCCTCGTGTGTGATGCTAGCCTTAGAAAAGATCACACACACACACACACACACACACACACACACACACACACACACACACACACACACACACACACACACACCACACACACACAGATACACACACACACACAACTCACACACCACACACTCTCCCTCTCTCACACACAACACACACACACCACATCACACACACACACACACATCATCTCCCTCACACACACCACACACAGATACACACACACACACACACACACACACACACACACACACATCTCCCTCACCACACAACACACACACACAACACACACACACACACACACACACACACACACACATCCCTACACACACACACACACACACACACACACACACAACACACACACAACACACACCCATCACACACACACACACACACACACACACATACCAGCTGCCCTCTCTGGCTACATCTTCCGCGTCACTGCCTGTCCCCGCCCTGTGCGCTGCCAACTTTCTTCACACCTCCTGCACTTCACCCGCTTTCACCTCAGCACGTGTCGTCAACTTCAGCCCCCTCCCCCCCCCCCCACCCCCCAACCCCACCCCCCTACTCTACCTACCCTGCTCTTGCTACGACTTGACCACACTGCTTCTTTCTTCCTCTCTTCTCCTCATGTCTTTTTACCCGTCCGTCCTGTTCATCCACACTTCCTTCCTTCCTTCATCTCTCAAACCACCCCTCAATGAAATTTTGTTTTGTGTGGGGGGGGGGAAAGGGGGGAGGGGGATGCGGGTTATTTTTTTTTTAAATTTTTTTTACATTTTACACCTCTTTAAGTCATGGCAGAGTTCTCTGCGTGAAATTCGGGCTGCTCTACCCTGGAGAGAGAGCGCGTCGCCACAAGAGCAGCGCCACCCATTATTTTTGTATTTCTTTTCATGTCTGCAACTGTATTTGTTTCCCTATCAGATGGATTTTTTTTCTACAGAATTTTCCAGGGACAACCTCTTGTTGCCGTGGGTTCTTTTATGTGCGCTACATTATTATGTGTAACACACGGAACCTGGGTTTATCGTCTCATCCGAAAGACTAGCACCCAGACCACCCACTCATTGTCTAATGGATGGGGGTAAGAGTTTTGGGCCCCAAAGGGGATTCGAACCACCGCACACTTCGACCCGGACTTTTCGCTTTCTAGGCAGGTGCGTTACATCTAGACCACCGATCCACTATTATGGTATGGAAGGTCAGAGGTGATTCCTCTCTCTCTCTCTCCTCTCTCTCTCTCTCTCTCTCTCTCCTCTCTCTCTCTCTCTCTCTTTCTCTCTCTCTCTCTCTCTCTTCTCTCTCTCTCTCCTCCTTACCCCTCCTCTCTCTCCTCTCTCTTCTCTCCTTTCTCTCTCTCTCTCTCTCTTCTCTCTCTCTCTCTCTCTCTCTCTCTCTCTTCTCTCTCTCTCTCTCCTTACCCTCTTCTCTCTCTCTCTCTCTCTCTCTCTCCTCTCCTCCTTTCTCCTCTCTCTCTCTCTCTTCTCTCTCTTGAACCACTCTCTCCCTCCTCCACTCTGCCACTTGTTCAAAGGGTGGGGATGTTATTTTTATGTTTTTGCTTTTTTTGTTTCGTTTTGTTTTGTTGTGGAGGAGGGGGGGGGCTAGGGAGGGGGAAGGGGGGTGGCAGAGGGCATGGATGGGGTGTTGATGATGAAGGGTGTTGTTGTCGTTGTTTACTTTGTCCAGTTCTCCACAGCAGGTTGTTTTTCTTGTGTCTGATGTCAGACATGTCATTTAGGGTTCAAGGATAGTCAACTGACCTCCGCTTGCGGCAATGGTTTAGGAAAGAGAGAGAGAGAGAGAGAGGAGAGAGAGAGAGAGAGGAGGAGAGAGAGAGAGAGAGAGAGAGAGAGAGAGAGAGAGAGAGAGAGAGAGAGATGGGGTGGGTGGGGGGGACAGACAGAGAGATATGATTATGGAGATAAAGAAGGGGAGACGGAAAAGGGGTCACAAAGAAGGGGAAATTTATCTGAAAGAAGATCAATAACAAACAAACACACAAAAAAAGCACAAAAACCCAGTAACCAATGGCAAAACCTGATTGATCATTATGAAACATATCAACACTCTCATCTCCGACTGAGAACTCAAGATTCAAGATTCAAGATTTAATTCCTTTCATCCCTTTTGGGGCATGGAGGATTTCAAACGAATCCAAAAACACACAACAGTAGGCTAGGCCGATGTCTTGAGTTTTGATGACGCTTATAATTAAATTGTCATTCCGTTGCTGTTTCGTTGTTACATCATTGTATGCAAAGTGCAGTCCCGGTTTGAGACATGTATATGTTTATAGTTTCTGTGCCACTGTCGATTTTGTTCGAGTAGGCTTTTTGAGTGTGCTGACTCTAGATCTAGACTGTCTCTATGAGAATCTTCTTGTTGTCGTTGTCTTGAACGCTCAGACAGCAACATATTGTCGTCTGTCAATGAGCAAAAAGCGGTGTGCTGCAGTTAAGTTAAGACCATGCCTTAAACTTGTGAATTCTTTCAATTTTAGATCAAAATAATTACATTAATTACTTACAAATACAAACAGAACCGCTTGATCCACGCGCTGATACGGGAACCAGATGGCGGGACCTGTCAGTATAAATAACATCCCCGCCTTCTGGAAAATATGTGCTAAGAATTCCCTCTTTTCTATCTTTCTCTTTGTTTCTACCTTGTTTCTTTTCTTCCTGTCCCCTCTTGTCTTTTCTTCCATTTTCCTGTCCTTTTTTTCCAGAAAAATTTAAAAGATAATAATTCTCTCCCCTGCGCCGAAGTCGGATGCACTGGGCCTGACTTGTCAGGCACTCAACGGCAGTGCAACGCATTTTTACTCATATATAAGAGACAACTTCTTCGTCGAACCCCCAGACAGAACTATTGTGGGTTTGCCATACATACAAAAATGCGTGCGCTGTCGTAAAGCGCCAGACAAGTCAGGCCCAGCTCATCCGAATTCGGCGTGGAAGAGAATTGTTATTTTAAAGTTTTTTTTCTGAGAAAAAAGACAGGAGAGTGGACCAAGAAGACAGAAAATGGACAAGAGAGGGTGATAGAAAGAAAGAGAACAACGCAGAAACAAAAGAGGGATAGAAAAGAGGAATTCCTAGCACAGAATTTCCAGTAGGTTGGGATGTTGTAATTTTATACTAACAGTCCTGGTATCTCCACAGGGCATGTCTTTATTACCACGGGTGAATGTCTTTATTACAACAGGGAATGACATTTCTTTAAAAGCACAGTAATGTACTATTATTACAACATAATCTTTAATTACCGTACTATAAATCATTTCATAATTCTAGATCAAATGAATTATTTAAAGAGAGAAGACAGTACATACAACAATAGAGAAGTACGAAATAAGAAGAGAGAGATACATAGAGACAGAGTAGAGAGAACGATGAGAGAGAGAGAGAGAGAGAAAAAGAGAGAGAGAGAGAGAGAGAGAGAAGAGAGAAGAGACAGACAGACAGAAGAAGACAGAAGAAGAGCAGAAGAGAGACAGACAGAAGAATGAATGATAGTAACAGAGTAAGTAAGCATTACATTAAGTTAAGAGAGAGAGAGAGAGAGATTATACATAAGTATGTATGTATACATAAAGCTCTGACAAGACCCAATATAACCATAAGTTAAAGACTGCAGTATACTGTTTGCATGAAATTTGATTTTTTAAAAGGAGGGGGTGTCAAATTATCTTCTTCTTTTTTTATCTATATTGAATCAACGATATTGTACAGACCCCTTCAGACTGGGTCATTGGTCTTTCTGAATAAACATTCTTCTTCTTCTCTTCTTCTTCTTCTTCTTCTTCTTCTTCTTCTCTTCTTCTTCTTCTTCTTCTTCTTCTTCTTCTTTCATCTCTCCTCTTCTCCTTCTCTTCCTCCTCTCTTCTTCTTCATCTTCTCCTTCCTTCTCCCTCTCTTGTTTCAAGGCTGTGACGGACAGGGCCCTAATGAAGGGAGACAGAGCGGTGCGGTGAGGTGAGCCAGTGAAGTGTTTTGCCGTGACCAGCAGCGTGCACAAGTGGCCGACGGTCGCCATTGTTGTAGGGAGGCTGGAGCAGAAATAAGAGGAAAATGACAGACTCAGGTGGGCACAGGTGGAAGGGTGGGTAGGTAGGTAGATGGGTTGGGTGGGGTGGATGGATGGCTGACCCTTAGTGGCGGTCTTACTGTATGTAGACTAGACTTCAGTCTAGCTAGCCTGTCGTGGTATTACTAGTACCGAACCTTGTAGGCTACAGTAAGATAGTGATGTGTGTGAATTTGTGAATGAAGAGAGGAAGGAGATAGATATACGGGGCAGACAGAGAGGAAGACGACAGACAGACAGACAGACAGACAGACAGCGACATACAGAGAGGCAGACGGAGATACGCACAGACAGATAGACAGACAGGCAGGCAGAGAGGCAGGCAGACAGATAGACAGGCAGACAGACAAACAGGCAAGGCAAATTCTTTTATTTCGAGGATAATGAATATGCACGCGTGTGCTTTTTTACATCCAGTCCAGCAGACAGACAGAACAGTAAATAGACAGAGCAAACAGCAACAGGGCAACAGACAGTAAATAGCAGACGTCAGAAGACAGAGATACAGACAGACAGACATACAGACAGGCAAACAGACAGACAGCAGGCAGGCAGAAAAAGAGACAGACAGGCAGGCAGACATACAGACAGGCAAATAGACAGACAGACAGACAGACAGACAGACAGACAGACAGACAGACAGACAGACAGACAGACGGAAAAAGAGACAGACAGGAAGACAGACAGACAGAGACTCAGACTCACTCTCAGATGGTTCATTCATTTAGAGGCAAAGTGTCCTTAGAAAGGGTTATGCAAACATAATGATAACATAATTACTGGAGTGGACACAGTAAGAACCTGACTATCAACAACAACAACAACAATCTGATTGCATAGTATATAACAAAAAAGATTCTCACGTCATAACAAAGTCTGTAAGCTTAAATAAATGCTTTGTGTGTGTGTGGTGTATATCTATCTATCTATCTTCTATCTATCTATCTATCTACTCTATCTATCTTCTCTCTCTCTCTCTCTCTCTCTCTCTCTCTCTCCTCTCTCTCCTCTCTCTCTCTCTCTATATTATCTATCTATATATATATATATATATATATATATATATATATATATATATATATATATATATATATATAATAGAGGCAAAATTACCGACAAATTCAACAGAGATGATGACATCAACGAACTTGATTTAAAACAATGATGGCTGTCCATAATATTTGGGCTTTGAAAAATTGCTCTCGAATCCGTTGTTAGCACACAGCAAGAGAGAGAGAGAGAGGGGGGGGGTGTTAGGGTGATGATGGAGGAGGGAGTAATGGGAAGTGTGAGAAGGGGAGGGCCAAGGATAGGATGAGAGGAGGGGAGGGGGCAGGAGGGTATAGAGCATTTAACCTTGTTTTAGGATGGGATCTTTTTTTAATGGTTTGGTTTTGGTTTTTCTTTTTGATAGGGGGGGGGGTGATTTTTTTTCATTGAAGTTCTATCCAAACTTCTGACGTGAACGAGCAAAAGCGTCAGCGTGTGTCAAAGCAAATAAGTGTGTGTACGCCTGCGTGCATCAAAAGTATGTTGTGCACATACATATGCACTAGGATGTTAAATAACAGGAGGGGGTCGGAAGAGATAAGAGAGACGCAGTGCCCTTATTGACTCTGTGTGTGTGTGTGTGTGTCTGTGTGTCTGTGTGTCTGTAAGTGTAAATATGCATGCACGTGCGGGGGTGTGTTATGTGTATGTAAATATGCGTGCATGTGCGGACGTGTGTGTGTGTATGCATGCATGTGCTGGTGTGTGTATGTGTGTGTTTGTGCGGCCTTTATTTAGGGAACTAATGCATGCGTGCTTGGCATATGTATGTGCATGCTCACTGTATGTATGTATGTATGTATGTATGTATGTATGTATGTATGTATGTATGTATGTATGTATGTATGTATGTATGTATGTATGTATGTATGTATGTATGTGTGTATGTATATCATGTAAGTTTGTCAGTCTGAGCAAAGCTACTACGACCTGTGTGTGGCCTTCATGAATACATGTTTACTTCCCCCAACATCCAAGTACGGTGCCATTTAGTTTTGTGTTTTTTTCTTAACTGATGGCTTGAGAGGTGTGGATATTGCTTTTTTTTTTAAGTTTCGTTTTTATTTTGTTTTTGGAGGTGGGGCATGGAGATGGAGGGGGCTGTTTTGATTTGCTGCGCTTTGTTTGGTTTGGGGTGGGGGAGGGAGGGGGATAGGTGGGGGTGGTGGGGGGGTGGGTGGTGGGTTGGTGTGTGTGTGTGTGTGTGTGTGTGTTGTGTGTGTGTGTGTGTGTGTTCTGTTTTATTTTGTTTTAGGGGGGTTGTTTTGTTTTATTTTTTGCTGCTGTTGTTTTCTTATGCGTTGTTTTTCGGGGGAGATGGGGGGTTGTTTGTTGGGGGGGGGGGGTTAGATTTGGGAGTGTCTGTAAGATTTTTTTGTTAAACTTTAGTGTTAGTCTAGTGATGTGTCACGACAGAACAATGCTAAAATCGCCTCATTTGCGGCTACAGAATTTTGTTGCTGCTGTTATTTGACCCTGAATGTCTTGTGTCTGTCGATTCCTGGGCTCCAGGGTTAAGCGGTGTGTCAGGCTGCGTTAGTCTGGCATGAAAAAATATATAAAAAAAAGAAGAGGATTTCAAGATTTGAAACTTGTTGTTGTCTTTCTGTGTTTTTCAGTCCGCACTCTTTGATGTCCCCCCCCCCCCCCCCTCAATCCTTCCCTGTATATATAACAATAATGTGGTACACCTACACAAAAGGGTTTCCCGTTCGCTTTTTGGTGTTATGTCACCACGTCGTCTTTGATTATGTTACTCGCAAAATTGAATAATTTCTTCTCTTTTTTTGAAATTTTGTTCGCTGTCAAACTTTCACTTTTTTCTTATAAAATGAACATGCTGAAGTTTTTAGTACTTTTGCCCATATCTTTGGGATGGGTGGGGGTGTCTTGTTGATTTCTTTTTCTTTCGTT
>CM060316.1:114545269-114555269 GCA_030674155.1 Stramonita haemastoma
TTCCAGGATAACGGAATAAGCACTCGAGTGGGTTTTTTGTGTTTTTTTTACATCAAGCCCCAGTGTGTATGCAGTTTTGTCAGTTTGTGGTCTGTTCCCACTGGCACACAATGGCTGAAAAGTGGAGCGGTTTTAATGTGTGGGCTAGAGGACTTTTGGAGTGAGTGGAGTCAGCACTGATTAGGTCTCTACTGCCTTTTTCATATTGTTCTAGTCCCCCCCCCCCCCTCTCTCTCTCTCTCTCTCTCTGGTAGTGAAAGCCAAAGCACCATCTGTTCAGGTCTTATCCTATATGGACCAGAAATCACAGCATCCCATTTTGGAGCAGAGGCAGAGACCCGCAGAGAAAAACACACACAGAGAGTTATCTGTTTGCTACTATTCAAAACTCCTCCTCCTCCGCATCTTACTCCTCCCCTTTCTCCCCCATCTTTTCCTTCCGTCCCCTCCCACCCCCCAACTTTGTACTGGACGTACTCTCCTTTCAACCCACTTTTGCATTGTACTCATCTCTCTCTCTCTCTCTCTCTCTCTCTCTCTCTCTCTCTCTCTCTCTCTCTCTCTGTGATTATGAATGGAAAGTCAATCGTAGGCAGATGGGGGCGTGTGTGTCCATCTGCTCTGAAGAGGGGGAGATAACTGTTGTTGGGCTAATGGCAGGAAGTGGGGTGTTGTAACTGTTGCTTCTTCACGTTGATTGCACACACACTCAGTTTTGGGGTTTGGACCTGAGAGAAACCATTCTTAGGTCTGGCTATTTTTAGTGTTATCTAGAGGTAGTGGGAGGGGATAGGGAGAGTATCAATGACAAATTGAGTATAAAAAAAATGTTTTATCATCTTTGCTCATGAAATTGTTTGATTTATATGGGGGGGGGGGGTTGTTATTGTAATTCTGCTGCTAGTTGCTTATTGCTGCTGCTTCAGCTGCTACTGCTACTGATGATGATAATGACAACAATGATGATGATGGTGATGATGATAACAACTGCAATGATGATGATGATGATGATACTGCTACTATCCTTGTTGTAGAAGTCACTACTTGTGTTGTTGTTTTCTTTGTTGTTTGTTTATAATTATGTTTTTCACTATTGTCTTTAGACAAACAACAAATGGACACCACAGTGGCTATAAAGACACTTTTGAATTTTTCTCCAAAAATACATATATGCATACATAGACATGTCCTTTTTACGCTAAAGATAAAATATTCCAGAAGCTTCAAGACATGAAAGATGATTGTTCATAACCAGATTTTGTAACAGAGCAAGAGGGGCAAAGAACACAGTGCATAGTGGTAACTGCTAGACAGCAGATAATGTAAAGGAGTCTTATAACCAATGTGGTTGTAGGGGAGCGAAGCTTCAGAGACTTCAGGTTTTCTAGGGGCCAGCATATTGAGGGCGGCAACCATCTCCTCTCCCTTGCTGCTTTACCTTTCCTGGCCCTAAAGAGGGCAGGTACCCATTTACAGCTGGGTGAACTGGGGGACTGTATGAATGCCACAGCCTGCAAGCAAACACCACCCATCCACTTGGTAACCACCTAGATGCTGCTTAACCTTAGCTTGGGGAAAGCAGTGCTCTGACCACTGAGCTATCTGGCGATTAACCCCACCCTCTGCCAAAGAGTTCCTCCAACCTTAGCCCCGCCTTCCTTTTTGTGGTCATTCACTCCCCCCTGGAGCTCTCTAGATGAGAGATAGAAACAGAATAGCTGTCATGAGGCAATTCCCCTAGAGTGGGTGTACTGTTCCTGTGTGGGAGGTTCTAACCTCTCTCTCTCTCTCTCTCTCTCTCTCTCTCTCTCTCTCTCTCTCTCTCTCTCTCTATATATATATATATATATATATATATATATATATATATATATATATATAGTTTTAGCTTCAACAATTCTACCATTGTAATATTTTTGGGGTGGCCCGAGGTGCTGAGGTGGGAGAACTTGCTGGAGCATGGGACCTCCGACTTTCTGGCTCGCAGCTGCAATCCTGATATCAGAGCAATCTGGAAAGGACTATAATCAGACTAAAACAAAACAAACACACACACACACACACACACACACACACACACACACACACACACACACATACACACACACATATAATATATATATATATATATATATATATATATATATATATATATATATATATATATATATATATATACCCCTCCATTCACCCTGCTTTCATCTACCTCCATAATTGATGAATAACTTAATTCTAATGAATTACAGTAAGTTAGTACTTTCTGGTATATAAAAAGGTAAAGGTGTTCCATAATCTATGTAATCATAGGGGAGCCAGGTGTCGGAGACCTCACCTTCTCTAGAAGCCAGCACATTGAGGGTGGCACCCATCTCCTCTCCCTCCCTGGTTTACCTTCCCTAACACTAAAGAGGGCAGGTACCTTTTTACAGCTAGGTGAACTGGGGGACTGTACTGAAGCCAAGGCACCACCCATCCAGTTGGTAACCATGCTGGATGCTGAAAGCCAGCCCTTGACCACTGAGCTATCCCCTGTTCTTTCTGATATATACAGAGATCTCATTGAATAAGATTGGTTAAAGAAAATCAAACACAAAGATCATGCTATTAATCAACACAAATTTGTGTCAAAT
The DNA here is from genome assembly GCA_030674155.1 of Stramonita haemastoma. NCBI lineage: Eukaryota > Metazoa > Mollusca > Gastropoda > Neogastropoda > Muricidae > Stramonita > Stramonita haemastoma. The sequence continues at coordinate 114,547,900 of CM060316.1, forward strand.
TCATTTAGAATGCAAGGACCAAATAAAGGGGAGAAACGACTGTTATTTATTGTGTTGAGAAAATGGCTAAACCAGTCTAATCAGAGGGCTGATACTGTTTTAGAGTCATTTCAACATACTTTCATATTCAAACTAGTTAGGAAAGCAACCTCTGCATTGGTAAAAATAAATAATAATAATAATAATAATAATGTTTTATCATTCATCTGGTTCAAGAGGATTTTTTCTCCAATATTACATCAGTCCCCACTCCACTCCCTCGCCCCCTTAAACAAAAAGTCTTTTGGATAAGGTTATAAACCAAGATCCTATGCAAATGCATGCAGAACATCTTGTAACACAGTAAAACTGGCTTTTGTACAATAAAACCCTACTTTTGTGCCTGTGGGAACAATTACAAAATTTACAAACCTTGCATACACATGGAGACTGGATGGAAAAAAAAGTATGAGTGCTTGTTCCATTATCCTCAAAATCAAATAATAATATCAATGATACTCATACTAATACTAATACTAATACTAAGAAGAAGAAGAAGAACTGTCAGAATGCTTAGAGACATAATATTATTCCTGGTACTCAGAGCTGCGTCAAAGACGGTCAAATTTTCCATGCATACACAATTCATTTGAGATGGCTTCTTCCAATTAATTAACACTTTTGAGCTGTGGCTGTCTTGAATTTTCCAGGCTGACAGCACTGATAGGGGAGTAGGTTGTGTACTGAACAGCGTGTACAACAAGGCCCTGTTGTTCTGTACTCTGTTTGTCTGCTTTCAGTAATGGTTTCCTGCTGTTGTCTAAGATGCAGATTGAGTAGTTTTCATCACCATTGTTTTCCTTCTGACTGATGTGGTTCACTGCTAATATTATACAAAAGAAAACTCAGAGAGAGAGAGAGAGAGAAAGAGAGAGAGAGAGAGAAGAGAGAGAGAGAGAGAGAGAGAGAGAGAGAGAGAAGAGAGAGAGAGAGATCAAATCAAATCAAATCAAATCAAATCAAATCAAATCAAATCGAATCAAAATTTTATTTTTAGATGGTACATTGAGTAAGCAATAAATTTGCTTTTTTTCATCAAGCCGTCTATCTAGCTAAAAAAGAAAAACAAAAAACCAAACAAACCTAACAAACAAAACAAAGGAAAAAAAAGAAAAAAAAACAAGGAGAGAGAGACAGAGAGACAGAACTCGGAACTCGGAAATTTAATTGATATAGGCCATTGCCCCAATCAAATACAAAACAGCAATGAAAATAAACAAAACATATTCATACATGGGGTGCCTTGTTCGAATATCCAAAACAAATATTAGCATAGCACAAATGCAGTCAAGACGTTGTTTGAGAAAGCTGCTTTTTCCTTAAATCAAAGGCAAATGCAATGTACTTTGAGAGCTCTATGATGTTTTCAGCACCAAATGGATTAATGGCTGTCTTTACAAGTGGAAAGTGAACATTTTGAATGTGAGGTAGATATTTATACCTTAATGAGTTATACATTGGGCACTTGAATAAAAAGTGGTGTTCATTTTCAATCGAGTCAGGACAAAAGTAACAATTTTTCTTATTTGCATCTTTACAGTATCGGTATCTGTGGCTGTTGATAGGGGATACACCACATCTAAACCTTGCCAGGGCACATTTATACATACTGATATATATAACATCCAAATACTTTTCTCTTTCTAGGCAACTCTTAAAACTGCTATACAATGAAAATCTGTCACTGACATTCAAGTGTTCATCCCATCTCTGGCAGAAGCAGTCAGAAGACGATTTTTAAACTCTTTTTTAAACCATGTTTCATGCCCACATCCAAACAACCACACATGCCCAAAACCATTCTGACACAACAACGACTTAATATGTGTGACCCACGTTACTTTCCCACGTTCGTGTAGATCAAGCAACATGTTATAGGATTTCTTGGAGTACAGCGTATCAGCCTGCTTTAAGAGCCTGAACCAATAAGTGAGACACTTCACTGCAGATACAATAAACAGTGGATAGCGACCAAGTTCGCCATACACCATGTCGTTTGGTGTCTGGGTAGGGACATTGAGAACTTTTTTGCATGCAAACAAGTGAATACGTTCTACTTTTTCGTAATGTTTATACCCCCATATTTCTGATGAATATAACAAGCTTGGTACTATCTGCGTATCAAAAAGCTTAAAGAAAATTTGTGTTGAACTAGTGTCTAATCTTTTCATAGTTTTTAATAATTCAAAAGTACCTTTCTTTGCTTTCAAAGCGAAACTGTCAATAGCATCTGTAAAACTTAACCGAGTTGAGAAAGTAAGGCCCAGGTATTTGTAGCTGTTCACAACTTCCAATTTATTTCCACCATACCACCAAGATTCTCTCTTTGCAACATGTCCCCCCTTTCGAAAAATAATTATTTTGCTTTTCTGTATATTCACTTTTAGCTTCAGCCGCTCAACAGAAGTATACAATAAATTCAGTTGATTTTGTAAACCAGTAACAGTGGATGCAATCAGAGTAAGGTCATCTGCAAATAACAAAAAAAAGATTTCAGTTTCAGTTGGTGACAACTGTAAGCCATGCTTACCTCCTGTAATTATGTCATTTGCTAATTCGTTTACAAACAAAGAAAAAAGCATAGGAAACGCCAAACAACCCTGCCTAAGTCCCTGAAAACAGCTGAAATAACCAGTGAGATTACCATCGCATCTTATACATGCCTTTACTTATGCATACATGGATCTTAGAACATTTATCATACGCCGCTAACTCCAGCACGAAACAAAACACACCAGAGAATTGAATGATTAACTGTATCGAACGCCTTCTGAAAATCAATAAAGGCCACAAAGAGTTTAGTGCTTTTTGTAAAACATTTTTCGATCATTGTGATCCACTGTTGAGCGATTCTTACATAAACCAGCCTGGGTATCTGTAATGACCGAATTATGCTCGGACCACGTCGTGAGCCTCTTGTTAATGATGTGCACGTATACTTTGTTCAGAACACTTAATAAAAAGATAGCTCGGTAATTGTTCGGATCTTCCTTGTCTCCTTTTTTAAATAAAGGTACGATTATTGCTTTCGTCCATTCTACGGAGGAAAAGAGCTTTAGAAAACAAAGTGTTGAAATATTTATGTAAAAAAGGCAGAATAACATCCTCAGCTGATTTTAGTATCTCTCCTAAAATCTCGTCTGGTCCAGTTGCTTTTCCTGCTTTCAAGTTTTTCAACGCTGCTTTAATTTCACCTTGACTTATCTCCCCATCAAGCATGTCATCGTAATCATCGTTAGGTGTGGGAATCTCCGAATCAGAGTCAGATTGCCTGCAGTCTGAATGCTCGGTAGTACCGTTAAGCACTTGTTTGAAGTGCTCAATCCACTCATCGTCCCTGATGGAATCAGACACATAGGATCTAGGTTTATTTTTACGCACCTCTTCCCAGAATTCTCGCGGACAATGTAGCGAGTTCAAAAGAGCATCCAGGCGGTTTTTCTTGTACATGTTTTGTTTAACATGCAGCAATTGTTTATACTGTTTTCTGATACTTTGGTAGGCAATTACGTCTTCCGTTGTTTTAGTTCTTCTGAATTTGCGTAGTGCTCGTCTAGCTTCAGTTTTTAGAACATGACACTCATGGTCAAACCATGGTGATTTTTTGTAAACTTTTTTCCCAACAACATATACCTTTTTCATACAGTTGGCTGCTTCCAGCAAAGCCTTTGTGAAAATATCAAGCGAGCTATTGATGTTGTTTGCAATTTCGAGTGACGCAAGAGTTAATTTATGTACAAAATCGGTGGAGGGGATATTTTGTTTAAACAAGTCACACAAGCTTGTGTCCCATACGAACTTATCGCGTACATTAACGTTATTTTCTGTACTTTTGTCAGTATTGACAACAGACTGGCGACAAGATAAAGTTGTTTGCAATGGCATATGGTCAGAATCAACCCTGTCTTCTACTTTTAATTCAACAAATAAAGAAGCAAGAGATTGTGAAGTGACAAAATAATCAATCACACTGTTCCCGTGTGCAGAGATGTAAGTGTAAGCCCCATCTTTATCCCCATTTCTGCAACCATTCAATATGTACAAGTCAAGACACACACACATTTCCAAAAACCTTTTTCCAAAATCGTTTATGGTCTTATCCAGAGAGGATCTGGTCTCCACCAGGAGATCCTGGTCATGGAGGGGGTCATCAACATACAGCTGCCCGCTTTGAAAGGAGGGCTGACACTCGCCAGTTCTGGAGTTAAAATCACCGCACATTATGACGTCATAATTGTTGAGATCTTCACAAAGATCACAAATACAACTTTCTAATTCATCAATATGGCAACGAGTGTTGCGTTCATTATAGAATACAGAAAATGCAGGTGGAATATAGACAGAAACAAAAAGAATGTCCTTTTCCCACCCCAGTAATTCCTTTGCTATCTTTAGCACTACAACATTCTCTGTAGCCACACTGATCTGCTGTACAAACTGCTCCAGTCTCTTAGGAACAAGGACAAGCACACCACCAGCTCGGCGGCCAAACATTGATAATTTCGTTGCCGAGAATTGAAACTTAATGTAGTCTGGAAAATGATGTGTTAAATCAAACGAGGAATCAATAAATGTTTCTACAAGTGTCACAAAATCGAAATTTTCCACAAACTTTTTCCACCCCCCATCTCCCAGCAGTTTACTTAACCCACACACATTGTAGGACAGAAAGGACAGGTTCATACACCTGAAGGACTGACTACCTTGAGGCTGGCCACACCCCTATCTGGTGGTAGTGCCGGGCACACCACTGGTGCCGGGCTGTGAGACGTCCATAGGAACTGATCTGTCAGTTCTGTAGGGTTTCCGTTTACCCCCCTGTCGTGTGTTGCGCTGTCTGTCCGAGGGTTGATTTGACTGCTGGCTGTTTGCAGGTTGATGTTGACTTGGCGGGGATGACCGAACAGCGTCGCTGTACGAATCAAACCGCCCGGGCGTGACTGGAACCGTGGTCTTTGTCGGTGCCTTTCTGATGGTGTTGTCTGACAGGTCAAACGTGTAGATGGCGTCATCCGTCTTCAGTTTGTCGAAATTGAGGAAGGCCTTTTTCCAATCACTCTTCAAGGTCTTCTGAAGTGAGATCAGTCCCTGTCTTTTGCGTCGAACTGCCTGTGAGAAATCTTCACGCATGGTGATGTGTGTCCCTTTCAGCTTGCTGCCACAGCTCAAGACACGCTGCTTGTCTTTGAAAAACCGAAAGGCAACGATAATCGGATAATCGCCTTTCCCACCCGGTGTGCGCTGTCGATGACGACGTTGTCCTTGATCCCCATGGTGTTGTGGATGATGTCCCCCACCTTTCTCTCGCAGTCCTCCCAGGTTTCCCGGACTGCCGTAGGGATGCCCCAGAACAGCAGATTACACCTCCTGCTTCTGTTTTCAGCCATGTCCAACTTCTCCTCCAGGTCAGCAACTCGGGAATGAAGTTTTTCATTTTCTGCTTCAACCGCTTCACATTTGTTGAACAGTTCATCCACATCAGCTTGCAGTATGTCCTGCTGGTGGGAAACTTCATCAAGTCGGAAGCCAATTTTTTCATCAAGTTTCTGAAGCTGGTCTCCCAGAGAGGATTCAAGCCTGGTTCGCGATGGAAAACGTGTCATGGTTGTTGTCAAAAACTGCAGTGTTTTTTGTAACTCTGCAAAATTGCAGTTTCCATCAGTCAGAGTCTGGCTGGCATGATTTCCATTTTGCCTCCTGTATTCTGTTTTGCACTGTCACTGTGTACAGTGTCAAGGGCCAGGGTTAGGTTCAACACAGCCGATCAACAGCAAGGTGAGTAGAGTGGCCAGTGTCAACTGTGCAGCAACAATGTCAGCATGCATCCCTTTGATTCGTTTTCTTGCGATTTCTGCTTTTCTGGACAAAATTTTGCACAAAATTGCGGAAAATTTGCCGATAGATGCTGGATAGGTATCAAGTGCACAGGTCATGGTGTTTTTAATGTATAATTAACACTGGATAATTAACAATTTAATTAATATACAGAGAGCGATGTGAAAATGCGTCAGACCTGTTCAGTGAACATTTTTCACACACCCCCCCCCCCCCCCCCCACAGAGGGACAGAGAGAGACAGAGAGAGACAGAGAGGAGAAGAGCAGGGAGGGAGAATGGGGAAGAGAGGGAGAGATGGATAGGATCTGTGGTACAGAGGTAAGCACCTAGAAAGCAAAAGTCAGCCAGCCGCCATAGGCAATGGTTAGCGCCTTGGGTTAGGGCCTTGGGTTCCCGACTGGAAGGTCGCAGGTTTGATTCCCATAAGAGTCATAGGGATTTTTCAGACTCCTGTAGGCTCCTACCCAGAGTGAGTGTGCTGTGGGTTCAGTGGGAAGACTGGGATGGTCACACAGTCGAGCTTCATCCACTTTACAGATGCTAATTTGATAATGCTGCTCAAATTACCTGACCAACACTGCAGGTGTCTATCTCTGGGACCTGGTTGACACCGGGATATATTATGACAGTGAGCTAGAATACAGCCTTATCAAGTAATCTCAAAGGGATGCACTTCCACAGTAGCATCACTACATCATCCTCATCATCATTGATCATCATGCAATAATAAAAATTGCCTTTCCTTGGGTAGCCCATTGCTTTGGTCTCATGGAGACCTCAGATTTGGTTTCCCAAACACTCCTGTGCTTGTGGTGAATTTGTGTCAAAGCCTTTGGGGTTGGAGGTTCCCAGGACAGTCGTTGGAGGGACGTTGTGGTGGTCGCCACCTCAGATGGGTAACTCACTCAGTCTGGCTCTGTGACTAAGCTAATATTGTCATTAGTAGGGGGCTTAGTAGGTGGTGTCTTGCGTATGTTAACTCAGAACAGGCATCAGTGAACATCACCAAAGTGACTCAGCAGAAGTGCAGGGCCCCTCTGGCTAGTAGCCAAAGTGGCCTAACATTGATGGGCTCCCAGTGGAATCCTGACCCCGGGATGAGACATAATGAATCAGGGAATGGCTGGGCGGGGAGATTGAGATGAGGGTGTGGGAGCAACAGGACAGGGACGTCACAGAAGAGGAGGCACAAAAAAGAAGAAGAAAATAAAGCAAAAATCCAGGTCGGAGGTGTGGGAGTGGGGGTTGTTCGAATCTGGTTTGGGCCCAAAACTTTTCCCCCATTATTAGACAATGAGAGGTGGTCTGTGTCGCCCCCTAATGGGACAACACTTTGAAACCCCCCCTTCCCTCATACACCAGCTTCAACTCCTCCTCCAAGGAATACCACGAAGTACACAGGTCACATGGAACCAAAACGAAACAAAAACCAAACAGGACAATAAAACATCACAAATGGCCAGAGGATGCAACCTCCTCCTCCGAGGAACTGCA
>CM060316.1:114560269-114565269 GCA_030674155.1 Stramonita haemastoma
GCTGAGAGGAAGGGGAGGGGGGGGTGACTGGGGAGGGGCATGGCCTTGGTACTGTGAGTACTGCAAGATAAACACCAAGTGTTTACATGAAAATGAACTACAAGCCACCTGGAGAAGTTGAAAACATTCTGTACATATGTATAAAGTAGTGTAAAAAAAAAGTTCAGGAACTTACTGGACTAGGGAAAAAATGTTATCTGTATATTCCATGATCGTGATTGTGACAGTGTAGTGTGTGCAGTTCAGTGGTTCCCATTGATAATATTACATTCATGGGATGCTGGAAGAAAACTTGTATAGTTCCTATGTTTGCCCCTGTTTTTTGTGATTCTTGTAAAGTTTTTTTGTTGTTGTATTTGTTGCATGCATTGCCTAAAAATCATAGGCCCATCAGTGGGATCACCACTTAAAATCAGAGCAGTTATGTAATTTGACACCATAATTAACATATTCTTTTTTATGCAATATAGATTTTTATGCACGCATATAATGGGCAGTCATTTACCCACACAATGCAATAGTTTCATAAGAAATGGGCTTCAAACTAAAAAGATATGAGGATTTTACTATGATGACCCAGTGCACACTGCACTCAGCTGCTGCAGGGCTGGTCCACAGAGACTGCAGTGCAGCTGCACCCTTGGGGTACAAAGTGTTAAAAGAAAGTTTAGAAACCACTTTGTCAGACATTACAGCTAACTGTGATAATAACAATCTTGTTTTTTATATAGATGAATCTCGAGTTGCAACCCTGTTCAAAAAGTTAAATGTAAATAAAGCTGTAGGGCCTGACAATATCTGTGGAAACCTCTTAAAACTACGTGCTGATCAGTTGTCATTTGATTTTTGCCAGGCTGTTTTCATTGTCATTAAATACTGGAGCCATTCCATTCCATCTGGAGAAAAAAATCCACCATCTGTCCTGTTCCAAAAACAAAAAATACTAAAGTTTTGAATGATTACAGGCCTGTTGCCTTAACATCCATAGTTATGAAAAGTTTTGAGTGCATTGTTTTTCAATACCTCTTGCCACTAGTTAAAGATGCACTTGATCCTTACCAGTTCACTTACAAGCAAAACAGAAGTACAGATGATGCAACAATTTCACTTTTGAATCATATTTACACACACCTTGAAAATAACAATTCTTTTGTTCCAATTCTTTTGTGACCAGGCGGTTAATCATATTACTTCCCATGCAATTGGAACTGCCAATGGTAGCATGGTACATCTAAATTTGTATCCATACCTGCCAAATGTGCCATGTTCTGTATTGTTGGGGGGTGGTTGAAAACCCTCCATTGCATGTACTTTGCCCATAGCCATAAAATGTAGAATTTATGCAGCCTCTTTTCAGATGCCACATTCCCATTGTCTAACTGTGCTGTCATTGCTGAGAAGTTGTACAGAGATGCAGAGACCATCAGATCAAATATCTGCACTCTGTTACACACTTTTTATTGATTTTTCTTCTGCATCTAACACATTCAGCCACATCTTATTGCCCAAAAGCTTGTGACACTCAAAGTTAACCCTAAACTCATTTTATGGATTGTTAATTTTTTAACTAATCCATTTCACACTGAAAAAAAATGTGTTTCCTGTTTCTCTCTTTCTTGACCTTTGCACAGGATAGCAGCATGGTGTGTGCCTCTGTGTTTGTGCCTCTGTGTTTGTGTGACGTTTTCGTGTGTTTTTCTTTCATTATCTATAACAATAGTTACATCTCTGCATTGGTCTCTTCAACAAGTATTCAATGGTCAGACGATTTACTTGTATATTATTTGCTTTCTGAAATATTTCAATTTATTATTTTGATATTTTGATACATTTTTCGAAACTCAATTGATTTCATGATTTGTTTTCACCTGACATTGCTGGTCTTTGTGACCCAGTGCACTGTAACCCTGCTGCAGCCTGAACTTTTTCACGAAATACAGGATCTCAAAATACCTCCACCACCACCACCACCCAGCGTCCACCATTCCACTGCCATGATACAAACTGCTCAAGACTTAAAGACTTTTTCACGTGTTTATTACCCCATACAAAATGAACTTATACAGCACATTTCTAGTTTGGGTATCAACTGCTGCAAAACCAGACGAGGAACACGGCAGGCAAACGTCATCACCTGTGGCGTGCTTCCCCTTCATCTGCCTCCCCCACCACTTCTGAGTCACTGCCACAACCACCCTATCCAAAGACAACACCCCTTGGCTTCGTCCTTCAGCTGCTTCTTTGTGTATATGTGACTCTGACAATGTTTGTTCTGACCATAATGTGAATCATAATATGCATAAGACAACAAATTCCTTAACTGATTCAGTTCCTCCACCATCTTCCACACCTGACACACCATCCAAACTCTGGTCTGCTCTTCCACTGCACACATCTCCTCCTTCATCCCCATCCTCTTCCTCTGATAGTCCCCTCACTCACCACCGCCATCTTCAACCTCTTTGTCTCCATCTAACCATCTTCACTTATGTCTACTTAATGCGCAATCGTCTGCCCAGAGGGTAAAGCTGACTTCCTTTCCGACTTCCTATCCGAACAGAACATCGATCTTGCTTTCCTCACAGAAACCTGGCTCAACCCACAAGGTCATGAACCAATAATTGAACAGCTGACACCACCTGGCTACACGACTCTTTCTTTCCCCCGACTCTCCATGGAGGTGGCATTGCTGTCATCTACAAAGACACTCTGCATCCAGCTCTTTCTTCCTGCTACTCTCTCCCTTTTTCACCTGAATCTTTTGAAGTCTCTGAACTCAACCTCAACTTACCAGGCCATTCTAATACTTTCTGCTGTCTGTACTGTCCTCCTAGCCGTAAAAACAACCTAACATCTTAGTTTTCCACCAAGAGTTTCAGTCCCTCCTTGATCACTACACCTTGTCTCCCAAGAAACTTATCATTTTCGGTGACTTCAACTTCCACTTCGACAACCAGTCTTCTCCCGATGTCAAACGTCTTTTTCTTTCCTTGTCTAACCACTCTCTTTCCCAGCTAGTAAATGAACCAACACATAGATCAGGCCACATCTTAGACTGGCTCATCACTGATGCCTCACTAAATCTCATCACATCCGTATCTGTCACTAATGAACTGCTTTCTGATCATTCTGCTATCCTTTTCTTTCTCAACATCGCAAAGCCTATCAAAAAGAAAAAGCACATTACCCGTTGCAACCTCAAGGCTATCAATATTCAAACCTTTTCTTCCCAAGCTGCTGAATGCCTATCACAAACTCCTGATAACACTGACCCTTCTACACACTACAGTAATGTTCTCAATCAACTCTCGATGAGCATGCACCTTCTTCCGACCTTTTCCTGCGCCCTGTGCCCCATGGTACACTCATGAAATTTTGGTTGCAAAGCGCAAACGCGGACAGCTAGAGCGGCAGTGGCACAAAATAAAAACTGAAATTAACAGACAGCTTTTACTAAAACAAACCAACAAAGTCAAATCCTTAATCCATTCAGCTAAGACAAATTTCTATTCTGCTCAAGTTCTCAATGCTACATCAATGAAATCTCTTTTTTCCCTCACCTCAACTCTTCTTGGATCTGATAAGGCAATTTCTCTGCCTTCCGCTTACAGCCATTCTGAACTTCCTGCTATTTTTTCTTCCTTCTTCTCTGACAAAGTCCGCTATATTCGTTCCAGACTGGATCAGTCTTCTTTCCAACCTGTGCCTCCTGATCCCCAGTTCACTGGCACTCCTCTCCTTTCCCTTCATCCAGCAAGGGAGAGTGAAATCATGACAATCTTGAAAGAAATGACGATAAAATCATGCGATCTTGATCCAATACCTGCTTCTCTTTTCACTCAGTGCCTTCCACAGCTTATACCCACCATCACGAAAATTGTAAACTCATCTCTTCTTTCAGGGATTTTTCCACCAGCTCTCAAAACTGCAATAGTTACACCTCTACTCAAAAAGCACGACCTTGACCCTAACACTCTGAAGAACTATAGACCTGTTTCCAATCTGCCTTTTATCTTTAAAGTCCTTGAAAAAGTTGTTCTGAAACAACTCAACAGCCATCTCCATTCCAATAGTTTCCCCCCCTCCCCCCCCCCCTTTCCAGTCTGCATACCGCATCAACCACAGCACCGAAACCACCCTAGTCCACACCTTAAACTCGCTTCTACATGCTTCTGACTCAGGGAAAATCTCCCTTCTCACTCTTCTCGACTTATCTGCAGCATTTAACACTATTGACCATTCAATTCTTCTCTCCCGTCTCCAAAACACTTTCGGTATTAAAGGCACTGCCCTCACCTGGTTTAGTTCGTACCTGACAAACTGTGGCAGTAAACAAGATTCATCCCACACCAACCAAACTAGAATGCGGAGTCCCTCAAGGATCTGTTCTAGGCCCTGTTCTCTTTACTCTCTATACTGCTCCCCTGTCACATGTTATTATCCGTCATCAGATCAACCATCACTTTTATGCAGACGACTCTCAGATTCTAAGCTGATACACCTGAAAATCTGCCTTCTCTCTTGACAAATATGTCCAACAGCCTTCAAGATATCCAAAACTGGATGATACAGAACAAATTACAATTAAACGCAGAAAAAACCGAATCTATGCTTGTAGGGACCAAACACAAACTGTCTTTTATCACAATAACTTCAATAGAATTCGGCAATATATCGGTCCCTCTATCCAGTGCTGTAAAGTATCCAAGAGTCATTATCGACAACACACTCTCCATGCAAAGATTCATCACCCAGACCTGTCAGTCATGCTACTATCAACTACGGCGTATTAGTGCAATTCGAAAGTACCTGTCCACTGATGCAACATCCAAACTAGTCACTTCTCTTATTCTTTTACGTCTAGACTATTGCAATTCTCTTTTGGCTGGTCTGCCAGCATCATCTATCCACTCCCTCCAATGCATACAAAACTCTGCAGCTCAACTGGTCCTCAGAAAGAAAAAATCTGAGCACATTACTCCTCTCTTGTAATCTCTCCA
>CM060316.1:114567769-114587769 GCA_030674155.1 Stramonita haemastoma
CTTCCTCCCCACCTGTCTTTGCTCACCCAGCAAGGCCAAGGCAACCCACACTGGTATGCAGTTACCCTGTGGCAGAGGGAGCCAACGGGCAGCAGAGCCAGTGAGCGGATCGAGTGAGCACAGATCGAGTGAGCACAGATCCAGCGAGTAAACGGGAGCACAGATCGAGTGAGCACAGATCCAGCGAGTAAACGGGAGCACAGATCGAGTGAGCGGGGGCAGAGCCAGTAAACAGGGCGGCAGAGGCGGCAGATAGTGAGCGGCAGTCCAATCTGCCTGACCCATGGGGAATGAATAAGACGGTTCCTCCAGGCAAGGGGAATAAGAGGAAATAGGGATGTGGCCAAGGCCTGGGACATAGTTCAAACACACACAGTGACAACACTGCACACTCTCACACACAGACACACAGTCTTCCCTCTGTAATATATAAAGATGGTTTTCTTTCTTTCCTATCCTGGAATATTGATGGTCTTATTACAAAGTTATCAGACCCAGATTTTGTGAGTTATGTTATCTCTTTTTATACGGTTTGCCTTGTTGAAACATTTACTGTGCCTGATTTTGATTTTGATCTACATTTCAGTGACTTGTCATTGGAGACATTAATCTAAAAGAAGTTTAAAGTCCTTTTTATTAATGTTGGCACAGTTTCATAGGATGGACCATCTGTTCTAAAGTAAATGAAACATGTGTAAGACTAACCACTAAAATTATGTAATAATTTTAGTAGTTATGTTATATTGTTTTGAGAATGTTTTATTCTTATGAGAATTGCAAACTGAATAGGGTGAGAGTGCATTTTGGTAATTGAGCTTAGTATTGTAAACTAGCTCAGTGATTGATGGTTGATGTGTGAGCATTTGAAATATGCGGTAGGATTGGTTTTGTGGTGATGTTTTTTACATTGTATGTTCTTTTTATTACAGGAACATCGTTTTTCCATCACATCGCCTTCTCTTCACATCATCCTTTAATCTCCACCCCTACCATTGTCGTCTTATTAGTGTTCTGATCTGAGATTGAATTTTGGTCAAATTTGTGTTTTGAGGACTGGACAGATTATTTTAGTTTTTTTCCATTTGTACTTGCAGTACAATTGGTGATTTGTAATGTTTTATGTTGTAGTGTAGTAGGTTGTGTTGTGAAATATATGTTGTAAACCCAACTTACTTGGTCTGGAGTGGCATTGAATGAATGTTGTTGTTCGTCACATTTGTAGTGTATTCAGTGTGGCTGCTGAGTGAGTTGAGGTAATTAATTTCACTTTACCTACTCCCTTCCTCTTCTATATTTCTTTTTTCCCTATTTTTCTAATATCCTCTTTCTATCCCCCCCTTTATCACTCCCCGGCCCATAAGTAACTGAGCCCTACTATTCTTTAGGGTTACTAAAGAAACTAGGAATTAGTCTAGGACTCTAAATTTCTGGTACCAAATTAAGCAGAACGGGAATTGGAGTGGTGACTTAGATAATTCCAGTGTAGGACCCTCTACACATAGAAACTGCTGTTGACAAATTTACAGCCTTACTGCAGAAGGCAGGGCAGTGCATGCAACACACAGTTAATATGGGAACAGTGCAAGGAAAACAAACCACTGGTTTGACTGGGAGTGCTTGCAGAAAAAGCCTGAAGCTGGCAGAGCATTAAACAAGTTCACTCCTTTACAGAAGGTGCTGAGAACCAAAATACTTACGGAGCAAAAAGGTCGAGTATCAAAATTGTATAAAGGAAAAGAAAAAGAGTTACTGGAAATCAGTTATAGATACTCTGACTCAAAGTAAAGGGGATAGCAGCACATTTTGGTCAACAATACGAAAAGTTAGGAGAAAAAAACCTAATTTACCTTCTATTTCGATAGACAGATGGAAAACACACTTTGAAAACATTCTCGCTATGGATCACATTGAGCGTGATACTAGAGATAGAGATATTGAGGAGGAAGAACTTGTTTCTGATCTAGATTAGGAAATATCTGAAGGGGAAAGGGAAATTCGACAGGCTGTTAGAAGACTTAAAATGAATAAAGCTTCTGGACTACATGATATTTCTGGTGAATTCCTAAAAACTGCAGAGCCATTCATATTGCCTTTTTTGACAAAAATGTTCAACCATATGTATACAGCTGGTTTCTATCCTATAGCTTGGACATGGTCAGTCATTGTTCCTTTACTGAAAAAAGGTGATGCTAACAACCCTGAAAACTATAGAGGCATCTCCTTACTCAGTATTGTTAGTAACGTTTTTACTTTTATCTTAAACCAGAGACTGTATAAATGGGCAGAAAACGAAGGGAAAATTAGTGAAGAACAGGCCGGATTTCGCAGGAATTACTCTACTGCAGACCACATATTTACTCTTTTTAAAATGGTTAGGTCATGTTTGTATGGTCAGAAGAGAAGTGAACTATATGTTGCTTTCATTGATTATCGAAAGGCTTTTGATACAGTAAATCCTGATATGCTTTGGAAAGTGCTAAAAAAATCAATGTTTCATCAAAAATGATCCATATGTTGAAAAGTATGTGTGGTAGTGTGCAAAGTTGTGTGCGCTGGGGTTCTGAAGTGTCTGATTTTTTTTAATGTCCATTGGGTGTGAAAAAGGGCTTTGATTTTTTTTATTATTAATCACTGAAGTAGCAGAAGAAGTTTCACCAAAGGGAAAACATGGTTTTCAGTTTTTACCTGACTTACAGGAAATTTTTCTCTTGTTGTTTGCAGATGATGTTGTTTTGTTTTCTCATAGCCCCAGTGGACTTAAAAACCAGCTTCATAACTTGCAAAGAGCATCTGACACTTTAGGATTTACTGTAAATCTTGATAAAACGAATGTTATGGTGTTCAGGAAAGGTGGGCATCTATCCA
This sequence comes from Stramonita haemastoma, assembly GCA_030674155.1. Taxonomy (NCBI): domain Eukaryota; kingdom Metazoa; phylum Mollusca; class Gastropoda; order Neogastropoda; family Muricidae; genus Stramonita; species Stramonita haemastoma. Next base: position 114,570,635 of record CM060316.1, read on the forward strand.
AATCGGAAAAGTGGCACTTTAAAGGTCAAAATATCAAAGTTGTTAACAGCTACAAGTATCTTGGTTTTACTCTTACAACTAAAGTATCTTTTGACATAGCACTGGAAGAGTATGCTAGGCGTCCAAAACATTAAGTTTTTGAGATTTTGAAAACGATGTGGGCTTTGGGCAACGTGGATATGTTTGTGTTTTTTAAGTTGTTTGATGCCCAGGTCAAACCTATGTTGTTATATGCTTGGAGCTCTGGGGGTTTACAAAATTTCACTGTATAGAATCGTACATTTATTTGCTTGCAAACGTCTGTTAAACATTTACCCCAAAACTCCTAACACAATGATCTATGGGGAAACAGGACGTTATCCTATGTATATCGATAGCACCATAAGATCTATTGCATACTGGTTTCAGCTTCAAAATATGTCTTTATGCAGATTTCCAAAACAGACATATTTGATGACTGTAAACAAGATCTCAGAACTCACCGAAAGACATTTAGATGTAAATAACTAGCCATATTGTATCACAAGATGTCTTGATCTTTTTGGTTTCTCTGAAGTGTGGGTAAATGGTGGGGCCGGAAATGAGAAAGTTTTTCTAAAGGAATTAAAGCAGCGCATGATTGATTGCTTTCATCAAGACTGGCATGCAAAACTGTCAGAAAGTGACAGATTCGAAACCTATAGGTCATTTAAATCACTGTTACAGCCTGAAAAATATCTTACTGCTATCACCATAGGTAAATTCAAACATGCACTGGTCAAGTTTTGACTTGGAGTTGGTGATTTAAATGTGAATAACAGATATAATGATAAATCTAAAAAGTGCCCTTTTTGTGACAAAATTAAAACTGAAATCCATTTTTTTGTTTGAATGTTCAAAGTTTACAGACTTGAGGGAGAAATGCCTATCCAAATACTTCACAAATGATAATGAACATTGCCTCCAAACTATTCTGAATAGTGAAAATGTTTGTCAGTTGAGACATTTGGGTATGTATATATTTTATGCTCTGAAAGCCAGAGAACTCAGTTAGGTACAATTGGTGTACAAAAAGTTGATGTAGTTTATGTCTCTTTGGAAATTATTTCATGACAATGCCAAAATTCTGTTGTTTGTTCAATGTTTTGCTTTTAGTTTCTTGGTTAAAATGTGTACCCCCTTGTATACAGGCTGGTGGCATTACAATTAAAATCGAGTTTCTACTCTCTCTCTCTCTCTCTCTCTCTCTCTCTCTCTCTCTCTCTCTCTCTCTCTCTCTCTCTCTCTGACAGAAGGGGGGAGGGATAGCCTAGTTGTCAAAATTGCACTGGTAATTTGACCCAGGGTTTGAGTCTTGGAGCAGATTTTTCTCCTGGAGTTAAGATCAGTGCTGACTCCACTCTCCCCAAAAGTTCTTTGGATGACACTTTAAACAAGGCTGTGCCAACACACCACAACATCTTGTTTGGCTTTTCCGTAAGAGTAGGCAATCCTGTGCCAGTGAAAACAGATGACACTTACAAAACTGCAAACACATGAGGACTGGATGTAAAAAAGCATTTGATTGCTTATTCCATTATCCTTGATATAAAAGAATAAATCAAATCAATCAAATCAAATCAAATCTCTCTCTCAACAGAAATGGGGACTGTACTAAACTGTAACTGTGAGTTCAGTCTTCCTTTGCCTTCACCTGTCCATAGTAGGTGACCTGTGGGGGCACTATGGTGGGTTTTGCAACCAGCTTCCTCCGCTTCTGTGGTCCTCTGCCTCTGCTCTGCCCTCTGCCTTGTAGTAAATCGCTCCACCCAAGGCTTGTCCCTCTCTGATGTTGTCTTCCCATGTTTCCTCTGTGGGGAGTTCAGTACTATCACAACAAGGCATCCAAAAACCCCAGCAACACAAGAAAGACAGGCAAGAAGTCATCACTGTATGAAAGAAATTGGCTTAGAAAAACATGTTGCTGGAAAAACATGTCAAACTTGCCAGACTTTGCAAAGGGAAGTAGTCTGGCTTGAATGGGTACTACATCTTCAGACCTGATCTATTTTTAGGCTGCAAACTCGAAAATGAAACAGTTTTGAAAATTGAAACATGGACAATAATGTATACAATCTAGATGTACACACCACGACTGCCATAGTTTCCTTGTCACTGTAATCCTGTTGCTCTAGATATCTTTTGTAACAATGCAACAGGGCTATATGGCTTCATATGGAGGGGTGATTGAAATGAGCCATGTGGGAACAGCAGGACAGAAACTTACAGATGAGGCTACCTATGTTCGGTTTTATAGTTCTTATAATTATGTTTATGAATAACACTAGATAGGTAAACCTATACATTTTTGGAAAGTAAATACCACGTAAAATATAATACAAATAACAAAAAGGCATCAGCTAGTATCTGGCGGAGATATCCACAAACTGTATTGAAAAAAACGGAAACAGGTAATCCCCCCACACTCCATTCTTCATCAGCTATTGTTACCTTATTGGTTTTGGATGAACAAACTCTTTGTTTTAAAAACACTTCAGTGGACGTTGGACGCTGACTGAAATGCCAAGAGACTGTTCCCAATGGTAAGTAGTTCTTTTATGAAGAACTCTTTGTTTAGAAAACACTCCAGTAGACGTTGAACGCTGACTGAAATGCCAAGAGTTGCTTCCTATCTCTCGTGAATCACATCCAACAGCACACAGCACACACATGTTGACTCAGGGATCAAGTTGTATTGCTTTTATTCAACTGAATCACTTTAAAGCATATTCATTTCCAGTACAAGAATTCCAAAAACAAAAGGAAAATCCTTTCCAAAATTACCATGGATTTACAACCGAAATTCTGTGACTACACTCACTAAACACACCATCAATCAGCTAACGACTTGTTCAGTCCTCATAGCTCTCCTTCTATTCCTTCAATTTCTCTTCCCTTCTTCAAGAAATCTCTCCTATTCATCTGCAATCAGCATTGCTGGCATTGCTTCCCCTGCTCGCACACTAGGGTATCTGGACTCTCCTCCTCTCCGTTCTTCATCTTCACCGTCTCATCTTACATCCTCCCTTCTTTCTTCCTCGACTCTCCTCCCTGCCAGGGCGATAACAGCCCCTTGTATATATACAGTCCCAGGCCCCTTCTACTGACTGCTGGAACATTCCAGAAACTTAAGGAACTTTACACAAACATCTTAGTTACAGTACCATTCTAGAACCTTCTAGAACATATCAGAATACTGTAAATCATTCCGAAACTTCGAAAACTTCTTAGAATATTATAGAATATTCCATGAACTTCATAATCAAACAAACACATATGCAAGCTACAGGTAATAACCTTTTCTCCATAACACTAATATTCCACGCCTCATAAGCAAAGAATGTCAATCATAGCAGTTCTACATTTATTCTTAATAGAAGCTCTGAATATGTTTGTAACAGCTATACACCCCCTTTCATGGCAAAGACACAAAGCAGACTGAACAACAAGAGAAGCCAACAGGTGTTGCTTACATTGTAATGCTATCAGTGTAAGAAATCTGCTTCATTGGCAATCTTTACTTTTGTTACTGTGGTATGCAACAATAATTGACTCATACTCCCTGGTGTTAAAACAATCCTCTCCAGATCATTGTCACTCCTATTATTGGTAATTACACAAAAGAAGGGAAGTTTGACTAACGATTGACCCAAACAAATGAAAATGAGGCAGGTTTCAGAAGGCTACCAATGATACTTGATTCATGTTGAACCTGACCTGTGCAAAGCCACCATCGTGGCCTTCTGCAGTTTAATTTCATTACACTGCTTCCTAACATAAGTTGGCACAGGAGACTGTCTGCCGCCATAGTACAGTGCCACACACACATTTTTGTTTGCTTTTGGGAGTGGTTTCTCTTTTTTAAAGATGAACATACAGCATGTTGCTCAAAGAACTTTAACAAGGGAAGTGGAGTGGAAGTTCTTTGGGTGTGTGTGTGTGTGTGTGTGTGTGTGTGTGTGTGTGTGTGTGATGTGTGTATATCTATATCATAATATGGCATCTGTGTATTCTTTTTCCAAAGACTAATGAAATAAACACTCTGTGGGTTTGGGGTTTTTTTTACATTCAGTCCCTGTGTGCATACAGTTTTGTAAACTTTGTTATCTGTTTCCACTGGCACACACAGGCCTAATTTTCTAACAAACATGAAAGACTGAGGAACTGATAATGAGAGAGAGACAGAGAGAGAGAGAGACAATGACAATGACAATGACAATCGTTTATTGTGATCTAAGCTTTTCCAGCCCATTCACAAGGGGACAGTGGGAAGGGGATTGGGCACAATACAAATAATCATATTGAACAAAAACGACAAGAAACAAAATAGGGTTGCAGCCCAAATGATCTTCATGGCATGGATTCCACGTCATGGTACAAAGATAGAGATCCAGAGTCAGGTACCTGATTGCAACAAAGTGTACAGTCCGTTGGGCCTCTGGCTCTTGCTAGTTTTTGTTACAGTCCACCATACACGATTTACAAAATTCATTGCCTAAAGATTTCGCCCATTGCAAAGGGAGGGCACTGGTGAGGGTGGAGATACACCAGACATACATGCATTAACAGCACAGCACAAACGATGAAGTAAGGTTTCCATGTCACTCTGCCTTCTGTCCTTAATGCCCACTGGCTCTGGTATTATGTCACAGGTATGCGTGCCACAGATATGCATGCAAAAAGTTCTCTCTCTCTCTCTCTCTCTCTCTCTCTCTCTCTCTCTCTCTCTCTCTCTCTCTCTCTCTCTCTCTCACACACACACACACACACATACACACACGCATACATACACATACACACACGCACGCACACACACACACACACACACTCGTCTCCATGATCAAATTCATAACACAGTCCCACCACTGATATTATCTTTAAACTTTTTCCAATCGGCAGGTGTCCACTGTCGTAGCTATACTGTCCGTTCATCCTGCGTCATGTGCCGTAGGCTTCGCTTAGCCAGCCAGTAGAAGTCGGATGGTTCTCATCTGCTGCTGCTGTCTAACTAAATTCATGTGCATTAACAGCACAGCACAAACGATGAGTCCGTGGTAAGGTTTCCATGTCACTCTGCCTTCTGTCCTTAATGCCCACTGGCTCGTGATATTATGTCACAGGTATGCATGCCACAGATATGCATGCAAAAAGTTCGCTCACACACACACACAAACACACACAGGGACACACACTCATACACACACCCACACGCACAGCACACTCGTGCACACACACACACACAGACACACACACACACTCGTGCACACACACACAAACACACACACTCACACATACGCACACACACAGGCACACTCAAACATACGCACACGCGGGCACGCGCGCACACACACACACACACACACACACACACACACACACACACACACACACACACACACACACACACACACACGAGCAAACTTAGCTAACCAAGGAAAAATCTCACAGCCTCCATGATCAAATTCATAACACAGTCCCACCACTGATTTTATCTAAACTTTTTCCAATTGGCCAGGTGTCCACTGTCGTAGCTTGTCGTAGACTGTCCGTTCATCCTGCGTCATGTGCCGTAGGCTTCGCTTAGCCAGCCAGTAGAAGTCAGATGGTTCGTCACCTGCTGCCCTGTCCAACTAAATTCAAACACCATGTCATCGCTTTCACAGATCAAAGCTTCAGGATTGTTACTGGAAGTGGAAGTGAAAACACGGAAAAAATCCTTATTTCTTTTTTGTGTTCCTCAGCCTTTTCTGTAGTGATCAGTCAGTCAGTCCAACAACATAGTCCTGTATCAGCTCCACCCCGTATCCAACCTCACATACCTTGACCAAGCAGGGTCACAATCCTCTTCCAGTGCAGCTTCAGTGGCAGGCACGTCAACAAGGTCGATTTGGCTCTGCCCATCAGCTGCTGTATCTTATTTTATTTATTTATTTATTTATTCTTTTATATCGAGGAAAACAGAATAAGCAATCATGTGCTTTTTTTCATCCGGTCCCCGTGTGTATGCAGTTTTGTAAAATATTGTCATCTGTTCCCACCGGCACACGATGGCCTACTCTTACGAAAAGCGGAACAGGATTTAACGTGTGCGCAAGATGTTCTGCGTGCGTTCGCACACGGGGCCTCGGTTTAAAGTCTCATCCGAAGGACTTTTGGGGAGAGTGGAGTCAGCACTGGGTATCTGGGTCGGTAGGCACGGTGACGTCAGGGGATGCAGGGTGAAATTCACATGGTAACACCGACAGGCCGTGTTGTGTTGTCTGGTGACAGGGGCATGTCAGTAACAGAGACAGCTCCTGTTGCTGGGGGAGTAGGCATAAACAATTGCCCATAGTTCTCATGATTTGAAGATTCACATGTTTGTTGGAACTGTGGCATCGTAGCTGCCTGTCTCCTCTCCTCCAGTCGTCTCGGTCCCTCCTCAGCTGGCTTGGCGGCTTTCTTTGGTAGCACTGCGAAGAAAACTGCTGCCCCTGTTGACACGTCATGTTGTCAGACTCACAACCAGTTCTCAGTCACAGTAGGACTGTGGTATTGTCGACTTCTCCTGTCACTTTAATAATAATAATGATAATAAATGGAACTTATATAGCGCTATATCTTGCAAAAACAAATCAAAGTGCTTGCATTCAACCAATTCTTGCACATGCAGCCAACAACAATTTAAAATTTTTAACGAAGTCAATGCACACACACACACACACACACACACACACACACACACACACACACACACACACACACACACACACACACACACACACACACACACACAGAGTATAAACACACATAGAGTATAAACACTTTGGCAGGGCGGTGGATATTTCGGCTGTTGAGAGCAGGGGCAGATGATGAAACAGGATAGGAAAGTCTTAGCTTTGAAATAAGTGTGTCTTGAGGCTGGATTTAAATGTGTCATATGTAGGCTTTTTACGAAGGGAGAGAGGGAGGTTGTTCCAGATCACTGGACCAGAAACAGAGAAAGAGCTACGGCCAACAGTGGATTGATTGAATCTAGGTATTTGTAAGCGCAGGGTATCTGCAGCAGAGCGGAGGGAGCGAGAAGGAGTGTACGGGTAAAGACATTCACAGAGGTAGGAGGGTGCTGTTTTGTAAAGACATCTATAACAGAGAGTACTGATCTTATAGTTTACTCTCTGTGGCACAGGCAGCCAGTGAGAGATTGCAAGAGAGGAGTAATGTGCTCAGATTTTTCTTTCTGAGGACCAGTCGAGCTGTGGAGTTTTGTATACGTTGAAGGGAGTGGATAGATGATGCTGACAGACCAGCCAAAAGAGAATTGCAATAGTCCAGACGTGAAAGAATCAGAGACGTGACGAGTTTAGATGTTGCATCAGTGGACAGGTACTTTCGAATTGCACTAATACGTCTTAATTGATAATAGCATGACTGGCAGGTCTGGGTATGAATTTTTGCATGGATAGTGTGTTGTCGATTACAACCCCTAGATACTTTACAGCAGTGGAAAGAGTGACTGAAGTATTGCCGAATTCTACTGAAGCTGTAGTAATGGAAGAAAGTTTGTGTTTGGTGCCTACCAGCATGGCTTCAGTTTTATCTGCATTTAGCTGTAATTTATTCTGTATCATCCAGTTTTGGGATATCTTCAAGGCAGTAGGACATATTTATCAAGAGAGAAGGTAGATTTTCAGGAGTATCACAGCTTAGAATCTGAGAGTCATCGGCATAGAAATGATAGTTGATTTGATGACGGTTTATTATATGTGACAGTGGAGCAGTGTATAGAGTGAAAAGAACAGGGCCCAGAACTGATCCCTGCGGGACTCCACATTCCAGTTTGACAGGTTTGGATTGAATCTTGTTTACTGCAACTGTTTGGAATCGATCGGTAAGGTATGAATTAAACCATGTGAGAGCTGTGCCTGTGATGCCAAACGTTTTTTGAAGGCGAGAGAGAAGAATTGAGTGGTCTATAGTGTCAAAAGCTGCAGATAGATCGAGAAGAGTGAGAAGGGATATTTTTCCTGTATCAGAAGCGTGTAGAAGCGTATTTAAGGTGTGCACTAGGGTGGTTTCAGTGCTGTGGTTGGCGCGATAGGCAGACTGGAAAGGCGGAAGGAGGCTATTGGAATGAAGATGGCTGTTGAGTTGTCTGAGAACGACTTTTTCAAGGACTTTTGAGATAAAAAGTAGGTTAGAAACAGGTCTATAGTTCTTCAGAATGTTAGGGTCGAGATGTGCTTTTTTAGTAGAGGTGTGACTATAGCGGTTTTGAGAGCTGGTGGAAAATTTCCTGAAAGAAGTGATGAATTTACTATTTTCGTGATCGTAGGTATTAGCTGTGGAATGCACTGAGTGAAAAGGGAAGCAGGTACAGGATCGAGATCGCATGATTTTATGGTCATTTCTCTGAGAATTGTCTGAATTTCTTTCTCGGTTGTTGGATGGAAGAAAAGGAGAGGAGTGCCTGTAAATTGGGGATCAGAGGCACAGGTTGGAAAGAAGTTTGATCCAGTTTGGAACGAATGTTGCGGACTTTGTCAGAGAAGAAAGAAGAAAATATAGCGGAAGTTCAGAGTGGCTATGGACAGTAGGAAGAGGGCTTGCCTTTGTAGATCCAAGAAGAGTTGAGGTGAGGGAAAAAAGGGATTTCATAGACGTGGCATCAAGAACTTGAGCGGAATAGTATTTTGTCTTTGCTGAATGGATTAAGGTTTTAACTTTGTTAATTTGTTTTCGAAAGAGCTGTTTGTTTATTTCAGTTTTTGTCTTTCGCCACTGCCGCTCTAGTTGTCGGCGTTTGCGTTTTGCGATCAGGATATCGTGAGTGTACCATGGAGCACAGGGCCGATCAGGCAAAAATGGTCAGTAGGGGTGCATGCTCGTCAAGCAGTTGGCTAAGAACCGTATTGTAGTGTTTAGAAGGGTCAGTATGTTCAGGGGTTTCTGATAGGCGTTCGGCAGCTTGAGAAGAGAAAGTTGGAATATCAATGGCCTTGAGATTGCGACGGGTAACGCACTTTTTCTTTTTGATAGCTTAGCGATGTTTAGAGAGAAGAGAATGGCAGAATGGTCAGAAAGAAGTGCGTTAGTGACGGATATAGATGTGATGAGGTCTAGTGAGGCATGGTAATGAGCCAGTCTAAGATGTGGCCTGATCTGTGTGTTGGTTCGTTTACAAGCTGTGAAAGAGAGTGGTTAGACAGGGAAAGAGAAAGACGCTTGACATCAGGAGAAGACTGGTTGTCGAAATAGAAGTTAAAGTCACCGAGAATGATGAGTTTCTTGGGAGAGAGGCTGTAATGATCAAGGAGGGACTGAAACTCTTTATGGAAAACTGAAGGTGTTAGATTGTTCTTACGACTAGGAGGTGGACGGTACAGACAGCAGAAAGTAATAGAATGGCCGGGTAAGCTAAGGTTGAGTTCACAGACTTCGAAAGATTCAGGTGAGAAAGGAAGAGAGTGGCAGAAAGAAAGCGCTGGATGCAGAGTGTCTTTATAGATGACAGCGATGCCACCTCCACGGGAGAGTCGGGGGAAGGAAAGAGTCTTATAGCCAGGCGGCGTCAGTTGTTGTATTTTAGGCTCGTGGCCTTGCGGTTTTAACCAGGTTTCTGTGAGAAAAATGATATCTATGTTTTGTTCAGAAATAAAATCAGAAAGAAAATCGGCCTTTCCATCTGGGCAGATAGACTGTACATTGTGTAGACAAATATGTAGGAGGTTTGAGGGAGGCAGAGAGGATGAAGAAAGTGGTGAGTTAGGGCAGCAGAGAGAGGACGAAGATGAAGCGTGGTGGAGATGTGGACTGTGGGAGAACAGAGAAGAGTTTGAGTTGTGAGATGGGTGTAGAGGGTGGTGGTAGAACTGGATCAGTTGGGGAAGCACTAGAGGGGTGGAGGTGACCAGTAGAGGAAGGCAGCGTAGAGATGTCTGAAGCAGAGGGACAACAGGTAGGTGAAAGCAGTCGTGGTCAGTGGTTTCAGTCGTTAAGGAAGTGATGTCAGGGGTGGCTGGAGAGACAGGTGAAAGAGAGGCGCACCACAGGCGATGATGTCTGCCGGCACTTTTCCTCTTCTTGTTTTTCGTGGTTGAGGCCCAAGTCAGCAATGTGGCGTTGTGTGTTATTGTCAAGTTTGTTTTGTTTGCGGCCATATTCAGAGAGCAAAGCTCTCATATCGACAGGGGTTTGTGGCATAGTAACTGAGTAACAAATAGTGCAGGGTGGTGGTGGAGGGAATTTGACTTCGTGCAACACGTGCAGTTTTTGACAGGGCAGCAGGGTCAGGGTAGCATGGGTCGCAAGGACCAGTGAAGTAAAGTAAACAGAAATCATTTGTCCATTTTGTACAACATAAATATTCAAAAAGTTGCGAAATTTTAGATTGAAATATTTTACAAAATATACAATGAAGAAGAAAACTGCTCTGACCAATAGATTGCTGATGAAAACATGCACACGATGATATAAAAATGTCTCCACACAATAAAGGAAAAATACACAAATTACACACTTTAACACAGAGCCATACACCGTGCAGCCACCAGGCGCAAAGGGAAAACACTCACCCAGGAGGTCAGGTGACTCCCCTCTAGCAGACCACTTAAGGTCTTCTCCAGCGCTGTTGGAAGTCCCACAACGGCATAGTGCTGTAGGAATTGATATTTTAGTACAATTTTACACAAAGCAAAATTTTGCTTGACTATATCCAAGGGAGATCACCAGAGAGAGAGAGAGAGAGAGAGAGAGAGAGAGAGAGAGAGAGAGAGAGAGAGAGAGAGAGAGAGAATTTATATGGAGAATAATGGAATAAGCACTTATGTGCTTTTTTTTCATCCAGTCCCCGTGTGTATGCAGTTTTGTATATATTGTCATCTGTTCCCACCGGCACACAATGGCCTACTCTTACGAAAAGTGGAACAGGATTTAAGTGTGTGCTTGTGTTCGCACACAGTCTCGTTTTACAGTCTCATGGGAAAGGCTTTTGGGGAGAGTGGAGTCAGCACTGATGTTTACTCCTGGGGAAAAATCCCCTCCAACCGGAATCAACTCCCAAAAATCCCCTCCAAGGGAATTGAACCCCCTCTTTCTCTGTATCTGGTCCATTGATCTGAACGACCTCCCTCTCTCCCTCTGGCAAAAGCCTACATATGACACTTTTAAATCCAACCTCAAGACACACTTATTTCAAACCTAAGATTTTCTCCTTCTGTTTCCATCTCTTGTCTGTCCCCGCCTTCCACATCTACCTGCCAAAGTGAACAGCCTTTGTGTGTGTGGGGGGGGGGGGGGGCGAGTGTGGCGTGCTTGCTGTGTGTGTGTGTGTATGTGTGTGTGTGTGTGCAGCGGGTGTGTGAGCACTTGCATGTGTGAGTACCTTGAATTTGCTAGGACCATAGATTGTTATTGATTGCTTGTGTGATGTATGGGTCGAAGCCTATATAAGTTCCATGTATAGTATTATTATTATTTTATTATTATTATTATTATTATTATTATTATTATTATATTATTATTATTATAATCGCAGTGCAATGTTCTGACTACTAGGCTATCCTGTAGCCCATCCTGTAGGCTATTCCAGAGAGAGACAGAGACAGAGACTGACAAACAGACAGACAGACACACAGACAGACACACATACACACAGGCAGTCACACAGACACACAGACAGATACTCTTACAGTCCTCTCATCACTCTCTCTCTCTCTCTCTCTCTCTCTCTCCTCTCTCTCTCTCTCTCTCTCTCTCTCTGTGTGTGATCAATATCTTATCTTTGATTTGTATCAACTGTTTTTATATTACACTATCTTCTCCCTTAACATGCATATTTCCGACTCAGATCAGGCATTGAATTGACATCTCCCTCTTGCTCTTTAATTTCTGGATATATATTTTTCTGTGTTATATTATGAAGGGAAAAATATCAACTCAAAAACAAAAGCCTAACCCTCTTGTACTCTCATGAACACAGTATAGACACATCTACACACTTGAGCTTGCTTGCACTGGACACAATGTACACATACACACTCGAGGTAGCTTGCACGTGCAGGTAGGGGTACTTACATAACTCAGAGGTAAAGCTTATGTCATATGTAACCACCATCACCACTCCTTCCTCCCCCCCCCCCCCCCCCCCCCATATCACTTACATGTTCCCTTTCCTATAGCCTGGTTGGTTAGAGGGTTGCCCATTGGGCCAGTAACCTGCTAGTGACCTGCTAACCGGCATCTGGATGAAGGGGATATTTTTCCCTGGAGTTAACATTAGTGCTCAGTTAACATTATTCTCTTCCTCATCTAAATCTGTATTTAGATGGTAGGCACATGTACCTGCAAACCCCCTGGCTCCAACTTTTACAATAAGGGCTCTGATTTAAAAACCAGGCTGTCTCAAGCTGCTTGCAAGCCTGGCATCCTTCTTCAGTCAGTCTTGTTGTCCTGTACAATATCCTAGGTTGGATGTTTGGATTTTAACTCCTAAATACTTCTTTGGAGCAAGTAAGTGTGTTGTTTTCACTCTGTTGTCACCAGGTGCATTATCCAGACCCTATACAGAATATTTTTTGCCTATCAAACAATTTTAAAGAGCAATGCAAAAGAGAGTTGTGTTAAAGTTCAGACAGCTTCTTTTAGAAAAAAAAAAAAAGCGGTAAATAAATTGATGTTTCTTTCCTCTATTCCCCTTGATTCTTTTTCCATGGAGCACACTGTGGCTTGATCAAAGTCCCATACATTGAGTGAATGCTGTGTCTGGTCTCCTGTCTCTTGCAAAGGATATCTGAGTGGAGCTATCCAGATTTAACCCCTATTCTTTGCTCGTTTTTTGTTCATTTGGTGGAAGGGGGGGGGGGTGTTCCTGAGCTAGAGGTTCACCAATGGTGAGACTTTGTGACTGCACTGTTTTAGCCTATCATTAAAGGTCAGTGCATTCCGACTTGGAAAATAATTTAAACAGGACAACAGGTGGGTCTTTTTTCTGTTTTTGATTTTGTCATCTCTTTCCATCTTCACTGGTTAACCCACTCTCCCAAGCTTCTAACAGGGTTTTTTTAGGTGTGTTTAAGATATTCTGCATATGTGCACACACAAGACCTCTATCATCTTCTCATCCCAATGTCTTTGGGGAGAGTGGAGTCGGTACTGATGTCAGCTCCTGGGGAAAAATCTCTTCCACAGGGCAGTGTTCCATGGTAGACTAACTGGAACACTATGCCTTCAGATCATGAGCTCCCTGCTCTAACCATTATGCTCTGTTTTTTCATTTAACTCACAATGTCTGCTGAACAAGACATCTTCACAACTGTCCGTCTTTTCACAAGTTTTTGTTTTACAAGTAATTGTTTTAAAAAATAACTCTCCTCTGCAAGGTTGGGGCCAGTAGGGCGATTCATCTGTGGCAGCTCCGGTCCCCATAGAGTTAAAATGATGCTTTTGTGACATCACCTCCCCTTATCCCTACCAATGCAGACAAGAGCTGCCGGACCTGACATGTACCTGTTTGCTGTTCTTGATATACACTCTGTGTGTGTGTGTGTGTTTATTTATATATTTATTGATTTATTTATTCTTTTGTATCCAGGATCATGGAATAAGCACTTGTATGCTTTTTTAGTCCAGTCCCCGTGTGTATGTAGTTTTGTAAATCTTGTCATCTGTTCCCACCAGCACATGATGGCACATGATGGCATACTTTTAGAATAAGTGGTAATGTGCCAAGATGTCAAGATGTTTTGGGTGTGTTTGCACATGCCTGGTTTATAGTCTCATCCAAAAGACTTTTGGGGAGAGTGGAGTCAGCACTGATGTTAACTCCAGGGGAAAAATCCCCTTTCAACGGGAATCTAACTGGGGTTGTCAAATTACCAGCTCAATGTTGTGACCACTAAGCTATCCCATCTCCTGTCTCTGTGTGTGCATGGGTGTGTGCTGGCAGGCCTTGTGAGTGTCTGTGGTGTGTGTGAATGTGTGTGTGTTGTTTAGTTCTTTTATATTGAGATTAATGGATAAGCACTCATGTGCTTTTTTTCATCTAGTCCCTGTGTATACAGTTGTGTAAATATTGTCATCTGTTCCCACTGGCACACAATGGCCTAGTCTTACCAAAATGCGGAACAGGATTTAACATGTGCACAAGATGCTCTGCATGATTGTGTTGCACAGCCTTGGTTTACAGGGCCTCAGTTTAGTCTCATCGAAAGACTTTTGGAGAGAGTGGAGTCAGCACTGATGTTAACTCCAGGGAAAAAATCCCCACCAACGGGAATCCAACTCCAGCTCGTGTTGTCAAATTGCCTGCTCAATGTTGTGACCACTAGGCTATCCTCTGTGTGTGTGTGTGTGTGTGTGTGTGTGTGTGTGTGTGTGTGTGTGTGTGTGTGTGTGTGTGTGTGTGTTAATTTTTGTCTGTTTGGATTGGGGCTCTGTTGGTTGGATAGGTTTTCCTTTTTGTTTGTTTTGTGTTATTTTGCTTTTGTTTTTGCTGTTGTTGTTGGAGGTTGATGCATGCAGATGGGGGCATGCCATGTAATAACAACAATATCAACATCAAACAGCCAACACCACTTCCAGTCCTCAAAGAAAAAACTACAAGAAGGGCTTGTCGTCCATTTTGTTCTCATTTATTTCCACTTATTTCGGTCATCTCAGCAATTGGCAAAAAACACAACAAACAGAAAGTGAAATTGTCTAAATTAATATGCATGCAGCCACTCCAATCAACTCCTGTGGTTAGCTCTCACTTTCAGCAGGTCCTTAATCAAATCGAACTGTTTTATGCTAACATAGAAGGTTTTCAGATCCTCGTCAATAAATTAAACACACACTGCTACACGTGGGTTAATTTTTTTTTCTAAAAAGAACCCAGAGAGAGACAGACAGACAGAAAGAGGGGTTTACCAATGTCAGAGTGTGTGTGTGTATGTGTGCTTGCCGTGGTCCAGTGACCACACTGCCTGCCTATTTGTGTGTGTATGTGTGGGCGTGGTTGTGCGCGTGTGTGTATGATTGCGTGCATGTGTATATGTGTGTGGTGTGTATGCCAGCTGGCAAATGCCCACCATATGCATTTCTAGGAGTGAATAATAGAAAGCAAAAAAAGTTCAATGATAAAAAGTTACACTGAAGTGTTCCCACCCTGCTCCTCCTTGTGTGCATGTGCCAGTCAACACTCATTCATTCCTGTCAGTTCTTCCCTGTTTACACCTGCTTTGATTGAGATCATTACAAGGCATGAAATTTACATAGCTTATAAAAACCCTTTGAGGGGGTTGCACAACATTATAATTCATAAACGGGGAAAGAATTTGATCAGATGAAAATTCCATTTTGGAACAACTGGTTAAAGATTACTTCTCTAACCGTAGCTCTCCTTTCTTTGAGAGGGTGATGAAACAAATGATTTATTTTTTAAGTATTGTAACAATTCGTAGATTGGTTTTGATTTTCGAAGCCCAGGGCAAACAGTGTGGAGAAATTATGCTGAAGTTTTTCGTTTCCGTTTTAAAGTGAAACACACTATACTTGCGATGGAAGCCAGATCTGCAATGCAAACTTGAAACAGCAAAAAAATCCACAGAAAAAACATCATTAACAACAACACAATAACTAAAATACCTCCCCACTTTCTTTTAAAACCTGCGTGGTCAAACAGAAAATGTCGCAAAATTCTTGTAATACATTCTTTCCTGCAAAGGCACGAGTAAACGCCAGACTGTAATTAATTATTTCCTTTACAGATGATGAAAATAAATGAAATGAGAAGAGGGGGCGCGGCAAATGGAGACGGGGTTACCCTATTCGGAAATGAAGACAACCAGAAAGAGCAAGACCTACAGGATGCCATTGATGAAGGCGTGACCCTGGGTAGAATCTCATCTGCGCATGTTTACGAAAGCTGTGGACATGCGTAGAGAGGCTGTATTCATCTTGTATTCATCCTAGGCTAGGCCTAATGTTTTCCAATCAGGTAACAAGAACTGAATGATGGCGTGTGTAACGGACATCGGACACCATGACTGACGTGAACAGCATCTGTCATTTCCGAAGCCCGGATCACGGTAAGTAATGTGACCCAATATGAGCCAACTGTAACTCTAACGGAGGAACCTTACCAACTGTTTTTTTTTCTCTGCTGACAGATGATAAAGAATTGGTTTGGTATCCGTATGGGTAGTGGGAGAGGTGAAGGTGGCGGCAAGATTTCCCAAGTATGACCCAAGTCAAGGGAATAGGTATTCCTGCTTTTGGGGTTCGCTTTCTCAGTTCAGGTTGAAAACCTGTGCACAACTACTCCATGGTAGAGATAAGTTCACAGGGACAATCATCCAAAAATTGGATTTTGGTTACAGAGATATATCGACATCACACACTGCAATGGCAGACTGACAGCCTGCAAGGACAGCAGTAACACTGTGTATCAATTTTTATTCCCAGTATGGAACATTAATTTAAACTTGCAACCTTTGGCAGTTAAGATGGATTCAGTTGTCTAGGTTCCCTGTTTGCTATTTTACATCACTGTCTGACTTTTAACATGGCTGTTCAAGCATGTAGCCTACACCCCCCAAAAATGACGTCTCATGATGACAACACAGGCATTTAAAAACTAACTTGTCCAACAATGTCGGAAAGGGAGTAACATTATGACGTCACGCTGAGGTGACTGTCTTACAAACGTTCTTCCAACTCTACAGTCCCGCCTTTACCAGCAGACCCCCCCCCCCCCCCCCCAAAAAAAAGGCAAAAGCAAAATAAAAACCAGAACATAACCAAACAGTAAAGCACCAGAACAAAATCATATTGTTTATTCAGCGTGTTTTTGTTTTGCTTTGTAAAAAGCACCATAATATGCAAGGCATATATATATATATATATGTATATGCCAGGTTAAGCCCAGGCAAAACCTTCAGCATAAAGTTCCACTCTGGTTTTTTAGCCTGTGTCTCTTTGGCCTGCTTTCTGTTACACTTTGCTTTTTACCACTATCCTTCGCCAGGCAACAAGTATCCTAAGTTTTGCTTGAAAAAGAGCAGTAAAAAGTTACTTTGATTTTTTTCTATTCCATTTTCAAAATGCCAACATCAGATTTTTCCACCATGTTTGTTATGGGTGTAAAAAAAAAATAATAA
>CM060316.1:114595269-114597769 GCA_030674155.1 Stramonita haemastoma
TGTCTCTCTCCTCTCTCTCTCCTCTCTCTCTCTCTCCTCTCTCTCTCTCTCTCTCTCTCTCTCTTCTCTCTCTCTCTCTCTCTCTCTCTCTCTCTCTCTCTCTCTCTCTCTCTCTCTCTCTCTCTCTCTCTCTCTCTCTCCCTCTCCTCTCTCTCTCTCTCTCTCTCTCTCTCTCTCCTCTCTCTCTCTCTCTCTCTCTCTCCTCTCTGTGAAGATAATTCCCTGATGCTCTCTTGTTCACACGTTCAGGAAAAGATGGGGGAGGGGGGGGGAGTTGAGATTACCCAGAGTCGATTGTTGATCTGGGTCAAGGGAAAATGACGATGATGTTTTCTCCTCTGCTCGGCCGGTTAGCAAGTTTTTTGCTTTGTTTCTTTTTTTTTGTTTTTTGATGTGGGTTTTTTGTTTGTTTGTTTTTTTTTTTGGGGGGGGCAATAGGTGGGGGGTGTTTTTTCGTTTGTTATTCTTTTAACTCCTAGGCCCCATCCCTTTACCCTCCCACGCCACTCTCCTGTCCCATCCCCTCCCCCCCCCCCCCCCCCCTCCTCACTTCTGTTCATTTTCCCCACCGACAACATAAATAAATAAAAAATCTTCCCTTACGTTCTTAATTTGCTTCCACCTCCAACTACCAAACAACCCCCCCCCCCTCCCCATCACCCACCCCCAACTTCACCTTTCTGTTCTTCCCACCTACGAACTGTTAATAATTTGTAATGGACATATGCCGCAGCAGCTAAATGATTTTAACAGTTTTCGTCAGATCAGAGGAAGTCGGAGAGGGGGAAAGACATGATGGTAGTGATGTAAAAACGGATGACAAGGGGCGAAATGGGGGAGGGGAGAGGGGGGGAGGGGGGTCTGTGACAGAAGACCTCTGGGCTGAATGGTCATCGGTCATCTCCCACCAGCAGGAACCGCCACAGCCTCGTGCACGTGCTGATGAATATTCAGAGGCTGCGGGCTGCCGGGATGGGGGCTGCAGTGCGGTGCGGCCTGTCTGACCTCTTGTAGGAGAAGAAGAAAAGAAATTGATGGTAAGATGGAGTCAGAATTGCTGAGGGAGGGGTGGGCTGGTTTAGTTTGGGGTTTTGTTGAGGTTTTGTTGTTTGGTTGGAGTTTGGGTTTGGGGTTGTGTTGTTTTTGTTGTTTGTTGTTGTTGTTGTTGTTGTTGTTTTTGGGGGGTTAAGGGGAAGGGGTCATTCCTTGGCTAGAGCTCCGAGGTTCACCTTGAAGGGAGATCTTGGCTTTTGCAGTCAGTAGGGCTATAAACAACAGGGTATGGTATGGTATTATATGCCATTGTGTGGTATGGTATTGTATTGTATGCCATTGTGTGGTTTGGTATTGTATTGTATGCGATTGTGTGGTGTGGTATTGTTTTGTACCTTATTGTATTGTATGGTTTTGAATGGTATGGTATGGTGTGGTATTGTATTGGACGGTATTGTATTGCATGGATTTGTATTGAGTGGTGTTGTATTGCATGGCTTTGTATGGTATGGTATGGTATGGTATGGTATGGTATGGTATGGTATGGTATGGTTATGGTATGGTATGGTATGGTATGGCATGGTATGGTATGGTATGGTATGGTATGGTATGGTAATGGTATGGTATGGTACGGTATGTATTTAGCCACTCTTCTCACTCAAGCAGCCAGGATGTATTGAGGTCGCATTTGTGTAGCCAGCCTCAGATCAGTCTTTCAGTTCCTTTGGTATTTCTGAATAATTTTCATAGGAAGGGTTGTGAGGAGGGGGGGTGGGGTGGTGAATGGTATGTGAGTAAGAGTGTGTCTGTCTGTGAGTGCGCACGTGCGCCCCGCGCGCGCGTGTGTGTGTGTGTGTGTGTGTGTGTTTGTGCGCGTGTGTGCGTACGTGCGTGTGTGGGAGGGGTATGTGAGTGAGTGTGAGTGTGTGTGAGAGAGAAAGAGATACAGAGACAGAGACAGAGCCAGAAAAACAGACAGAGGGAGGGAGGGAGGAAGAGAGTGGATTAAAACGTTATTAGTTAAACAATAAATACTTACAGAAAGTAGGTCGGGTAATAGGATGAGTGCGGTGATAGCAGGAGCTGGATGGGACGGGAGAGAGAAAGGAAGTGATAGGTTTTAAGTAAACAATAACACTGATTTCAGTAATACATCCGAAGGGGAAGGTCGATGGTCGATTAACAACCACTGTTTCTATACTATATTAAATAGAGAGAGAGGGGGGACACACACACACACACACACACACACAGACCCGCGCGCGCGCACGCACGCACCACACACACACACACACACACACACACACACACACACACACACACACACACACACACACACACACAACATACAGGCAGAGAGACAGAGACAGGCAAACAGACAGACATACAAACTAACAACCGAGCAGTGACAGAAATACGTGTGTGTGTGTGTGTGTGTGTGTGTGTGTGTGTGTGTGTGTGTGTGTGTGTGTGTGTGTGGTGTGTGTGTGTGTGTGTGTTTGTGTGT
>CM060316.1:114605269-114612769 GCA_030674155.1 Stramonita haemastoma
GAGTTTGCGGTCTGACAGTGCAGGTACGAACTATCATCGAAACACCCGTTTGAGAGAGGTTTTTTTTCTTGGAGTTAACACATCAGCACTGACTCTGTTCCTTGAAAGTCCTTTAGATGAGACTACAAACCGAGGTCCCGAGGACAAATGCATGCAGAACATCTTGTGCACACATTAAAACCTGTTCTACCTTTCAGGAGAGTGTACCGAAAAGAACGGGTGACGCTTTTTCTTAAAACTGCATGCACACCCGTGTTTAGTGTTTAGACATCATCCCCGAAGTCAGAATGCAGCTACCTTACTAATTGGTCTACTGTCACCTACTCAGAAACCTCACCTCAGAACTCTAGCCGAGGAGACACACACACACACATACACACACACACACACACACACGCGCGCGCGCGCGCGCGCGCGCGCGCGCGCGCGATCATAGATTTGGGTTTCATCATTTCTGGCGTAAGAAAAAAATAAAATTACAATCTTCCAGGCTTGCATTAATTCAGATAGGTCTATGCTTAATATCTTTTCTACACAACTAAGCCTGCACTGTTACACATTCCCACCTTCTTTCTATCTTCACCTTTTAATATAATCACAATTATCGTAAAAACACAGTTACACCGAAATTCGGCACACACACACACACACACACACACACCCCACACACACAAAACCTACCACACCTGTGTATATACGTCAGCAAGAGAATGTGGACGCGTGCCGCTGAGTGTTTATGCATATCTGTTTCATGTTTGTGAGTCAGTGTTTTAATTCAAGCTTTCAATGCCTCTGCATGCGCTCTTACGTGCTTACAGGCAAACTCAACTTGAAAAAAATCTAACAAACACAACGCAATTAATGTACAGCGGTAGAATGACGCATTGTGTTACCCCGCCTTTTTCAGTCATAAGATCAGTTTGTACTGCATTTTTTCCTTGGTTTCACCTTATTATCCCTTCATTTTTCTTTTATTTCTACCACTTTCAGTCACGGCAGATTTCTCTGCGTGAAATTCGGGCTGCTGTCCCGGGGAGAGCACGTCGCCACAAGAGCAGCGCCACTTTTTTTTTCTTTTCCTGTCTGCAACCCTATTTGTTTCCCTATCAGAGTGGCTTTTTATCACAGAATTTTGCCAGGGATAACTCCCTTGTTGCCGTGGGGTTCTTTCACGTGCGCTAAATAATTACGTGTAACATACCGGACCTTGGTCTATCATCTCATCCGAAAGACTAGCACCCAGACCACAACTCAGAGTCTAATGGATGGGGGTAAATTTTCGGGCCAAACGGGGTTGGAACCACCGCACTCTTACGACCCAGACTTTTTGATTTCTAGGCAGATGCGCCGCCGATTCACTATTGGTAATCAAAGATATGGGTCATCTGAAAACAGCTGAGTCATACACATAAGTCTACCTATCAAACATAGTTTACATTGGAACACACTTTGGAGACACTCACGTGATAAAATGACCTTGAAAATGGTGGAATGTTAATACAATGGCTCCCAGAACAATGAATGACATACATATTATGATCATTACCAGGCAGGCATTTTACGTAGTGTAAAGTTGCTGATGGTAGAAAGATATGAATCATGGAAAGATAGAGTGAGAAAGATATTACATGCACACACACACAGGCGTACGTAGGTACGTACGTGTGTGTGTGTGTGTGTGCGTGCGTGCGTGCGTGCGTGCGTGCGTGCGTGCGTGCGTGCGTGTGTGTGTGTGTGTGTGTGTGTGTGTGGTTTTCTAGTTTAAAGAAAGACTTGCTCTTTTTATTTGCAGGCCTTTCTGAAGTTTGAAAGTAAAAAGGCACAGAAATAAAAATGTCAACATTACGTTTCATGCAACAGATGCAAAACAAAAAGGAAAGATCTAAATGTTTGATGGAACAGATGTTTGATGGGACAGATGTTTGATGGGACAGATGTTTGATGGGACAGATGTTTGACATGAAAGATCTAAATGTTTGATGGAATAGATGTTTGATGGGACAGATGTTTGACATGAAAGATTTAAATGTTTGATTGAACAGATGTTTGATGGGACAGATGTTTGATAAAAGAGAACCCTGGTTGGACAGGAGATTCCTTAAAGAGAACTGACAGGATAGACTTTTCCTGTTTGGTTTCCTGATAATTACGATAGACGTTTCCTGTTTAATCAAACAGGCGTTTCCTGTTTGATGAAATAAATGTTTCCAGTTTGACAGGACAGACGTTGGAAGAGCCAGACAGAACCAGTCCAACTGTCCTGTTTATAGCCCCGCTGACCACAGAGGCCACGTGGGGGGCTGTGGCCGTAATGACAGAACAGATGTTTGTTTGGAAAAATGGTTTGTCACAACAGACATTTGATGGGTCAGAACTTTGTGATGAAAAAAGGTTAACATAATGTTTGACCGGGCAAATTGATATGTCACAAAGAAACCCTTTACATTGAGACAGATAGAGAGCAAAAGCTAGTTAGTTACAATATACTGTTAGGCAAAGATTAGATCAATCTGATACACCAGAAATTTGCCAGTTCTGGTTCTATAGTGATGATGCTGATGCTGCTGATGATGATGATGAAATACTTCTACTAGATCTAATAATAATTATTATTATTATCATTATCATCATCATCATCATCATGATATATAAATTTATTTAGGGATGAATCTTGTAAAATAAAACAAACTTAAGCATTTGCATTCAAATCATTTTCACACATGCAACATTCAATTGGGGACACCTCGAGAGAGATGCTTGACAATCAGTGCTTCGCGGCAGACTTTTTCAATGTTATTACAAACATGGCAGACGAAAATACTGTAGTGTGACAGTAGCCTAAGAACACGTCTCTACTGTGCAGTTATGGAGCATATCACTGTCTTTTTTTTTTTTTTTTTTTACTAGAGGCCTACTACATGAGGGCGAGTACAGGCCCTGTCCTACCAAAAGACTGATTATTGCATTAGTCATAGTCCAAGTTGTTATCAGCTCAAATGGTGCCCCTGTTTTGATAGACACGTCATGTCTGTCCTGCGGAGATACGTCACCTTTTTAAACTCTCTTCCACCTATTGTGGAGAGGAGAAAAGTAGGGTAGAAAAGCTATGTCAAAAGTTTATGTTAAAGTTATCACTTTGGAACCTTTTTTTCTAACCAATAGGGTTACGTTGACTGCTTTTGAAACTGCAAATGCACATGCATGCATGCACATGCACACCAGTCATGGTCATTATAGGAACGTGAAGCCCCTCCATCTGCTGAGGTTATGCATTAGCAGCCATGGGTTAGTTCTTTTTTTTTTTAAGAGGATTCCTAAATATTCTTTTCCTGCATCTCTCCCCCCCCCCCCCCCCCCCCCACCCCAACTCCGTCTTCCTTTTCTCAAACTAAGGCTTTTTTTTGCTGCTTCATCTTCCGTGATGTTTCTATCCTGCTGTTTCTACTGCTGCTCTTTCAATCTCCCCACCCCAGTCATACCCAGGGTAGGCTCCACACGTGGCAACCCCGGGGTCAGAGGTCCGGGGAGGGTCCATCAGTGTCAGGTCACTGTGTGACCGGCCACAAGCCACTTCAGGGGGTCATCTGAGCTGCGTTCAGTGTTGGTGAGCTAGCATAGGCTGGACACCACATACTAAGGCTCTCTACTGACGATAATAACTGCTTAGTCTTCAAGACTAAAGGATATTTCCGTATCTGAGATAAAGAAATTATCAGCGGGAGACACCCACCTTGGGTGGTGACCATTACAACGTCTCTCCAACGACCTTCTCCCATAAATTCCCGACCCGTAAGGCTCAAATCCGAAACGGAGGTCACCATCAGACCAGAGCAGCCAGGTTCATCAGATCAGAGACTGTTTTCTTTTACTGTGTTATGACCAGTGAGATCGGTGGTCTAGAGGTAACGCGCCTGTCTAGAAAGCGAAAGGTCCGGGTCGGAGTGTGCGGTGGTTCGAATCCCGTTTGGGCCCAAAACTTTTCCCCCATCCTTTAGACCATGAGTGGTGGTCTGGGTGCTAGTCTTTTGGATGAGACGGTATACCGAGGTCCCATTGTTACACATCACTATTTAACGCACATAAAAGAACCCACGGCAACAATGGGGTTGACCCTGGCAAAATTCTATAGAAAAAGTCACTCTGAAAGGGAAACAAATACAGTTGCAGACAAGAAAAGAAAAAAATGGGTGGCGCTGCTCTTGTGGCGACGTGCTCTACCCGGGAGAGCTGCCCGAATTTCACACAGAGATATCTGCTGTGACATAAAGTGGTATAAAAAAATATATAAATAAAAACAGTGGTGATGAAAAAGATGTAAATGCCGTTATAGATATGCATTAGCGTTAAAGACTACTTAACAGGGTTGTGCTCCACGCTTCCTAATATCGTAATTATATCCCAGCACCAACCAGGCCCGAGAGATACAGACACTTGCAGTGTTTAGTCAGGTAATCTCAGCAACACTCTCAAAACCCATCCCTAAAGGGGATGATGTCTGGTCTCAGTCTTTCCAGTCTGTCCATAGCAAACTCACTCTGGGCATGAGCAGACCCGAATCAAAGCCAAAAAACAAAAAACAAAAAAAAAGATATATGGGATTCAGACCCACGACCTGCCGAACAGAAATATCATGTCCTAACTAACCACTGCATCATGGCAGCTGGGAACCTTTGATAACTGAGAAGACACAGCACTGAGGGAGACAGAGGAACAGTCGGCAGGCACGTCCTGGGTGCAGTCACCTTGATTCAAAGTCCTTGGTAGACAGTTTGCTGATGTCATTAATTTTGTCACCCTCATCTATTTTTAAAGCCATGACAGACTGTCACACCTATCCACTGAGTCCACTCGGGCGGATAGCAGACATTGTTATCACTGTTATCTGTCTCAGTGTGGCGGATTCCAAAATTAGAACGTGGTTTGGAGTCTGTACACAACCGTCTTGTGTAGGGTCCAAAGTCGCGAGAAGCCAGCCAGGGTTTATGATAACCCGGTATGAAAGTTTGTGTTGTGTTGGAGTTTGACCACTCTTCCCTTAGTTAACTGGGGGATGCTTGTTTTTGGTGTAATGAAGTGTGGTGTATTATGGTGTGTGTGTGAGAGAGAGAGAGAGAGAGAGAGAGAGAGAGAGAGAGAGAGAGAGAGAGAGAGAGAGAGAGAGAGAGAGAGAGAGAGAGAGAGAGAGAGAGAGAGAGAGAGAGAATCTTTTGAACTGATTTTGTTTAATTCAATGTGATCTTGGCAGTTTTATACAACTACAAAATTCTCTTTCTCCAGAAGATTCTTACAAAATCTGTTTCCTCGCTACTTTTTCCTCAGAAAGATTCTTAAATCGGGAAATTTCTAAAACGTAAGTTTCAGACAAAACGTTAGTGGTCCTGATACAAGTCTTGTGCAAATAGGGTGCATCACTTATGACTTCAGACTAATTGAAATTCAAATTGAAGTGTTCTTTTCCCAGCATCCGTTGGTATCAAAGGGAAAAAAACAAGCACAACAAAGTGAGATGCATAGAGTTAGTACCCAACATTTAACAACATTGTGACTGCTATACTATACAATACTCTACTCCGACATTTTCATCCATTGTGTCTCAAATCTACAATAGCAACTTCTCCTAGAAGTATATCACAATGTGACATGCATTCTGCTACAGGAAGCAACTAAAACGATTTCCTGTCTTAAAAAGCAGCAAAGGACCATGCCGGTATGTACAGGCTAGCTTTCCCCGCTTTCAAGTACAAGGGAGTACCACTACACGTGAGACATTTCATATATATTTTCTACACCACATCTGGCAAAAATTCACATGCTAGGCACTATAACTGCATAATCCAATGCTGCAAAGCCATATGGGCATGCTGGATTTTGGACCTTTTGTTTGACATCTTTCTGTAACCCTTTGTACACCGATTGGAGTTACAGGATTTTCAATCTGCAATTGATGGTTTGCATGTATGTATATCGGAAAAGGAAAACAGCACTGATGAATCTGTACTATTAATCCAAAAAATACCCAAACCAAAAATCCGCCTTAACCTACAAAATCAGTACTTAAAATTGCCCCAAGTGCTAGGAAAAATCTTGTGCTTTAAACTGGCCCAAGAGTTTGGGGGAAAATATCAACAGGACACGCCAAGATAGGAACACTTTTCAGAGCCATTAGAACAAAAACCTGTGGCATCATAGCCTTGGCCTACACCCATTAAGGCACAAAAACAAAGAACACAGCGTTTATGCCATTCCAGAATCTCAGGAAAAGACCATGAAAAAACATTGAAATCAGCACACAACCTACCCGTCTTCATAACAATAGCCATTCTCTAATAGCTTCATCTGATGAACTTTGTGAATCAGAGGCATGGGTTTCAAAAGACCACAGTTATTACAACTAAAACAGAAATCCCCCTGGGAAACAGCGTAAAGCTGCCTTACATTACCACAGTGAGGGACATAAGATGGGCACCACCCTTAAGATGCTGGATCCCTAGAGACGCGAGGTCTCTGGCACCTTGCTCCCAGACAACCAGGTAAGTTATGGAGCATCTTTTGCCTGGTTTATATCATAAACAGGAAAATGTTTCTAACAAAGCACTGTGGTCAACCTCATTAACTCAGACAAACACTAGACTACACCTGGAGTTTTTCAGGATCTGTGATTCAATCTGGCAATGGATAATGAAATATCTACTGTTCACAGCTGGCTGAAACGTACTCTAGCACAGACTTAGTTTTTAAGAAAAACAAAAAGAAAAGAAAAGACGGGGTAGGAAGCAAAAGCTACTTCAGGTGCTTTAAGTCTCTGCATACAGATAATTATTCACGGCAAAGAGTCATGGTTTAATGTCACAGTCCACCAGGCAGAGTCATAATTATTTGAGTATTCTTCTGGAGTCTAGTCAAGGGAGGCACAGATTAGAGTTCTGAAGCGTGATATCATTGGCTACTGGTATAGCACGGTACTGTGTGTTTCTGTAATCAGGTGGGGGGGGGGGGAATTTTGGGGGTGTTGTGCTTTGTTTTGTTTTACATGTTTTAGGTGGAGGCTGTCGTACAAAACTTTTGGTGGTTTCTATATGCAGAAGGAACTGTTTGTTGATGCTTATTTTTGCTTCCATGACAAGGATGGAAAGAGAGTGTATCCACCTTTAAACCCCATTAAAACAAACAACTCTTACCCACCCCACCTCTCCCCTCCAAAACATAGGGTTGACTGCAGTGCATACGAGAATGGCTACCTAGACAGCTCAGAAAACAGCAAACTTCCTGAAAAAAAAATGATGACTGTTATAAACAGAACCCAACAGATCTCGTGTGTGGAGGCCATTTTGAAATGATCTGGCATCTGTGGAGGGGTTCCATTAGTCGCTTTTACGTCACTCCCTCCCACACACCCACGCTGCAATCGATCCTAGAGTCTTCCCAATCCGCCTCTGACGCCGTACTAAAGGAGTTAATGGGGTAGGGAGGGAAGAGAAAGCAGGGCAGTCTGGTGGTGGT
>CM060316.1:114617814-114635314 GCA_030674155.1 Stramonita haemastoma
AAAGACCCAGAGAGGGGAGAAAGAGAAGAAGGGCCAAAAGGGAAGAAAGGAGAGGGGGGAAAGCGGGGAGGGGAGGAGGAGGGGGGGAGGGAAAGGGGGCAGGGCGCCCCGGGCGGGGGGGAGGGAGGGCGGGAGGGGGGGGGAGGGGGAAGGAGGGAGGGGGGGGAGGAAAGGGGCGGGGGGAAAAAAAAGGAGAGAAGGAGGGGGGCGAGAAAAGGGGGGAGGAGAGGGGGGGGGAGGGAGGGGGGGGGAGGAGGGGGGGAGACCAGAAGGGGGGGGGGTGGGGGGCGGGGGGGGGGTGGGGGGGGGGGGGGGCGGGGGGGGGGGGGGGGGTGGGGGCGGGGGGGGAAAAGGATTTAAAGGGGGGGGAAAAGGGGGGGGGGAGGGGGGGGGGGGGGGGGTGTGGGGGGGGGTTTTAAATTTTTGGGGGGGGGGTGGGGGGGGGGGGTTTGGGGGGGCGGGGGGGGGGGGGGTTGGGGTGGGAGAAGCGGGGTGGGGAAGGTGTGGGGGTGTTTTTGGGGGGGTTTGGGGTCTTTGGGTTTTTTTTTGGGGTTTTTTGGGGGGGTTTTTTTGTTTCCCTTTTGTTTGTTTTTTGTTTTTTTAAAGGGGTTTTTTTTTGCTTGGGCTTTTTAAATTTTGGGTGGTTTTTGTGGTTTTTGGTTTGGGGGGTGGGGTGGTTCGGGGGAGGGAGGTGGGTGGTTTTTGGTTGGGTGGGTGGTGGGCGGTTGGGGGGGGAGGAAACAGGGAGGGGGGGGGGGGGGGGGGGGGGGGGAAATGAACCGGGCTCGTTTTTTTTTCATACGGGTTTGGGGTCGGGGGAAAGGGTTGGGGGGGGATGCCCGGGGTTTTAATTTTTTTTTTTATTCAAGGATTTTGTTTTCCCTTTTTACCCTTTGGCAGGCGTTTTTAAATAAAATATTTTTTTAAACTTTTGAATAAAATGTTCTTTTGGGGTAAATAACCTCCCCCAACTGCTCCCTTTCATTTTTCCCCCGGTCCCTACTTCTCCTTTTCACAATCATTTTTTAAAATTTTTTCCCTTGCCCGGTTTTTTTGGGTTTCACCGCCCCACATTTGAGGGGTTGGGGGGGGGGGGGTGGGGTGGGGGGGGGGGCCCGGGGGGGTGGGAGGGGGGGGGGGGGGGGGCGGGGGGTAAATCGGGGGGGGCGGGGGGGGGGGCCAAAAGACGAGGGGGAGGGGGGGGGGAGGGGACCGGCGCCCCGGGGTTGGCGGTTTTTTTCCCCTTCTTTTCCCCTCCCCCCTTTTCTTTTCTCTCTCCCTCTCCCCCCTTTTCCCCCTTTTTTTTCCCCCCCTGTTTTTTTCCCCGGGGTCGGCCCTGGGGGGGGGAGGGGGGCGGTCTGCCCTTTTTTTAAATTTTTTCCCCCCCCCCCCCAAAAGCCCGGGGGTTTTTCCCCCCCCCTTTTCCTTTTTTCCTTTGGGGCCTGCGTCTGCTTTTTTTTTCCTCTCTCCTCCTCTTCTCTCTTTCTCTCTCCTCTTTCTCTCCTCTCTTCTCTCTTTTCTGCATTTTCCCCTTTTCTCTTTTTCCTTTTCTTTTTCTGTCTGTCTGTCTGTTGTCTGTCTGTCCGTCTTCTTTTTCCCTCTTCTCTCTCTCCTTTTCCCCCTCTCTCTCCTCTTCTCTCTTCTCTCTCTTTTTCTGTCTGTCTTCTCCTCTCTCTCTTTTTCCTCCTCTCTTCTCTCTCTCTCTCTCTCTCTCTCTCTCTCTCTCTCTGATCTTCTTTTTTTTGTCTTGTCTGTCTGTTTTTCTGTCTGTTGTATGTCTGTTTCTGTCTTTTCTTTTTTCCCCTTTTTCCTTTCCTTCTTCTTCTTCTTCTTCCTTCTGTCTTCTTTTGTCTGTCTGTCTGTCTTCTTCTTTTTCTTCTTCTTCTTTTCTCTCTCTTCTCCCCTCTTCTCTCTCTCTCTCTGTTTTTCTGTCTGTTGTTTGTCTGTTGTTGTCTGTCTGTTGTCTGTCTTCTTTTTTCTTCTTCTTCTTCTTTTTCCCCTTTTTCTCTCTCTCTTCTCTCTTTTCTCTCTCTTCTCTCTCTTTCTCTTTTCTTTTTTTTTGTCTGTCTGTCTGTCTGTTTTTGTCTGTCTTTTGTTGTCTTTTTTTCTGTCTGTCTTTTCTTCCCCTTCCTCTTTCTTTCTCTTTTCTCTCTCTTTTCTCTCTCTCTCTTCTCTCTTCTCTTTTTGTTGGCCCTTTTTTTGGTCTGTCTGTCTGTCTGTCTGTTTTTGTCTGTTGTTTTCTTTTCTTCTTCCTCCCTCCTTCCTCTCTCTCTCTCTCCTTCTCTCTCATCTCTTTCTTGTCGGGTCTGTCTGTCTTTGTCTTTTTTTTCCCCTTTTCTTCTTCCTTTCTTTTTCTTCTCTCCTCTCTCTCTCTTTTGGGCATTTCTTTCTCTGTCTGTCTGTCTGTCTGTCTGTCTGTCTGTCTGTCTGTTTCTGTCTGTCTCTCTTCTCTCTCTCTTCTCTCTCTCTTCTCTCTCTCTCTCTCTCTCTCTTTTTTCCCCCCCCCCCCCCCCCCCCCCCCCCCCCCCCTCTTCTCTTCTCTCTCTTTCTCTTTTGTCTGTTGTCTGTCTGTCTGTTGTTGTTTTGTCTCTCTCTCCCCTCTCTCTCTCTCTCTTTTCTCTTTTCTCTCTCTCTCTCTCTCTCTCTCTCTCTCTCTCTTTGTGCATCTTCTTTCCTTTCTGTCGTTGTTGTCTGTCTGTCTTCTTCTTCTTTCTTCTGTTTCTTCTTCTTTCTCTCTCTCTCTTCTTTTCCCCCTTTCTCTCTCCCCCTCTCTGTGTCTGTCTGTCTGGTCTGTTTTTGTCTGTCTCTTCTCTCTCTCTCTCTCTTTTCTCTCTCTTTTCTCCTCTTCTTCTTCTTCTTCTCTTTTTTTCTTCTGTCTGTTGTCTTCTTCTCTTCTCTTCTCTCTCCTCTCTCTCTCTCTCTCTCTCTCTTTTTTTCTCTTTTTCTTTTTTTCCTCCTCTCTCTCCTCTCTCTTTTTGTCGTCTGTTTCTGTCTGTTTCTGTCTTTTTCTCTTTCTCTCTCTCTCTCTCTTCTCCCCCTCTCTTCTCTCTCTCTCTCTCTCCCCTTTGTGTCCTCTCTGTTCGTCTCTGTCTGTCTGTCTGTCTGTCTGTCTGTCTTCTTCTTCTCCCCTTTTCCTCTCTCTCTCTCTCTCCTCTCTCTCTTTTCCCCCTTCTCTCTCTCTCTCTCTCTCTCTCTCTTTCATATTCCTAGCCCTCGTACCTGAAGATTGTGGTTATAAATCAACTTTGTTTCGTGGTATTGTTGGTCTCCTTTCCGCTTTTATTTTTAGCTTTTTGTATTTCTATTTGTTTGTTTGCCTGTAATTTTCTTTCACTTTTTGATTTTGTTTCCTTTTTCTGAACTCACTAAAATACTTAATAGTCGGCTACCCACTTCATATATGGGACAATAGCCTTTTTGTGATGAAAACAGTGGAGTTCGATTCTCTCTCTCTCTCTCTCTCTCTCTCCTCTCTTCTCTCTCTCTCTCTCTCTCTCTCTCTCTCTCTCTCTCTCTCTCTCTCTCTCTCTCTCTCTCTCTCTCTCTCTCCTTCCAAACATCAGAAATGGTGGATCGGTGGTCTAGGTGGTCACGCGCCTTGCCTAGAAAGCAAAAAGTCCGGGTCGGAGTGTGCGGGGTTCGTACCCCGTTTGGACCCAAAACTTTTTCCCCATCCATTAGACCCTGAGTGGTGGTCTGGGCGCTAGTCTTTCGGATGAGACGATAAACCGAGGTCCCGTGTGTTACACATCACTATTTAGCGCAGTAAAAGAACCCACGGCAACAAGGGGGTTGTCCCTGGCAAAATTCTGTAGAAAGAAGCCACTCTGATAGGGAAAACAAATACACTTGCATGCAGGAAAAAGAAAAAAAAATGGGTAGGCGCTGCACATGTGGCGACGCGCTCTCCCCGGGGAGAGCAGCCCGAATTTCACGCAGAGAAATCTGCCGTGACATAAAGTGGTACAAAATACAAAATACAAAATACAAACATCAGAAATGAACATCCGGCTTGCAGATTGATTTCACGGCACTGAGAACTAACAAGAACACCTGCGCTGTTAAACACTTGTACTAAAAAAACAAAACAAAAACAAATAACACACACACACACACACACACACACACACACACACACACACACACACACACACACACACACACACACACACTCTGATAATGTAGGCCTGTGCGTACGTGACTTTTTGTGCTGTCAGATGCTTTTTAATGGCAGTGACACACACAGTCCTGCCTTGATAGTGAACATGTAGCCTACAGGGGATGTGACAGAAGACCAGCTGTGCAGATGACGAAATGTATGTAAGGACACGTTTACCTCTGACTTTTTTTCTCTCCTTGTAAAACATCTAGATCTAGGGTTTAAACTAGTCTGCTGTGCATGTATTACAATTATAATGGTTACATATAACATTGGGTAGCTAAGTGGTCAGAGCGCTCGCTTTCCCCAAGTCAAGTTAAGCAGCCTCGAGCGTGGTTACCAGTTGGATGGGTGGCGTTTGCGCGCCTTGGCTTCAGTACAGTTCCCTAGTTCACCCAGCTGTCATCAATGGGTAGCCTACCTGCCGTCTTTAGGGTCAGGGAAGGTAGAGCAGCGAGGGAGAGGAGATGGGCGCTGCCCTCAATACGCTGGCCCCTAGAGAAGCTGAGGTCTCTGATGCCTCGCTCCCCTACGATCACTTAGGTTATGGGACACCTTTACCTTTTTTTACGAACAATAATTTGCATCAGTGTAGCATGTGTGGCAACAGACTCTCTCTCTCTCTCTCTCTCTCTCTCTCTCTCTCTCCTCTCTCTCTCTCTCTCTCTCTCTCTCTCCTCTCTCTCTCTCTCTCTCTTGTGCGTGCGTGCGTGCGTGCGTGCAGGCACACGCACAAGTTTATGTAAGTGTGTTCATATGTGAGCCTTCAAGCAAAGTTACCTGTAGATGAGATTGGATACAAATGTAAAACAATGATATTCAGAAAATCTTTGTCACCTTCAGCTGCGCATCACCGTGGAAGCGTCAGTTTTTAGGCATCCTGCTGAAGGAAATATGGTGATGTGCTATACTGCACTGTAAGTTGAGAAATATTATGGAATAACTGGGAGCTTCGATTTTACAAATGATGACCTCTGTTAAAAAAAAAATAAATAAATAAAAAAAGATTCCCGTCACGCTGCCTCAGGAAATGTTTGTGGTGGTCTATACCTTTCTTCAACATGAAACCCAATGCCTTTAAATCAACACACCATCGCACAAAGACTGGGTAAGAAGAAGAAGAAGAAGAAGAAGAAGAAGAAGAAGAAGAAGAAGAAGAAGAAGAAGAAGAAGAATACATGGAATTTATATAGCGCTATATCTTGTAAAAACAAATCAAAGCCCTTGGGTAAGTATGTATGGAGGGCAAGCTGTTACCATGCAGCAGAACTCCTCTTCACATCGATGGAATGGTCCTTTGGAAAGTACACACTATAAATTTCAACTTCTAGATTACTCATATTTCAACCATTTATACGACCTGTTGCATAACCAACGGGTGACCATTTGCGCGCATTGGCTTCAGTACAGTCCCCCCAGTTCACCCAGCTGTAAATGGGGTACCTGCCCTTTTGAGGGTCAGGGAAGGTAAAGCAGCGAGGGAGAGGAGATGGGCGTCGCCCTCAATATGCTGGACCCTAGAGAAGCTGAGGTCTCTGATGCCTCACTCCCCTAGGACCACATAGGTTATAGGACATATTTACCTTTACCGTTTACTGCACTGTAAGTTTAGAAAGTTGGGAATAACTGGGAAGATTGATTGTACAAGTGATGACCTCTGTTAATCAAAACATCCCTCACGTTGCTTCAGGATTTATTTATTTATTTATTCTTTTATATCGAGGATAACAGAATAAGCAATCATGTGCTTTTTTTCATCCGGTCCCGTGTGTATGCAGTTTTGTAAATATTGTCATCTGTTCCCACCGGCACACGATCGCCTACTCTTACGAAAAGCGGAACAGGATTTAACGTGTGCGCAAGATGTTCTGCGTGCGTTCGCACACGGGGCCTCGGTTTAAAGTCTCATCCGAAGGACTTTTGGGGAGAGTGGAGTCAGCACTGATGTTAACTCCAGGAAGAAAATTTCCTCGACCGGACTCGAACCTGGGTCGTCAAATTGCCAGCGCAATGTTCTGACCACTAGGCTATCAGGAGATGTACTGTGGTGGACTATAACCTCTCTTCAGCATGAAAGCCACTGTGTCTAAATCAACACACCACAGAAGGTACGCAGCTGTCAGTCTCCGTCCGAACATGGAGTCGCGCTCTAGGCTGTAGGGCGCAAAGCCTGGGAAGTATGGAGGGCAAGCTGTTACCTATGCAGCAGACCCCCTCTTCACATTGATGGAATGGTCCTTTGGAAAGGCAATCCCTGATACGAATGGTTCCAGTTCACACCTTAAATACACAACTACTAGATTACTCATATTTCAACAAACTCTGTGACCTGTCGGCATGGTATTTCCTCCATTGTTTGTAGGCCTGTGTATATCAAGAGGAACGAGAAGAATTCGGCCAGGAATTGCCACAGAGAGGAAGTGTGCTCCTGCCTGCCTGCCTGTTTACGTGCCCACTTACCTGTCTGCCTGCTTGGCACGTTGGTTACCTGTTCCGCACAGATAACCTGATTTTCCTCCACCATCCAGCCTTCAGTGCGGCAACAGGGGGAGGTGGGCGATAGTGAAGAGCCGGCAGTGGCCAGAGAGGGAAGAAGCTGACAGATACCTGACCAGGAGGTTACGTCACTGGCACGTGATGGTCAACAGTAGTCCTGGCAGGAACATGACGGTGTGAGAGAGGAGGGGGAGGGAGAGGAGGGATGGTCCTCCCTGTTATCTCTGACAGGCTGGTGTTTACTCAGCACCGTGGAGGACTGTCCTGCCTCCTCCTCATTCAGCCCCATCACAGCACGTGCGGCCCGGTAGTAGTCCCAGGACTGTTTGCCCACTTGACAGTGTTGATCCCTCAGCTCTGAAGTGGACCACTGATGGCACTTCTGGGTTATGATGTCAGAGGGGCTTCTTGCGGAAGTGTCGGTGATAAGGGCAGGGAGGAAGTGTGTGGGATGAAGTGTTTCCCTGAATGAGTTTGAAGACAGCCGAGCATGCATTATCAGCACTGTCCATCCTTTGTTCGAATCTGACTTCCTCATATCACCCTGAGAAAATAATCCGGAATACGGGTGGGGTGGTGGGGTATGAAAGCCATGCTGATCTGACCAAACAAACTGACCAAGAAAGCGTGTTGTCCAGCTCTGGCTTCTTGTGGGGGTGTTACTTATGGAGTTCTTCATACGCAGTTCAATACGCCCATTACAGCGTCCTGTTTAGCCAGGGCGCGTGATAGACTGTGCATAACATGGACTCTTGATAAACCCATGTGTGTGTGCTGAACGTAGTTTATTGCTTCTGCTTGCTACCCACCAAACCCTGACAAGAATCATGCGATCTTTAGTATGCATAGGCTATTTGAGAAGACCCTTCTGGTAGTTGAATATCCACACT
The DNA here is from genome assembly GCA_030674155.1 of Stramonita haemastoma. NCBI lineage: Eukaryota > Metazoa > Mollusca > Gastropoda > Neogastropoda > Muricidae > Stramonita > Stramonita haemastoma. The sequence goes on from CM060316.1 coordinate 114,625,360, forward strand.
TCGGGGGGTTATGCCATTGACAAACGTGTGTTGAGCAATTCACCAGTAGTGACAGGACTCATGGGATGTTGGGTACACAATAGTTCACCTTCTCTCTCTCTCTCTCTCTCTCTCTCTCTCTCTTCTCTCTCTCTCTCTCTCTCTCTCTCTCTCTCTCTCTCTCTCACATAATATATATATATATATATATTGGCGCGCACGCGTGCGCGCGCGTGTGTGCGCGCGCGCGCACGCGTGCGCACCTGTTCCTTCTTTCCTAACCACCTGCACTTCTTACACTGTAGAATTCATCTAGACTAGTTCATTTACATCTTACCAGTTTGTGTGACCTCTTAGAATCATCATTTTCTGTTTTCATTATTAACTAGCTAAACAGCCACTGTGTTTGTGGTGAGGGGGTGGGTGAGGGAAAGGGAGCATATGTCAGCCACATCTCGTTAGATTTACAATATGGTTTTACATTATTGTTCACACATATTATGTTCATGAGTTTTTACATCTTGTGTGTGAAACAGATTTCAGGTTGATCTACATATTTTTATTTTCTATCTGTACATAATTTGATAATATCTAGATCTATATTTAAGAAAATTTTACAAAAAGTGGCTGTTGCAAAAAAAGAATCCACTTCTTCCTCTTTTATTTAATCAACTACTTACTACTACTACTACTACTACTACTACTACTACTACTACTACTACTGCTGCTGCTGCTGCTGCTGCTGCTGCTGCTGCTGCTGCTGCTGCTGCTGCTGCTACTACTACTACTACTACTACTACTACTACTACAACTGTTGTTGTTGCTGCTGCTGCTGCTCTGCTGCTGCTGCTGCTGCTGCTGCTGCTGCTGCTGCTGCTGCTGCTGCGATTCTTCTTCTTCGTATTCTTCTTCTTCATATTCTTCTTCTTCATATTCTTCTTCTTCGTATTCTTCTTCTTCGTATTCTTCACACCCTTTTTCGCAATCTTCCTCTTCGTAGTCTTCTTCTTCGTAGTCTTCTTCGTATTTTTCTTCTTCGTATTTTTCTTCTTCTTCGTATTCTTCTTCGTATTTTTCTTCTTCGTATTCTTCGTATTTTTCTTCTTCGTATTCTTCTTCTTCGCAGTTCTTCTTTGCAGTTCCTCTTCTTCTTCTTCGCAATTCTTCTTCTTCTTCTTCTTCTTCTTCTTCTTCTTCTTCTTCTTCTTCTTCTTCTTCTTCTTCTTCTTCTCATTCTTAGTATTATTCTTCGTATTCTTCGTATTCTTCTTCTTCGTATTCTTTTTCTTCGCATTTCTTCTTCGCCTTTCTTCTTCGCAGCTCTTCTTCTTCTTCTTCTTCTTTCTTCTTTTCTTCTTCTTCTTCTTCTTCTTCTTCTTCTTCTTCTTCTTCTTCTTCTTCTCTCTCTCCTCCTCCTCCTCCTCCTCCTCCTCCTCCTCCTCCTCCTTTTCTTATCCTCTTATTCATCTTCTTCTTCTTCTTCTTCTTCTTCTTCTTCTTCTTCTTCTTCTTCTTCTTCTTCTCTCTTTTATCTCCTTCTTCTTTCTCAACATCACCATCATCATCTTCTTCTTCTTTTTGTTCTTCTTCTTCTTCTTCTTCTTCTTCTTCTTCTTCTTCTTCTCTTCTTCTTCTTCTTCTTTCTTCTTAACCCTTAAGCCCACGAGTAGTCACTAGAAAACCATACTGATGAGTTATTCATCAGAATCCCAGATGTAGGTGTGCTGTGTGCAGACGCCTGTGCCTCTGGCAATGGTTTTCAATTGTGTAATGCAGTCCCCATTCCCTTCTCTGCCTCCCCCTCCTTGTTCTCGCCTCCCCCAACTGTTCCCAGGAGATTTGTTTCAGCAGGTCAACCAATCCAATCTGGAGGTTACAGCCCTGCTGGTCGGCCACAGAAGTAATATCAGGGCCGCCACTCCATTGAAAATTAAAGCTCAGACGGAATCAAATTGTGCAGCTATTTTCAAATTAAACCACCAAAGTTAAAAAGGGTTCGTCATGCCTGGTGTCAATGCCCTGACCAGCTTTGCAAAAACAAGATGGTGTCTACGAAGTGGGAAAAACCCTGTTAACGTTTAAATAAAATAGAAAGGCAACTGACATCTAAAATATTGCTAGATGATCACAGTAAACAAACAAACAAACAAAATGCTGGATTCTCTCAAGGTAAATAGATCATGCTACATTGTCACACCAACACAGTTTTCTTTCCCTAACTGATGCCAGCATATCTTCCTCCAAAGATGTGTCAACACGATTTTTAGACGTATGAATTGTGATTAATTCCTGAAATATAATCATTAAAAGAGTCAGATGTAAAACGCAACCTTGTTAACACCAATCAAAGTATAAACTTATTTCTCAATAGCACCACGCATGACTGCTAGACTTGTTGCTTGGAAGTAAAATTGATGGATGTTTGATAAGTTTCTGCTTTACGTGAACTTTTTTCATTGTGGTCATCAGTGCTTCCTACTAGACTAAGTCAAATGCATTCTTGAAGTTTAGGAAGACTTTTTAAGACTCCTAACATACTGGTAAGATAGGTAGGTTAAAGTATGTTTTCAGGTACTACCTCTTTTGTAAAATCCTGTGGAAATCTCTTCTCTTTTTTTCTTTTTCTTCTTTTTTTTTTTTTTTTTTTTGTGGGGGGGGGGGGGGTGGGGGCAGGGGTTAGGGACTATTTCATCCTCTGTGATTTTCCTGTCCTGCTGTTCTGGGTCCCCTCATTTCAATCTCTTTATCCCAGCCACTCAGATGCGTTAAGTCGCAATGTCAGGGTCAGAAGTCTACTGGGAGCCCATTATATCAGACCGCTATAGGGCCACCAGCCAGAGGGGCCCTGCAATGCTGTTGAGTCACTTTGGGGGTGTTCAGTGGTGCCTGTTCTGAGCTAACATACGCAGGACACCACCTACTAATCTCCCTACTGATGACAGTACTAGCTCAGTCACAGAGCCAGACAGCGAGATGTCCACTCGGGGTGGCGACCATCACAACATCCCTCACACGACCTTCTCCTGTGAGCCTTCAGTCCCAAAGGCTTTCACAAAAACTCGTCACAGCCACAGAAGCGTATGGGGAAACCAAAATTGAGGCCACCATGAGATCAGAGCAAATGGGGCCATGGAATTTGAGACATCTTTTTTTCATTGAGAAAAAAGTAGTAAAGGAAACTAATTGCAGGTAAGAGCTTACAACTTCTCAATCATTTTGGAAAGGATTTACCAAAGATTTTTTTTTGGGAAAAACAGACTTTAGACAATAAAGTCTTTTGATGACTGCATTTTAGGCATTTCTGAGTAAGAACCATGCCTTTGGTCTGACCTGACTTTATTACCTGATGATGAATGGTCCCAGTCTTCCCAATGAACTTTAACTATAGCAAACTAACTCTTGAGTAGGAGCCATCCACAGTTTATAAAAAAAATTTTAATCCACACTACTCTTATGGGATTTAAACTGTGACCTCCCAGTCCATAACCCAAGATGCTAACCACTGTGCCACAACAGCTGGTTGACCCAGTGAACATTTTATTAGTTTGATTTAGAGTATATTGGGGGTGGGGGGTGTTAGTTGGAGTTTTGTTTTGGGGATGTTTTTGTTTTTTGTTTTGGGAGGGGTTTTTTTTTGGGGGGTGTTTTTTGTTGGGGTTTTTTTTTTTGGGGGGGTCAATGTTGCTGGAGGGCAGTGCTGTTGGGGGGGGGGGTGTCAGCAATGATGAAATTTGCTTTTGGCTGCAATTTGTTCTGTATGATTTGGGGCATTGTCTTACAAGTATGCCACTTACCACAGCAATAATACCGAAAACGATGATTTGCATTTTCACTATCACCACCATCAACATCAATGTTCAGATTGCTCAGCTGCACTCATTAATCAGTAAATGCAAAGTTTCATTGGAGAAACTTAAGTCATGAAATTGTAAATGAATTCAAAATATTCCTATGTTGACATACACCATTTTCAATACCATTCCCAGCCATGAATCACTAATGCAGTCTTGAGCAAAGCTTGACTGAAAACAACATGATTAGGAAAAGAACATGGGGATGGTGACCATGACATCAAAACACAGCTTTCCTACACTTTTTTTTATTCGTCCCTGGAGCACAGACCTTGAAGGGTGACCTCTATTTTAACCGTTGACATCACTCACATTTCATTCAAGATTTACGACCGGAAAAACTGCTTCAAAAATGGCGTTTCCCTGATCTCTCTCTCTCTCTCTCTCTCTCTTCTCTCTCTCTCTCTCTCTCTCTCTCTCTCTCTCTCTCTCTCTCTCTCTCTCTCTCTCTCTCTCTCTTCCCTTCCCCTCTTTACAGCAAAAGAGAACACAGAAATCATAAGCGAAAAAAAAAAACAAAGAAGAGCCGCATTCATGGCGAAGTGGATCTCACTGGCATCATCAAACCCTGTCCCTATCATCCTTTTGCCAATCTCACAACACGGCCCTCTAGCCTTATCAGAAATCGATGACGCCACATCCTGTAAAAGGACAGGAACTGTCGTCAAGCAAAACTGCTTCCTCTTTCCCTGAAGAAGGTTGTTGAGGGAGACGAACACCACATGTTGCTAGCTGCTGGTTCGGCAAGTGAGGGCCGGGTGAAGAGGGTAGTCTCTTCACAAGGGGCTACTTCCGTTGGACAATGGCTTGTAGCTGTTTTCTGAGAAGAGGCACGTGCAACTCTGTATGTAGTATTTGCACATGAGCAGAAAAACAATGTCTGGTCATCATTGTCAAGAACAGTAGCCAACGTTTTCATTTAGACAGAATGGACAGATTTGGAGGAGCTGAGAGTTTTATGGTTTTGTAACATCACTATAGCCTTGTTGGTTTTTGTTTGTGAAGCCGTGCGCGCGCGCGCGCGCGCGCGCGCGGTGTGTGTGTGTGTGTGTGTGTGTGTGTGTGTGTGTGTGTGTGTGTGTAGGGTGGAAAGGGGGACGCTGGAATTAAGTTGTTATTGTTTAGTTGGTTGGTTGTTTTTTCACTCTGCCACCCTCCACTTATAATGGAAGAAGTGGAAGACTGGTGCATGTGTGCTAAAGAGAGAGAGAGAGAGAGAGAGAGAGAGAGGGGAGAGGAGAGAGAGAGAGAGAAGAGAGAAGAGAGAGAGAGAGAGAGAGAGAGAGAGAGAGAGAGATCTTTAGGGATCTATCCCTCGTCCATATGCACATTTTGGCAGAGCCAGCGCATACGTCAACACCCAGAAATTGTAAAGTATGCACTGGATGACAAGTTTGCAAGTATGACTGTTCTCAAGAACCTCACCATATAGGCAGCCATACTCCGACTTCAGAAGATTTTTTTCCTCCTTTAAGAAAAAAAACTCAACAGCCTCCATCACTGCTGGAGCTCTGGCTGTTAACAGTGTCGGTGGAAACAGTTGAGTTGCAGAGTTCTAAAGGATAGTGCAGGTTGTGATACTAAGAGCTTACTATGGCTTAGGACAATCTCAACATCAAAAGGTACAGGTGTCCCATAGCATATGTGTGGTAGGGGAGAGAGGCGTCAGAGACCTCAGCTTCTCTAGGGGCCAGCATATTGAGGGCGGCGCCTATCTCCTCTCCCTCGCTGCTTTATCTTCCCTGACCCTGAAGACGGCAGGTACCCATATACAGCTGGGTGAACTGGGGGACTGTACTGAAACCAAGGCACGCAAACGGTCACCTATCCAACTGGTAACCACGCTCAGTGCTGCTTAACCTTAGCTTGAGGAAAGGGAGTGCTCTGACCACTGAGCTATCCCATCCAAAATTAATGAGAATACACATAATTATCTTCCTTCACCTTCACCTGTCCTATAGCCGGCAGACAGTGGGGGCACCGCTGGAGATTTTGCAACCAGCTTCCTCCACTCCTCAGGTTCCTCCGTCCTCCCTAGCAGATGCTCCACCCAAGGCCTGTTGACTCTGATGTTGTCTGTCCGTCCTTTCTTCTGGCTGACTCTTGGTTTCCTATCAAAAATGGCAACAAGTTTTCAACAAAGCAAGTGTGACGTAGCTTTTTTCTTTGATGGCATAAGTTTTTTCAACAAAAATGGCAACAGTGTTTACAACAAAAATGGCAACAATGGCAACAGTGTTTTCAACAAAAAATGGTAACACTGTTTTCATTAAAAATGGCTAAAATGACAACAGTGTTTACAACAAAAATGGCAACAAAAATGGCAATCGTGTTTACAACAAAAATGGCAATCGTGTTTTCAACCAAATGAAAAAGAATGGCAGCAGTGTTTCCAGCAAACAGCTGACGGTTTGACCCAGAAAAACAGGGAAGAGGGAGAAGAGGAGGGGAAGGATGGAGAAGAGGAGGCGGAGGGGGGTGGCCCAGAAAAAACAGCTGATAACTATCTGGGACAAGTGATAGGACTGCATGCAGCTGGCAGGATTGGCCTTGACCTTTCTGCTCAAAACAGCTGACGAGGCCTGTTTGGCAACCAACCCAATGTGAAATGGCGCTTGGAAAATAAGAGAGGTAATAGAGAGAGAGAGAGAGAGAGAGAGAGAGAGAGAGAGAGGAGAGAGAGAGAGAGAGAGAGAGAGAGAGAGAGAGAGAGACGCAGACGCAGACGCAGACGCAGACGTTTATTCATAAAGGCCACAGCCCCTTAGAAGGGGGATAAACATAATAATCACATCATGACATCAAATGCAACAACACAACACACAATACTTCCTCTCACGTTAACACTGTTTTTCTTAAATTAAATGCTTTCTTTAAGTACAATGCTAAATGCCTTATTGTTGTTCTGTTTCTTGTAGTCAAAAGCAATATCAGCTTGAACAAACAAGTTGCAGTAATACTTATACGGAATAAATTGTTTTCTGAGATCACTTAATCCAGGACATGAAAGAACAAAATGTACCTCATTTTCTTGTGTCTCAAGGCATAATGGACAAATCAAACAACAGACATTTACTCTTCTGTATCGAAAATGATGCACAAAAATATCAAAGATACCAAATCTAAGTTTTGTAATTGTTCTTTTTAAATATCTATCCAAATCAACTGATAAATACTCTGGAATACAATGCAAGGGTTTAACATTTTATACATGTAAAATCTATTGCTGTCTTCCATGTGAGCACTCCATCTCTGCCATCCACAATCAATAATACGTTGTGGAAACACACGAATAAAACCATTCATATCACCTACACCCTGATTTATCCATACAAAGCCAAAACCACACTCATACAATGTCATTCGTCACGTGAGACCCAGTTGTTTTACCTCTGGCATCTAACTCTCTTAGCATGTTGTAAGCCTTATTTGGCAGTCTGTGTGGTTCCATCCGTCTACTTTTATCCAATAGCGAATACAAGTCACTATAGAACGTAAATATATAGGGTACCTGTTAGTCTCTCCATAAACTAAATCATTGGGCGTTTGCAATGAAACACCAAGAAACCTTTTCAGAGCATACGTGTGAACTATTTCCGTATGCACAGCATCGAGTCCAAACCCCACAGTTCTGCACCATACTGCACCATCGGTTGAATTTGGCAATCAAATATCTTTAATAGCACGGACAAGGAGTCATTCTTTAACCAGGCTAGCTTCCTCAAAATACAGAATAATGTCATGCTTTGCTCTGCTTGCAAGATTTTTGCAGGTAAAGGTAAAACTTAATCGAGTTGAAAAATGAGAGAGAGGAGAGAGAGAGAGAGAGAGAGAGAGAGAGAGAGAGAGAGAGAGAGAGAGAGAGAGAGAGAGAGAGAGAGAGAGAGAGAGAGAGAGAGAGAGAGAGAGATTAGAGATTCAGAGAAAGAGAGAGAGAGAAGTTAGAGACGGAGAGGGAGAGAGGAGAGAGACAGAGAAGAGAAGAGGAAAGAGAGAGACAAAGGGAGAGAGAGAGACAGAAACAGACATACAACAGACAGACAGACAGACAGAGAATTATCTCCCTTCCCCATGGGCAGGAAGTTTGGCTTGTCGCATGGTGCGTGTTTTTATGCTGTAAGCTATTTTTGGCAATGACCTGTCAGCCCTGCTGATCCTGTGATTATTAACACCCAGAGGTATGTGTAAACTCTAAGAAGCTCCCTGGTTAATCTAGGTTAAAAAAAAAAAAGGGTAAAGGTGTCCCATAACCTATGGGTCGTAGGGGAGCGAGGCATCAGAGACCTCAGCTTCTCCACGGGCCAGCATTTGAGGGCGGCGCCCATCTCCTCTCCCTCGCTGCTTTACCTTCCCTGACCCTAAAGAGGACAGATACCCATTTACAGGTGGGTGAACTGGGGACTGTACTGAAGCCGATGCGCGCAAACGGTCACCCATCCAGTTGGTAACCACTCTCGATGCTGCTTAACATTGGCTGGGGAAAGCGAGTGCTTCTGGTTAATATAGAGGGGGGGGGGGGGGGGGGTCAGGCTCTAGGTTAATCTAGTGTTTTTTTCAGGCTTTTTATAATCCGTTACACTGCATCCCTTTGAACGACAATAGGCCTGATGTCGGATAAGGTGTCTTGCTACAGGGAATGGAATTAAACAGGTTATGAGTAGACAGCCCCAACATGTCACTTTTTAGGCAAGGAGAAACTGGGAGATTTAACTGAGGAACAAAACAGAACTATATAGATAGATAGATAGATAGATAGAGAGAGAGAGAGAGAGAGAGAGAGAGAGAGAGAGAGAGAGAGAGAGAGAGAGAGAGAGAGAGAGAGAGAGAGAGAGAGAGAGAGAGAGAGAGAGAGAGAGAGAGAATCATTTCATACCTCTTTTAAGTCACGGCAAATTTCTCTAGTGAAATTCGGCGCTGTCCCCGGAAGCACGTTGCCACAAGAACAGCGCCATCCATCCTTTTTTTTTTCCTGCATGCAACTGTATTTGGCTTACTGTCAGAGTGACTTTTTTTCTACAGAACTTTGCCAGGGACAACTCTTGTTGCCGCGGGTTCTTTTACGTGCGCTAAATAATTTTGTGCAACACTCAGGTCCTTGGTTTATCGTCTCATTTGAAAGACCAGTACCCAGACCACCACTCATGGTCTAATGGATGGGGGCTAAGTTTTGAGCCTAAACGGGGATCAAACCACTGCACACTTTCGACCTTGACTTTTCGCTTTCTAGGCAGGCGTGTTACCTCTAGACCACTGATACACACACACACACACACACACACACACACACACACACACACACACACACACACACACACACACACACACACACACACACACACACACCACATTGCAGAAGAGATCCCTGAAGCATTAAGTCAGCCAAACATGTAGGTGGTCATTTAATTCTGCCTGGCTCCCTAGGTTGTTGTTGTTTTTTTATTCTCTTTTTCCGAGGATAATAGAATAGGCACTCATGGGCTTTTTTTTACATCAAGTCCCCGTGCGTATGCAGTTTTGTCAATTTTGTCATCTGTTCCCACCGGCACACAATGGCCTACTCTTCTGAAAAGTGGAACGGGTTTTAATATATGCGCAAGATGTTTTGCGTGTGTTCCCACACGGGAGCTTGGTTTATAGTTTCATCCTAGGGACTTTTTAAGGGGAGCTGAGTCAGCACTGATGTTTAACTCCAGAGGAAAAGTCCTCTTCAACGAGATACGAACCCGGGTCAGCAGATCACGAGCACATCACTCTGACCACCAGGCTTTCCCGTCCCTGTCACTCCTGCTGCTACGCACGCTGAGAGGGTCTGTGTTGTGCTGTGTCGTTATCTCTTGGTTCAGTATGGACAACATAATAACACACACTTCTATTCCCATGACAGGAACAACACTGGCTGTGGATCGTGGATCGGATTTCATCAGGATGGTGTCACATGGCGCCCCTACCCTCTCTCAGCAGTCCAAAGTCCAACCCAACCTTTTTTTCTGCCTGCGAGGAAAGAGACAACAGCAAAGGTATAGAGAAAAAGGGGAGGAGGAGAGACAGACAGGGGGAGACAGAGACAAAGACACATAGAGAGGGGGTAGGGGAGGGAGAGAGAGACAGAAAGAGATAGAGACAAA
>CM060316.1:114637814-114645314 GCA_030674155.1 Stramonita haemastoma
TTGACTTGTCAGGAAGCAGGATTGGCCATTAACACCACTAACTAGGACGTGGAGACTTCAGAAGGTCCTGCTTGCCCCACCTAGTTAAAGTGGTACACTTACGAGGTGACAGCCCCCTATGGCCTCTGCCGTCGGCGCAGCTATAAACAACAAGATTGGATCGGATTGGATTGGATTGGAGTAGTCCTCTTGAAGCTTTCGTCATAAGGCTAAGAGTAGTGACGTCAGTATCAGAGTGGACAGGGAGGAGAAGGGGTTAGGGCAGGGGGAGGGGGGGGGGCAGAGGTGTGTTAGCATCTAGAAGTCACTGGTTTTCCTCCTCCCCTCCTTCCCTCCTCCCTTCCAACCATCTTCTTTCCTTTCAGCTAAGCATATCTTCCTTTCAGAGGTTTCTGTGCCGCCGCTGTAGTCTAGTGGTTAGGGCGTTGGACTCGTAATCTAAAGGTTGCGGGTTCGATCCCAGCTTTCGGCTATGGCGTTGTGCCCTTGGAAAAGGCACTTTACGGCTATTTTCTCACCCCACCCAGGTTTAAAACGGGTACCAACCTTGTGTTGGGGGTTAACCCTGCGATAGACTGGCGTCCTATCTAGGGGGGAGTCTATGACTCTCAGTCGCTTAACGCCACAGAAACCGGGATAAGCACCGGCTGATGAGCTTTAGAGGTTTAAGAGGTTTCTGTATGTGTGCGTGACTGCGCGCATGTGAGGTGCGTGCGTGTGTGTTTGCATGTACGTGTGAATGTGTGTGTGTTTATGTATGTATACGTGCGTGCATGCATGCGTGCGTACGCGTTTGTACATGTACGCGTCGTTCATATTTGTGTAAGAATATTTGTGTGAAGATCTGTGTGCTTATCTGAGTAGGAGAAAGGTGTTTTGAGTCTGACTGATGCTATTGTTACAAGGAGGATTAATAGAGGATACTCCTTTCTCTCTTTTTCTTTTCTTTTTTCATTTCAATGATCTCCCAGCCTCCGCGTTTCATAATTCTGCCTAATGTGTGCAGTCATCACTATTTCTATATACATGAAACTGAATACGATTGTATCCTGTTGATCACTCTACCATCAATGCAAGGACACAGAGAGACTACAGCGATGTTGTTGTTTTTTAATCTGTCTGAAGAACGCTGAGCTGATTTCAACAGCTTACTTTTTTTTCTTTTTTTCTTTTTAAAAGGAAAGCATTACTTTGTTTAATGCGAAGAACATGGGGGTTTTTTCAGCCACCAAATAATATCGTTATGTTCTGTGTTGGAGGACATTATAAGCCTGTTATTCCTCTTTGAATAACACATAATGATTGTAATAATAATGATGATGATGATACATACAATTTATATAGCGCTATATCTTGAAAAAAAAAACAAAAGGAAGAGCTTGCATTCGACCTATACAACACACAAGCAATCAATAACAATGATGTTCTTTTCCTGCTCAAATGTTTTTAAACCAGACTGTTGGCTTGGGTGTGTAACCTACAAAAGAATAGTCGCACTCTGTGACGTCTTCTTGGGGGGAAAAATGAACTGAACTGAACCATTGAGCGTCAGCGACTGAGAAACTTAAACCTGAATAACAACAGTGCACGTCGGTTTTGTTTTTAGTTGTGTGTGTGTGTGTGTGTGTGTGTGTGTGTGTGTGTGTGTGTGTGTGTGTGTGTGTGTGTCTGTGTGTGTTGTGTGTTCGTGGTGCGTACGTGTGTGTGTGTGTGTGTGTGTGTGTGTGTGTGTGTGTGTGTGTGTGTGTGTGTGCGTGCGTGCGTGTGTGTGTGTGAGAGTATGCGTGTGTATGTGTTTATTCTTCCTCCATCTCTCCCTTTTTCCCTTGCAGCTTCACAACACATAGCCACAAGCCCATGAAGTCAAAGATACTGAGGGAGAAATGTTGGGTTGGACTTTGGACTTCACGGGGCTGTGATGTCGGAATGTACGTCATCTGATACCTGCTGGGATCAGCCGTTAGAGTTACCTCCCTCCCTCCCTCAGGAGGTCTAGTGGGAGACATTCTCTGCTGCAACAAACAAACACCATCTCTCTCTCTCTCTCTCTCTCTCTCTCTCTCTCTCTCTCTCTCTCTCTCTCTCTCTCTCTCTCTCTCTCTCTCTCTCTCAGTGCCAGAACAGACTCAGATTACCAGTCACACCTCGTAGTGAACTTGCTGAACTCCAGAGCTGTGTGTTTATTTGTTCAAAGGTTCGTCCATAGTCTGTACCTAGAGGAGGATTTATCAGTCTTTCAGTGGTCGAGTTTGGGTCCAAAATCACATTCTTTACAGTTTATATATGATCATGTTCCTGTTTTGTTTTTTGTTTTTGGCACGCGCGCGCGCGCGTGTGTGTGTGTGTTTATTTTCTTCTGCGTCTACATGTAAAGGATACATGTAAAGGATCTATTTATTTATTTATTTATTTATTTTATTTATCAGTTTATTTATTTATTCTATCATTTCGAGGATAATGGAATACGCACTCATGTGCTTTCTTACATCCAGTACCCATGTGTGGGGAGATGAGTGTTAAGCTGTGGAACGCACAACAGTTTGCTGCAATGTATTAATGTTCTTAGCACCTCCCCCCTCCCCCTCCAAAAAAAATGTACAGCTGTTCAAGTACCTGTGTAAACAAGAGGGGAAAAGGATATTGTTGTCCATCAATTTGTTTTCGTGGGTTGTAGTTTTCACACTTTTCGCTCACAAAACATATTTTTAAAGATAGGGGATGGGGGATAATTTTAATTGTTCTTTTAATAATAATAATAATAATAATAATACATGGAATTTGTATAGCGCTATCTCTTGTAAAGACAAATCAAAGCGCTTGCATTTGACCTACAGAGCCACAGATCATGCTGCCACCAGGCGCAAAGATCAACGACGAACAACGATGATCAACTGTTGTTGTCTTGTTGCTGCTGTACACTTTAGAGCGCAAAGCCTGGGCAAGTATGTATGGAGGGCAAGCTGTTACCCATGCAAGCAGACCCCCCTTCTCCACGGCACTGGAATGATCCATTGGAAGGGCATTGACCGATGCGAATGGTTCCAGTACCGTTGCCATATACCTACAGCCCGAGCCGCTCTGGGACTCCAACTCCCCGATTTTTCCTCAGGGATGGTGTCTAAACACGACACCTGTGTGCATGCTGGTTTGTTATAATTTTGTCATCCGCTCCTACCGGCACACGATGGCCTACTCTTCCGAAAGGTGGAACGGGGTTTTAACGTGTGCGCAAGATGTTCTGCGTGCATTCGCACACGGGGCCTCGGTTTCGAGTCTCATCCGAATGACTTTGACATTCAGTTCGATTTTTCGTCAAACTGGGAAGAAAGGGCGAGGCTGGGTTCGAACCCAGGAACTCACGATTTACATATTGGCAGGCGAACGTCTTAACCATTCTGCCACCGTCCACCGTCTTTTGGCGACAAGAACAAAGTAAGCAAACAAAAAACATTGAACAAGAAAAACCGGAGAGCAGAAAACGAAAAATAAATCTATCCCAAACCTTCCCACAGTTCTCGCTTCCTTGATCCACCATTAAATGATGCTGTACATGAAGTCGTTGATTCGAATCTCGGTCTCGTCTGGTGAATTAAGGGTGAGGATTTTTACCATCTCTCAGTTCAACTTCAGTTGCAGACCTGCAAATGCCTTAATTCCTGTTCTGAGATGTAATTTTTTTTAAAGTGACATCCCCAATGGTCTTTGTGGTCGGCTGTAAATAACAAGATTGGATTGTATTGGCTTTAATTCCCTTTGTATTTAGCCTACACTTACAGAAGATTATATACACGTTAAACATTCCGCAATTTAGAACAGTATTCGGTGTGTTACTGAAACACGAACATACCCATCATACATCCCCCATGAACATATCAAGCATAATAATTATATCCCGAAGTCGAAATGCAGCTACCTTCATGATGGGCAAAAAAAACGTCGCACACACGCAAAATCTCACAAGCTCTCTAAGCCAAGGAACAAAAGGAAAAGATGCTTCGCTTGCATTTCGCAGTCCTTACTACAAATGCATCACCCCCACGGGACCATTTAAGAGAGGTAGTGGTTGGCAACACAGGATGAAAAATGAATGGAAATAAGGAGGAGGCGACACTTCAGCCGCCATTAACGCCGACATGTGTAGGAGGCCTTGCAAAAACGCCAGAGTCTGGATTGGAGTAGCGTCCCTGGGGGAACGTCACTTCCGCTCTGTTTTGTGTCCTTCCCCTTGATGTATGTTTCACTCAAACTGTCTCCTGAGGGAACACTGCGAACGAAAGTGACCCTGGCTGTTCCTTGTCCGCCCACCCGTTTTACCCTGGAGAAATTAATTACCGGCCTTACTGCATGTGTTGGGGGCTATGCTGCGGTGGTTATTCCCAGCCCTCTGCGTGACCACCTGTCGTTAGGTCTCGGTCCACTCAGCAGCTCTGGGCCCATTGATACCTGAGAGGGCCTGAGGTAACAGGCTCAGGCCACCTGCTTGGGGTCAGATTTCGTTTTACTTGATGGCAGGTTGCTTATTCGGTGGTGTGTGTGTGTGTGTGTGTGTGTGTGTGTGTGGTGTGTGTGTGGTGTGTGTGTGTGTGTGTGTGTGTGTGGTGGCCTTGTGGTGTGTGTGTGTGTGTGTGATACTGTGTGATTGTGTGTGTGTGTGCCTCTGTGTGTGTGTGTGTGTGTGTGTGTGTGTGTGTGTGTTGTGTGTGATGTGTGTGTGCGGGTGTGTGCGTGTGTGTGTGTGTGTGTGTGGTGTTGGCACGTGCGCAAATGTGTGTGAGAGAGAGAGAGAGAGAGAGAGAGAGAGAGAGAGAGAGAGAGAATGAATGAATGAATGAGATAACTTATTTCAAGGGTAACAGAGAAGGAGAAGAGAGAAGAGAGAGAGAGTAGAAGAGAGAGAGAGTAGAGAGAGAGAGAGAGGAGAGAGAGAGAGAGAGAGAGATGGCAGGAAGGAAGATAGGAAGATGGGAGGAGAATAAGAGAAAGATCCAATGGAAAGAAAAGAGAAAATAAAGAAACGAAGGAATAAAAGAATCTAAAAGAGAGAAAGGAGGGGGAAGACAGACAGAAAGGAAAAAAAAAAAACGAAAGAAAGAAACAGTCAAACGAAGAAACAAAGAATTATATAAAAAACATAAAAAAAAAACAAAGAAGAAAAGAAAAGGACGTACAGGAAAGAAAAAATAAAGAGGTCATGAAAGAAAGAGAAAAAACCACCACCCCACCATCCCCCCCCCCCCCCCACCAAGAAAAAAGAGACAGAAGAGAGAAAACCAGCATAAAAAAATAATAAAAAAGTATCGAAATAACAAAATCAAACTTTTCCCATTCAACTTCGCACACAAACAAAACCACTCTTTGAAAAAAAAAAAAAAAAAGAGAAGAAAAAAATCAGCTGACAAAAAAACACCAAAACATCACACACCGTTCACATTCACAACTCCCCGGGGTTGAATAGCAAGTTTTTGTAAATTGTGTCCATTTTGTATTCACTGCCCACGCACACAATGGCCTACTCTTCCAAAATCGGAGCGGGTTTTAACTTGTGCGCAAGATGTTCTCGCGTGCGTTCGCACACGGGGCCTCGGTTTACAATCTCATCCGAAAGACTTTTTGAGGAGTGGCAGCTCACACTGATGTTAACTCAGGGGGAAATATCCCCTTGAACGGGAACCGAACCCGGGTCGTCAGATTGCAAACGCAATAATTATTCTGACCACTAGGCTATCCTGTCCCCCTCTTTCGCTCCAGTAGTGACACAGTTCTCTAACATGATGGCTGCCAAGTGAAGCCAGTGCCTGCCTCTTCTCAGACCGACAAGACAGACAGGAAAGGATAATCCTGTCCAGAGGACAGGACTCAGGGGACCAGACGTAATGTCTTTGGCTTCACCCTATGTCATGGCACGGGCACCCCGTTCCTAAAGTCCCAGCGGTGATCAGCGAACATGTGCAGCCTATATTAGTTAGGGAAGTAACAACTTGATCTGTCAGCAGCCCTGCAGTTGATTGTCTGTATCGTAGGGAGTGTGGGGGTGGGGTGGGGGTGGGGGTGGTTATGTAGCTGTATAATGTGTGTGTGTGTGTATGTGTGCGTGTGTGTGTGTGTGTGTGTGTGTGTGTGTGTGTGTGTGTGTGTGTGTGTTGTGTGTGTGTGTGTGTGTGTGTGTGTGTGTGTGTGTGTGTGTGTGTGGTGTGTGTTGTGTGTAGTGTGGTGTGAGTGTGCGTACGTGTATGTATGCACATGCATACACACACACGCATGCATGTATGCAAGCGAGCAAGCAAGCAAGCAAGCAAGCAAGGCGCACACACACACACACACACACACACACACACACACACACACACACACACACACACACACACACACACACAACACACCGGGCTGTAATAGAGCCAAGGCCAGAGACAGACAGACAGACAGACAGACAGACAGACAGACAGACAGACAGACAGACAACAGGGATCAAGAAATAAATACACAGATGCAGGCACACGGACTTATAAGAAAATATATTTTGTGTGTGCTTTTTAATTATTATTTTCGGGGGAGGAGGTGTTCTCTGTCTTTCATTAAGACTGCAGGTTCACACAACAGTCAGTCAGGTCCAATTATTTGTAACAACAGAAAAAAAGAAGAAAAAAAACAACAGTCTGTGTGCGCTTTCAGTGTAGAGAACACTAACCACAGGTATAAAGGTAAAGGTGTCCCATAACCTATGTGGTCGTAGGGGAACGAGGCATCAGAGACCTCAGCTTCTCTAGGGCCCAGCATATTGAGGGCGGCGCCCATCTCCGCTCCTTCACTGTTTTACCTTCCCTGACCCTAAAGAGGGCAGGTACACATATACAGCTGGGTGAACTGGAGGACTGTACTGAAAAGGTGCAAACGGTCACCCATCCACTTGGTAACCACGCTCAATGCTGCTTAACCTTTGCTGGGGGAAAGTGAGTGCTCTGACCACTGAGCCACCCTGTCCCCGTAGAGGACACTAACCACAGGTACCTAAAGGTCAGATGGTGAAATCATGCCAAGAGAGTGGCAACCACAGCTATTTCACACACCAGACCTATTCACAGTTCTAAACATTGCACACCTGAAGCAAACACACACACACACAACACACACACACACACAACACACACACACACACACACACACACACACACACACACACGTCACACGCAACGCACGCAGCGCACGCACGCACGCACGCACGCACGCACGCACGCACGCACGCACGCACGCACGCACCACACACACACACACACACACACACACACACACACACACACACACAACGAAATGAGCAGTGAAAAAAGAACTTTTCCTGTTCAAGGACAATGTCGCCAATCCATCCTAGCTTTGGGCTGCTCTTCTCAGAACTTTGTTGATTTATAATCATAGGACAGTAATGTGTTGGTTGAAAATAGCAATCGTTACAAATCATGTGTTTGGTTGAGTTACAATCATGACAGTCATTCGTTGGTTGATTATAAT
>CM060316.1:114655314-114658006 GCA_030674155.1 Stramonita haemastoma
ACCTCACCATCGGTGAACCTTGAGGTTCCAACTGAGGAACGACGAAGAAGAAAAAAAATCATACGAAATAACAAGCTGCTATTCTTTTGGCATGGACTTTTTGGTTGTCGTGTTTTTTTGTTTTGTTTTTAATTCCATCTTCTTTAAACGTCTGAATAAAAATTCCCTGTAGAAGCTTTTTCTGTCAGAACAGCCCGTTTTCTTTCCTACCTAAACGCACTAACTGTAAACCAAACATATATTTTTCTTTCTATCATTATTTCTTCTTCTACTACTACTGGTAATGATAATTATAGCCATACAGTTTTCTAGAAAAGTCCTCCAGAGAAATGAAACGTATATCTTAAGGTCGCGGAGTGAGAGTGAAAGGGGATCATTGTCTGAGAAACAGCCCGGGGCCAAGCATGGTCATTTGACCGGAGATTGTTGTGTCATACCTGTGTCTGTCTGTGATGATCATGATAGCCACCTGCCTGCCTACCTGCCTACCTACCTGCCCCCCAACATCTGCCCAGAAATAGGATCTAGACGCTGTGGTTTTGCCTGCATCTAGTAGACAATAAAAATTATACACTGCTGTGAAAAAATTTTCTCTCCCCCTTTCTCCTCTCTTTTCTTTTTTTCTCCTCCCCTCCCCTTTTCTCTTTCTCTCTCTCTTTCTCTTTTCTCTTCCTCTCTCCCTCTCTCCCCCTTTCCCCCCCCCCCTTCTCCTCCTCTCTCACCCTCTCTTCTTTCCCCCCCCCGTCTCTCCCCCTCTTCCCCTTTCTCTTCTCTTCTCTTTCTCTCTTTTTCTCTCTCTCTTCTCTCTCTTTCTCTCTCTCTCTTTTTTCCCTTGTCTCTCTCTCTTTCTCTCTTTTTCTCTGTTCTCTCCCCCCTTTTGTCTCCCCTTCTGTCTCTCTCTTCCTCTTTTCCCCTGTCTCCTTGTCTCTGCCCTTTTGTCTCTTCTCTCTTTCTCTCTTCTTTTTTCCCCTTTCTTTTTCTGTCCCCTTCTCTCTCTCTCTCCTCTTCTCCCCCCTTCCCCTCTCTCCTCTTCTCTCCTCTCTCTCCCCTTCCTCCCTGATTGT
Source organism: Stramonita haemastoma (assembly GCA_030674155.1). Taxonomy (NCBI): domain Eukaryota; kingdom Metazoa; phylum Mollusca; class Gastropoda; order Neogastropoda; family Muricidae; genus Stramonita; species Stramonita haemastoma. The sequence continues at coordinate 114,656,379 of CM060316.1, forward strand.
TATTTTCATTAATTTTCTTTTTATGTCCCCCCCTTTCTGTCCCGGGGGGCTTCGTGTCCTTTGGAAAAACTATATGCTCCCCAAAACTAATCTGCTTAGTCCAAAGTGTTTGTATCTGTTTCTTATTTTTCCCCCTCTCTCTGTCTTTTGTCTGTCTGTGCCCATTTGTGTGTGGGGTGTGTGTGTGGGGTGTGTGTGTGTGGTGTGTTTTTTGGTGTGTTCTTTTCTCTCTCTCTCTCTTCTTCCCCTCCCCTTTTCTTTTCCCTCCCCCCCCCTTCCCCCCTCTCTCCCCCCCTCCCCCTCTCCCCCTCTCTCTCTCTGCCTCCCCCTTTTTCCCCTCCCTCTCCTCTCTCCCCTCCCCACACACCCCACACAAAAACCAAAACACAACACACACCACCACACACACACACACACACACCACACACACCACACACCACACCACCTTAAACATAATTTTTTGGGGGAAAACCCCAACCAAACCCACATAGTTTTAGCTTTAAAAATTAATAAACTCACCCAAAAACAAAAGGGGGGGACAGAAAGGATTTTTTCACAACGTTTTTTTTAAAGGGTTTTCTTCCCCCTGACAAGCTCTTAGCACAAAAACCCTGCACACACTTTTGATTTAAAGGAAAAAAAAAAAAAAAAAAATTCGGAGTTTTCCCTCCTCCCGCATACAAGGTCTTCTTTTTCCCCCGTCCCGGGACCCGGGGGGCACCCTGAAGTTTTTGTAACCACACCCCCACTCCCCTTTCCCCAATCCTCTATACGGGGCGCTCCAAAAAAAGGCCGTCCACTCTTTTATTTTTTCCCTTTTTTTTTTCCCCTGTCCCCCTTTTCCCATCTCCCTCCCTTTATTTTTTTCCCGAAAACATTTGGGCCCCCGTCCAGATAATGGGTTACGTCCAGTTAAAAATTTAGCTTGCTTTTTTTTTAATAAAGTCAGGAGTTTTTTTAATGGTCCAGGGCTTTTTTTTTTTCGGGTTTTTTCCTTCTTCATTAGTAATGTAAACCTCTAAAAAATCCCAAAAGGGAGTTGTCATAAAAAAAGAGTAAATAGGTTTAAAATTCTCACTAAATTGTTTATCCTTCATGTCTAAAAAGGGGTTACCAGGGGGGATGAATGAGACCGTCTGCACATTCTGCTTGACTACCTTTTTGGGGGGAAAGTTTAGAAAAAGGGAATAAAAAACCCGCAGCAACAGCAACACAAAAAAAAAATACAAAAAAATTTTACCCCAAATACAAACCTGCTGCTGCTGCGCCCCAAATTCCTCTACTACATTTGGGGTTTTTTTTTTAAAAACTGCTGGGGGTCTACTACCACACTACACAAAAAAATCCCACTACTACTAACACTCCCTTTCTACAAAAACATTACTGCTCCCTTTGCGCTGCTGCGTTTCTGCACTACTACTACTACACAAACCCCCCGCTGGTTTGCTCCCTGCTCCTTTTTTAACAAATACTATTCTACAAAATCCCTACTTATACACTACAACACTCTACTTTTTACTAAAACACTACCCTACACTACTATATTTACTACTTCTACTTTACTTTTACACTAAAAAAATTTCAAAATACAAAATGCGCATTTTTTTTAAATTTTTTCATCCGCCCCA
>CM060316.1:114658106-114663106 GCA_030674155.1 Stramonita haemastoma
GGAGAGGGGGAGAGAGGAGGAGAGAGAAGAGAAAATGAATGAAATGAAATGAATAATCTTTTTTTTTAAAGGGGAAAAAAGAGGGAGGGGAAGGGAGGGGGTTTAAAAAGGGAAAGGGGGGGAAAAAGAGAGGGAAAAAAGAGAAAAGGGGAGAGGGGGAGGGGGGAGGAGAGAAAAGGAGAGAGGGGGAAAGGGAAGAAGGGGGAAGGGGGGGGGGAAAAAAAATTTAAAAGAAAAACCAAAAAGAAAAAAAAAAAAAAAAAAAAAGGAATAAAAGAATCAAAAGAGAGAAAGGAGGGGGAAAACAGACAGAAAGGAAAAAAAAAAAAAAAAAGAAAAAAAAAAAAAAAAGTCAAACGAAAAAAACAAAGAAAATATTAAAAAAAAATAAAAAAAACAAAGAAGAAAAGAAAAGGGGCGTACAGGAAAGAGAAAAATAAAAGATCATGAAAAGGGGAAAAAAAAACACCACCACCCCACCACCCCCCCCCACCCCCCCCCCCCCCCCCCCCCAAAAAAAAAAAGAGCAGAGAGAGAGAGAAACCAGCATAAAAAATAATAATAAAAAGTATCGAAAAAAACAAAATCAACTTTTCCCATTCAATTCGCACACAAAACAATAACCACTCTTTGAAAAAAAAGGAAAAAAAAATCACTGAAAAAAAAAACCCAAAACATCACACACGTTCTATCCAGTCCCCGTGTGATGCAGTTTTGTAAATTTGCCATCTGTTCCCCCCAGCAACAAGGCCTCTCTTCCAAAAATCGGGCGGGTTTTAACTTGTGCGCAAGAGTTTCTGCGGCGTTCCACACGTGGCCCTCGGTTTACAATTCATCCGAAAGACTTTTGGGAGAGTGGAGTCATCATGATTTTAACTCAGGGGGAAATATCCCCCTTGAACGGGACCGAACCCGGGTCGTCAGATTGCAAACGCAATTAATTTTCTGCCCCACTAGGCTATCCCTGTCCCCCTCTTTCGCTCCAGTAGTGACACAGTTCTTAACATGATGGTCCAAGTGAAGCCAGTGCCTGCCTCTTCTAGACCGACAAGACAGACAGGAAAGGATAATCCTGTCCCAGAAGGACGGCTCAGGGGCCAGACGTAATGTCTTTGGCTTCACCCTATGTATGGCAGGGCACCCCGTTCCTAAATCCCGCGGTGATCAGCGAACATGTGCACCCTTATTTTTTAGGGAGTAACAATTTTCTGTCAGAGCCCTGCAGTTGATTGTTGTATCGTAGGGAGGTGGGGGTGGGGGGGGGGGGTGGTTTATGTAGCTGTTAATGTGTGTGTGTGTGTATGTTGCGTGTGTGTTGTTGTTGTGTGTGTTTTGTGTGTGTGTGTGTGTTGGGTGTGTGTGTGTGTGTGTGTGTGTGTGTGTGTGGTGTGTGGGGTGTGTTGTGTGTACGTGTGGTGTGAGTGTGGTGGGTTTTTGTATGCACATGCTTACACACACACGCAGATGTATGCAAGCGAGCAAGCAAGAAGCAAGCAAGAAGCGCCACAACAACACACACCACACACCACACCACCACACACAACACACCCACACACACACACACACACACACACCACACCGGGCTGTAATAGAGCCAAGGGCCAGAGACAGACAGACAAAACAGACGACAGACAGGAAGAAGACAGACAGACAGAAAAACAGGGATCAAGAAAAAATTTACACAAATGCAGGCACACGGAATTATAAAAAATTTTTTTTGTGGTGCTTTTTTAATTATTATTTTCGGGGGGAGGTGTTTTTCTGTCTGTTCATTAAGACTGCAGGTTCACACAACGTCGTAGGTCCAATTATTTGTAACAACGAAAAAAAGAAGAAGAAAAACAACTGTCTGTGTGCCTTTTTAGTGTAGAGAAAACCACAGGTTAAGGTAAAGGGTGTCCCTAACCTATGTGGTCGTAGGGGAACGAGGCATCAGAGGGGCCTCGCTTCTCTAGGGGCCCAGCATATTGAGGGGGGGCGCCCTCTCCGCTCCTTCACTGTTTTAAACCCTTCCTGACCCTAAAGAGGGCAGGTAACATTTTACGCTGGGGTGAACTGGAGGACTGTACTGAAAAGGTGCAAACGGTCACCCATCCACTTGGTAACCACGCTCAATGCTGTTAACCTTTGCTGGGGGAAAGTGAGTGCTCTGACCACTAGCCACCCTGTCCCCTAGGGACCAACCACAGGTACCTAAGGTCAGATGGTGAAATCATGCCAAGAGAGTGGCAACCAAAAACTATTTCACACACCAGACCTTTCACGTTTAAACATTGCACATGAAGCAAAACACACAAAACACACACCAAACACACACACAACACCCCACACACACACACCCCACCCCACCACACACACCACTCACACGCACGAAGCCGCCGCACGCACGCACGAAGCACGCACGCACGCACGCACGCAGCACCGCACGCACGCACGCACGCACAACACACAACACACAAACACCACACACCCAACACACAACACACAAACACCCAAAGAAATGAGCAGGGGAAAAAAAAGAACTTTTTTCCCGTTCAAGGACAATGTGCCAATCCATCCAGCTTTGGGCTGCCTTCTGTCAGAACTTTGTTGATTTAATCATGACAGTAATGGTTGGTTGATTACAAACGTTACAATATGTGTTGGTTGATTACAATCATGACAGTCATTCGTTGGTTGATTATAATCTTAACAGGGATGTGTTTGTTGATTACAATCGTTACAATCATGTGTTGGTTGATTACAATCATGACAGTCATTCGTTGGTTGATTATAATCATAACAGGGATGTGTTTGTTGATTACAATCGTTACAATCATGTGTTTATTGATTACAATCATGACAGTCATGTGTTTGTTGATTATAATCATGACAGTCCATGTGTTTGTTGATTACAATCATGACAGTCATGTGTTTTGTTGATTATATCATGACAGTCATTTGTTGATTATAATCATGACACTCATGTGTTTGTTGATTTACAATCATGACAGTCATTTGTTTGTTGATTATGATTATGACATTTACTTGTTGATTATAATCATCGAAGACAACATCGAGGACAATATCGAGGACAACATCAAGGGACAACACGTCAAATCATCGATGAAAACATGGAGAAAGCTTACATATACATACAAACGAATTCTACACGCACACACCTCATCACGACACCACGCACATGCCAAATCAGTATGATTAGAGAGGTTAGCCTGGATTAGCATTCGTGTATTCCTAGTTACTGGTGGGAAACAATAGTGTTCAGTGATATCCGAAACGTGATTGAAAACCACCCGCAGTCAGCATGTGGCAACCTCCATTGTGGGAGGAAAACAGTCGCGTACAATACAAAGTAAAGGAAACTCATCAATGGTGGATAGCCGCCGCCGTAGTCTAGTGGTTAGGGCGTTGGACTCGTAATCTAAAGGTTGTGGGTTCGATCCCAGCTTTCGGCTATGGCGTTGTGCCCTTGGAAAAGGCACTTTACGGCTATTTTCTCACCCACCCAGGTTGTAAAAGGGGTACCTACCTTGTGTTGGGGGTTAACCCTGCGATAGACTGGCGTCCTATCCAGGGGGGAGTCTATGACTCTCAGTCGCTTAATGCCACAGAAACCGAGATAAGCACCGGCCTGATGAGCCTTAGGCTCGGGACAGACTTTAACTTTAACTTAATCAATGGTGGACAGTAGAGTTTGAAAGCTAACTCACGAGCAAACAAAAACAAACACAAAATCAAACAAACAAAAAACAAACAAGAAATCCAAAGAAGGAAGAAGAAAAGGAAAGGGATGATCGTGGTGGTGAGGGTGACTAGGACGACGTCACAACGACAACGACGACGAAAAAAAAAAGGACAAAAACATACAAACAGAGAAATAGATAAATTGACATATCAGTAGGAGAAGATAGATCAATACTACACACACACACATACACATGCGTGCGCGCGCGCACGCATGCACGCACGCATGCACACACACAAACAAAACACACACACACACACACACACACACACACACACCACACACACACACACACACACACACACATGAAATATTGACGAATAGGGACAGATAGCAGGACTGACAAAATATTATTCCCCATACTGTTATGATCACACTGATGGAATTGGTGATGGTGCTTGAAGATGTAAAAATCATCATAGTGTTCCCTTGATGCTTACTGTGCTTCTCCTCTCTCTCTCTCTCTCTCTCTCTCTCTCTCTCTCTCTCTCTCTCTCTCTCTCTCTCTCTCTCTATCTCTCCTTCTCTCTCTCTCTCTCTCTCTCTCTCTCTCTCTCTCTCTCTCTCTCTCTCTCTCTCTCTCCTCTCTCTCCACCCCCCCCCCCCCCCCCGCGTATGTATCTGCATGAAAGCAAACGAGGTGTGCATATTCTCTCTCTCTCTCTCTCTCTCTCTCTCCTCTCTCTCTCTCTCTCTCTCTCTCTCTTCTCTCTCTCTCTCTCTCTCCCCTCTCTCTCTCTCTCTCTCTCACCTTTTTATCAAAAATCTTATGTTTTATGGGACTTATTTTGATGATAGATGGTGGTGGATTGATGTTTTCAGTCATCTAACCTCATCATATTCTCATGTTTGATCTTTAATTATTGTGCCTTTTTTGTTTTGTTTCGTTTTGTTTTGGTTTTGGTTTTTTGTTTGTTTGTTTGTTTTTTTATTCAAATCAAAATCATCATTGATTCTTACTTCTTATTTTCGTTTCTGAACGAGTGCCTTTTTTATAACATTACCTTAATATTGTATCTCTGTCTTATTTCTTACCTGTTGTTTGATACTTGGTATGGTTTCTTGCTCTTGGTAATTAGATCATTATAATTGTTCTTGTTTAGTTGAGGCTATCTTTTTATCTTGATGTTATCCCTGAAAAGGGCGGGGACTGGATGTAAAAAAGCACATGAGTGCTTATCTATTATCCTCGAATAAAAGAATTTTGCCTTGCCTTGCCTTGCCTTGCCTTGTCTCTCTCTCTCTCTATGTATAT
>CM060316.1:114673106-114678106 GCA_030674155.1 Stramonita haemastoma
CTTTTTTGTGGGGAGGGAGGATAACTATATGACCAGCACCACCTTGCTGATGATTTTTTCGTGATTGATGCATATCTGTTGGCCACAGTGTTGGATAGGGATGGGATGTGGGTGGGGTGGGGTTCACCCAGTCTGTCAGAGGTGTCAGGGCGTACATGCAGAATGATCCAACTATGACACACACCATCTGCCATCATAATGATCCACTTCGCAGTTGTCAGTTTAACAGATGAGATCTTCATCCAGAACAGAAACATATTCCTGCGCCATCAGACCGGAAAAAAATGATGACCTGAAGCGTTCGTTTTTTTTTTCCTTTTCTTTTTTCTTTTCTTTTTTCCTTTTTTCTTTTTTTGGGGGGCTGCCTCATCTCTGTGACATCCCCATCCTGCTGTTCCCACGCTGCTCACCTCAATCTCCCCACCACAGCCATACCCAGATTCGTTATGTCTTATCCCAAGGGTCGGATGTCCACAGAGAGCTCATCAATATCAGACCGCCGTGGGGCTACCATCCAGAGGGGCCCCGCAAGATTGAAGCGTTCTGTCGCACACGTAACGGCCTAGTGGCAGAATGTTGGGTGAAAAGTTAAAGCACATGAGCGCTTATTCCATTATCTTCGATATAAAAGAAGAAATGAAGAAATGTAAAAATAAACAAATAAATCAATAAATGTCACACTCGTTTTCCAAAAGGAACTGGGAGCATGGTGTTGAGTCTTCACTGACGTGTCGGTTTGACTGGGGGGACTAGTTCTTTCTGTCCCTGTAGTCAACATCAGTATTCACTACACTCTCCTGAAAGTCTTTAGGATGGGGTTCAGTTATGAACTGAGGTCCAGTGCGGCAACCCATAAAGAATATCTTTCGCACACGTTAAAGTGTCACCGCCTATCCTAGAAGAGTAGGCCATGGATAACAGCTGCTATTCTTAAAATGTGATGCCACAAGAAAACTGGACATGTCTGACACACCACAGAAGTTGCTGAGTACCAACAAGAAGTTAACAAACAGTGCAGAAAAAAGTATAGACCTCGCATTAAAAAACGAGGTCCCGTGCGTTACACAACATTATTTCGCGCACGTAAAAGAACCCACGTAATAACGGAGTTGTCCCTGGCAAAATTCTGTATAAAAAAGTCACTCTGATAGGGAAACAAATAATTCAGACGGAAAAGAAAAATAAAGGGTGGCCTGCTCTTTGAGCAACGCGCTCTCACTCCCCAGGGAGAGCATCCAAATTCATGCAGAGAAATCTGCCTTGACTTAAGTGTATATTTTTTAATAAGTGTTTGCAACGGTGTGGCCAATTTCTAGTTTTTCTTCTATTTGGGGTAGCAGCATTATGGAATAACGGCCGGGGGGGGGGAGGGGAGGGATTGCCTCTTTGTTATATCTTTCCGTCCTGTATGTGTATTTGAACAAGAAAACAAAGATGGTAGAAGTGACTGTTGAAATGAAAGTGTGGTAAAATTTGTGACAGAAACATTGATTTTGTCATTTAAAGAGAAAAAGTAAAAGTTTTAATGTCGATGCATAAGACTATGCACTGAGGGGAAGGGGAGAGAGGTACGCAATCACGGCGGGTGCGTGCTGTGTGTGTGTATGTTGTGTGTGTGTGTGGTGTGTGTGTGTGTGTGTGTCAACACAATCAAATTCAAAACAAATTTAATGACATGAACATGATTGTTTCAACCTCTATCTAAAGAAAAGAAAAAAATCAAGTGTGTGTGTGTGTGTGTGTGTGTGTGTGTGTGTGTGTGTGTGTGTGTGTGTGTGTGTGTGTGTGTGTGTGTGTGTGTTGGAGTTAGAGAGAGAGGCTGGCATGCCTGAGTGCATGTATGTGTGTGTGTGTTTGTGTGCGTGTTTGCGTGCGTACGTCGTGCGTGCATGTGTGTGTATACTGGCGGGCGTGCGCGCGTGCTTTTCGCACCTGCTTACTAGCCTCCCCCATACGAGACAGCCAAGTATTTATTTCTAGGACCAAAAAAAAAAGTTATGTCAGTTTGTTTTTTTGTGGGTGGTTTGGGTTTTTTGTTGTATTTTTTAAGGGGGGGGGGTGTTTTGCTTTGTGGTTTGGTTTTTTTAGGAGGGGGGTGGGGGTGGAGGTTGAAACATTATTCTGGAAGCACATACAATACATACTAGGTACCCTGTCATATCTTCCCACTCAGTCAAAACCAAGCCTCCAATCGGACAATCGGCTATTGACCGCAAAACGCGTTATCTCTTGGAATGACGGAATTGTGTTAAGCCTCCTACCACAGTGGAGAGGAGGTAGGCACTGACAGCGTTTATCTGCAGCAAGCCGTCACGAGTGTTTCACAGCGTGTCCCAGTGTGTAGCACGAGGATGGGGGACTCCACTGTTACAGTCGTTGACATCCCGTGTTGTGTTGTGCAGTACCAAAGACTTAAAACTTCACAAAAACATATATTTCTCTGTGTGTGAAATTTAGTTCTGGTCGTTTGTTGTTACAGAGTGGTTATTCTGTAGTGTCACTTTTTTTTTTGTCCGTGGATAGCCGCTTTTTTAAAGTGTGCAACCCCCCCCCCCCTCAACAATCACGCACAGACGAAGAGATATACAGACACACGCGTCGCGCACACACGCACGCAACACACACACACACACACACATACACACACACACCAACACAACACAACACTAACACACACACACACACACAAAAGCAACACACACACCAGGTGACGACACACACACAAACACACATCATTAACACACACACACACACACACACCTATCATTAACACACACACACACACACACACACACACACACACACACACACACACACACACACACACACACACACACACCACACACACACACACACACACACACACACACACACACACATCATCCTACTCCCCAAAATGCTAACAATCAACCATGTTGTGACGACCAAAGCAAACACATAACCAACAACAACAACAAAAACTAAAGAAAAGGAAACATGAACAGGGACAAAACCTCCCCCCAAAAAAAACAAATCCAAAGAAAACGAAACCAAACAAAACAAAACAAAAAACCGCACCCCTACCCGACCTACCCCTCCTCTTCCAAAAACTCTGACAAGACCCCACCCCCCTTCCCGAAAAAAAGAAAGAAAAGCGACAAGATCCACCTCGAACTCCGCCCCCCTCCATCCATCCCCATGAGATTCGGACTCGGATTCGGATATTTTATTTATAAAGGCAATATAGAAACACACACTTTGTAAGTTTTCATAGATTGACATCATGTTCACAACATACCGAGCTGCTCGGTATTTCAGTGGTGGGAAAAACAAAAGCAACAGCAACAACAACAACAAAATAATGTTTTTTCATAACAACAAAAACAGAAAAGTCAGTTACAAAAATATGACTTAAGACACCAAGAGATCTCTTATTCTAAAGGCTCTGGCCTACGCAATATAAAGTGTGGCTGCACATAAAGAGAGAGAGAGAGAGAGAGAGAGAGAGAGAGAGAGAGAGAAGAGAGAGAGAGAGAGAGAGAGAAGAGAGAGAGTGACAATGTGTATATTTTCTATTGAAAAGTCTGGCCGGCCAGTCCCTCTTCAGCCTCTGCAAAACCCAGCAATGGTCTACTGAAGATGAGTGTCTGAAAATAGAAGCCTTTGTCCATTTGTAGCCATGGATGGGAAAGTGCAGTCACCTTTCATTTACCAAAACAAAAATAAATATAGCATCAATTGTTGCTTCTGTTTGTTGTTGTTTTTTTAACTGTTCTGTCTGATAGCAACAATTTATCTTTTAAAAAAAAAAAAAAAAAGCTTATTGTGTCTGTCAAATCTGATCAGTCTGGAAAACAGTGCACAACTTTTTGTTGTTGTTGTTGTTGTTGTTGTGTTGGGGGGGGGCATGTTTTTTTGTTTATTTGATTGGGAGGTAAGGGGTTAGGGGATGTTTTTGTGTGGGTTTTTTTCTTTGGTTTGGATGTTTTGTGTTTTTTGTTTATGTTTATTTATTTTATTATATTATCATTTTTCTATTCTCTTCATTTCGAGGATAATGGAATAAGCTCTCACATGCATTTTTTTTTTTACATATAGTCCCCTGTGTATATAGTTTTTGTAAATTTTGTCATCCGTTTCCACCAGCACACAATGGTCTACTCTTCCGAAAAGCGGAATAGGTTTTAAGGTTGTATTTGTTTTTTTGGCTGAGTTGTCTTTTTTGTGAATGTTCCTGATAGCTCAGTGGTAGAGCGCTCGCTTTTCCCCAGTCAAGTTAAGCAGCATCGAGCGTGGTTACCAGTTGGATGGGTGACCATTTTCTGTGCCTTGGCTTCATTGCAGTCCCTCAGTTCACCCAGCTGTAAATGGGTACCTGCCTCTTTAGGGTCAGGGAAGGTAAAGCAGCAAGGGAGAGGAGATGGGCGCCGCCCTCAATATGCTGGCCCCCAGAGAAGCTGAGGTCTCTGATGCCTCGCTCCCCTAGAACCACATAAGTTATGGGACACCTTATGTATATATATATATATATATATATATATATATATATATATATATAATATATATATATATATATATACCCAGAGAGAGAGAGAGAGAGAGAGAGAGAGAGAGAGAGAGAGAGAGAGAGAGAGAGAGAGAGAGAGAGAGAGAGAGAGAGAGAGAGAGAGAGAGAGAGAGATTTATTCTTTCTCTTTTACATCGAGGATAATGGAATAAGCACTCTTTGTGCTTTTTTTTCATCCTGTCCCCGTGTGTATGCAGTTTTGTAAATGTCATCTGTTCCCACCGGCACACGATGGCCTACTCTTACGAAAAGCGGAACAGGATTTAACGTGTACGCAAGATGTTCTGCGTGCGTTCGCACACGGGGCCTCGGTTTAAAGTCTCATCCGAAGGACTTTTGGGGAGAGTGTTTTGGGGAGAGTGGAGTCAGGCACTAATGTTAACTCCAGAAGAAAAATCTCCTCGACCGGACTCGAACCCGGGTCGTCAAATTGCCAGCGCAATGTTCTGACCAC
>CM060316.1:114688106-114698106 GCA_030674155.1 Stramonita haemastoma
TTACTGACACCATATGAACAGGAAAAAACCAAAACAACCCAAACCCAGATTTTTGGTTTTAAAACTCACAAAATAAAAGGGAATGGCTACAGTTCAGACATAGCAAGGTAAAGTATGCTTTACAGCCCGACTGACTGGTCAATGTGTGGTCTAGGGGACAGGATAGCCTGGTGGTCAGAGTGATGCGCTCGTGATCTGCTGACACAGGTTTGAATCTCGTTCAAGATGATTTTTCCTCTGGAGTTAACATCAGTGCCAACTCCACTCCCCCCAAAAGTCCTTTGAATGAAACTGTAAACCGAGGTTGCATACATGTGCAAACGCAAACCACAGCTATCAGTTTCCCCCGCTTTCAGCTCCTCTCAGCTGCTATCTATCCATCCCATCCCAGCCCAGCTGTGCTATTTATAGCAGGAACTGACCACACTTGGACTTGGTAAAAGGATGAGGTGTGCTAGATTTAGCACTCTTGACTGAGTGATGTTAGATTTGTGCACTGTGAAACATCTTGCGCACACGTTAAAACCACGTTTCACTTTTCAGAAGAGTAGGCCATTGTGTGCCTGTGGGAACGGATAACAAAATTTACAAAACTATACCGACATGGGGACCAAGGTTCTATGTGCACACACACACATGCATGTAAGCCCTCCCAATAAAACCACAGCAACAACACACAGCGTCATTCCTGGCAACACTCAAAAAAAAATATTCCCATAAAGAAATGAATACACATACACATTTACATGCAGGAAAGTTATAACATATTGGTGGCACTGCTATCCTGTGAAGAGAGCAGCCTGAATTTCACACAGAGAAATATGCCATGGCTGAAAGTGAATTACTCAACACAAGTTTGCGTGTATGACTGTTTTCAAGTACCCCGCCATACAGGCAGCCATACTTCAACGTCAGAGGATATTGATAAATAAGATATTATTCAAAGCTGGTTCTAGATTCCCCTATTCCTGAATCAGGGATTTCTCAGTCCTAGATTTTCAAATATATCCCAGAGAAAAAGAAAAGGCAGTTATCCTCTGTCTCCTTACATCATAGATCTTACAGACTCACATTTTGTACCAAAAAAAAAGAAATTCAATTTCCATCAACACTGATCTTTAATTGTACAGGCCCCCAGTTTCTGAATCACTGCTATCATGCATAACCCATAAGCGGATGGACTCAACATGGCTAAGGAGTAATTTCCATTTACTTCATGTTTGGTTAAAAATACCACTTTCATGAAATATCTTCTAACTGACCTGAGACTATGGGTCCTTCAGATCAAGAAAAAACAAATCAGGAGGTAGATGAAAAAGAACATTGTTCAAAAAAGCTAAGGTTCAAATATAAAAAGGTACCAAAAAGTAAAGCCCATACTCATACACAATGATTTTACAAAATAATTCATATCTACAGACATTTTTAAAGAAAGGAGTCATACTCCCAAACAGCTGAAACTAAAGCCTTAAAGTCTTGAGAGGATTTCAGATAAAAACAAAAATGCGGTGCAATGCATAAAGAAAGCATAACAAAACAGACATGAATCCACACTGTTTTAAACATTTGCGTCAAAGTGACCTTAAGCAGCCACAAATATACATGAACAAACACAATTATAAAATACCAGAAATCTCAATATAAAAATATCAACAAACACACTGAACAAATACAGGAAATCTCAATATATAGAGATCAAGCTATTCAAACAATATTGCATGACAATATCACTTTGGTGCCAAAGACATTCACCCGTGAGTTCAAGCATTGGAGCACACTATGATTCTGCTTACAGGTTTTACACTGTCATTTCAGCCACACAACACTTCTGCTTAGAGTTCAGGTGCACTTGCTTCAGTACAACACGCTTCTGCTGACACTCATAGCCATTCATCAGTGCAAAATCGTTCACCTTAGAAGTAATACCCTGACGTTTGATAAAACACAAAGCAAAAAATGTTTTTTCTTACAGCTTATATCCAATCATCAGTGCAAAATCATTCAAATTAGAGGTAATACCTTGACAATTGATAAAAAAAAAAAAAAAAAGGTTTGTTCTTGCAGCTCATATCCAATCCTTTGACCACAACACGTTTCTGCTTAATAAAGCTCATGAATATGCAATCATTTCAGCATATTCTGTTTCTGCTTAGTAAAGCTCGAGGATACGTAATCGTTTATGCAAATTATGTTTCTGCTTTGGCCTCTCACCCCCTCTTTTCAGGAAAAAGTTTCTGCTTATGTTTTCTATCAAATCATTTCAGCAAAAATCATGCTACTGCTTTGACTTTTCACACAACCATGTGAAGAATAAACTGTTTAAGTTTACAGTGTATACCTGATCATTGGAAATGAAATATTCTCTTTTCAGTTACATCTGAGGCCCAACCTTCCATCAGTCTAACAGCTGAGTATCCAACAGGCTCAAGGGGAAATTTCCCAGAGATTTGATTTCTTTACCTCTTTACTGCGCTGGTGACAAGCATCGTTCATCATACAAACTGTCGCCAGCAATGCTCAACTGACAATCGCTGTTCATCGTGATTCAACGCTCGTGTCTGTTTCGTCCAGCATGTGCCTAAGCAAAATATGGTAGCAGCGAAAGGGTTAAACAATGCCCTATCTCTCTTGCATGCCTTCTTAACTCACTCCCTACTGGCCAACTTTTTTCAATACATGTCTCTGTATAACGCCATTTGTGTTGATTAGTATTAAAAAAAAAAATTTTAATTGTAACAAAAAATGACACTCAACATAATTACATGAAATTTTCAGAGTTTATTGTTGACGTGTAGGGCGGAAGGTCAAAGCTGAAAGCCAGCCGCTGGATTTTTGCACAAAAGTTGACGTCACTGCGCTAAAGAAAATCCGAAGGTCAAATCCTGCGATTGCACTGGATGGTAAGGAGTGAGTTAACTGTCTAACAGAAAAACTGATGGGAACAACCTGGTCTTCCCCCCTGCCTGTCTATGCAGGAGTCATAGGCAAGTCCTGCAGTGGCGTTCTTCCCACAGACCATGCCTGCACTATGACTGCTCTCTCCCTAGCAAAGGAAGAACAAACTCCATCTACAGGCACACAAACATGCCAGGAACGACAAGAAAAATATTACAGGGAAATCAACACCTTTTCAACTGCCACCTAACAAACAGCAGAGCAGATAGCAAGTTTGCTTTTGCGTGGTTTTTTGTTTGCTTTTCTTTTCTCTTACCAATCGCAACCTCCCCCTACTCACCCCCTTAAAAAAAAAAAGATTTTTTTATATTAAAAGCAAAAAAAAAAAAGCAAGAACAAATTTTTGTTGTTTTTTTATTTATATTATTTATTTTTTTAATTATTTGTTGGTAATGATGTGGTCGGCGGTGACGAAAATAACACAGAGCAGTGCCCACACCAGAACCAGGTACACCCAGCCCCGGTGAGCAAACGGCGACCGGTGAAGCTGCTCCCCCCCTACCCGTGCCTGCAGATCTGACACCTGCCTGCGCGCCATCAACACCAGACAGGCAGGTATGACGTACTGGATACCTGTACCTGCGTACGACCCGTGATGCCCACCAGAAAGTCCACCTTGTTGGTGATGATCGCCACGATGACAGGGGGGATGACAGTCAGCAGCACCACCAGGTGGTGGTTAACGAAGCGCGGGAAGCGCGGGCGGTTGAGCAAGGCCTGCAGGTTGTTGCGCAGCGTGATGGCGATGATGGGGAAGTTGGTGCTGAGGGTGAAGACAGGGAACAGTGCCAGGAAATACTCAAAGAACTTGACGTGCGTCACCGGCTGCCGGCCGCACTCGTTGGGCTGGAAGTTGAGGGTGTAGAGATCCTCGATGCTGGCGAAGGTGAAGATGCCAGTGAAGCTGAGGACGGCATAGAAAGCCAGGATGAGCAGGTAGTCTGCCCCCAGCACCGCCGACAGCCGCGACTTGTCGCGAATCGGCGTCACCAGCGAGGGCAGGGAGTGGTGGCACATGAAGGAGTACACACACACCCCAAACAGGTTGGGCAACCCTCGCAGGTCCGCCACCAGCGGGTGTCCTTGACCTTTGCCCTCAGCGAGCTGGATGACGGCCAGTATGATCATCAGCCCGAATGCTGAAACAAACACAGACGGCAGATTTGTCACATCCCTGTCCTCTGTTTATTTGCTTCTTTACATGATTTTTTTAAAGTTTTATAAGAATAAACAGGATAGGTCAGTGGTCAGAGCACTGGCTCTCCCTGAACTAAGGTGAAGCAGCATTGAGCGTGGTTACCAGTGGATGGGTGACCCTTTGCGCACATTGGCTTCAGTACAGTCCCCCAGTTGTAAATGGGTACCTGCACTCTTTAGGGTCAGGGAAGGTAAAGCAGCTAGGAAGAGGAGATGGGCGCCACCCTCAACATGGTGGCCCCTGGAGAAGCTGAGGTCTCTGACGCTTCGTTCCCCTACAACCATACAGGTTATGGGACACCTTTACCTTTTTTTTAAAAATCAATAAACATGTCCCTACAGAAAAGGCCACCCAAGTTATACATGACATGGAGGTGTGACTACACAGTACACTTCAACCCAAGGGAGATCTTCACATGTCAGGGATGTTCATTATGAGGGGAAAGCATGTAGAGGCAGAATAGTGCAACATATCAAGTAACATTCCATCTGCAGCAAAAAATGATCTGTCTAAAATCAATGAATATATATAGAGAGAGAGAGTCATGCGAACAAAAGAGTCAACAACAAGTACATTTAAACTTTCCCAATATTTCGGCTGACGCCTTCCTAGGGGATGGTTTATTGACCAATGCACATTACATTAAAACCCACAGGTAAAAATATATTTTGCTGAGTGAACTAAACATGCATTCACTCAGCACATACAAAATATGTCCTAAAAAAAAAAAAAAAAAAAAAAAATTTATCACAAAATCACAAACAAGGATAAAGGGGAGGGAAGGCAGGGGCAGGAAGGCTAGGAGAAGGGAGGAAAAAGGAAATATATTTATACACCACACACACATAATAGATGCCATAAAGGAACAAGAAGGTATTTGTACATGCATAATGACACCACATACACACACACACACACACACACAAACACACACACACACACACACACCACACACACACACAAATCGTGTGTGTGTGTGTGTGTGTGTGTGTGTGTGTGGTGTGTAGGTGTGTGTAGGTGTGTGTGTGTGTGTGTGTGTGTGTGTGTGTGTTGTGTGTGTGTGTGTTGTTGTGTGTGTATGGCTTTTGAGTGGGAGGTTTTTTCTTTTTCTTTTTTTTGTTTTTGTTTTGTTTTGTTTTGTTTTTTTCTTTTGGTTGTTGTTATTGTAGTTGCTTGTATTATCTATAGGCATATTTTATTTTAAAGCTGTTGAAATCATGTTAGCAAATTAATGTTGGTGAAATGTTTGTTGTTGTTGTTTTATTTGTTTGTTTGCTTTTTCCCCTTTTCTTTCTTTTGTTGGCTTTATTGTTTGCTAGGGATTTTCTGCTTTGTTTTTTGTTGGTTTTTTGTTTTCTTTTGTTTTGATTTGATTTTTGCTGTTGTTTTGATTTTTTTCTTTTCTTTTCTTTAGATAGATGGCTTGATGGAAAAAAGCAAATCGATGCTTACTCAATGTACCATCTGGAAATAAAAATTTGATTGATTGATTGATTGATGATTGATTGATTGATTGATTGATTGATTGATTGATTGACACCACACACACACACTAACACACACACACACACACACACACACACACACACACACACACACACACACACACACACACTCACACACACTAACACTAACACTAACACATACACATACACATACACATGCACACTAACACACACACACAGCTCCAAAAACTGTTCACTGACCTAACCATCGGGCGAGAGTGGTCAGAATCTGCAGGTACTTGGTTTTCTGCACGTTAAAGAACACGAAGCCTCCCAGCAACAGAAAGAAGACAGTCTGAAACAAATAAGCCCCAAATCACCCATCAATCCACTGATCACTCCCTCAGGGGCACAACAACCATGCCACACTTCACCACAAACAAGATCAACAAATACTTCAAGCCATCACACCAGTCCACAAGCACGCTGGATAGCCTTTCATCCCATAAAAAGGTAAAGGTGTCCCATAACCTATGTGGCTGTAAAGGAGTGAGGTGTCAGAGACCTCAGCTTCTCTAGGGGCCAGCATGTTGAGGGCGGCGCCCATCTCCTCTCTCTCACTGCTTTACCTTCCCTGACCCTAAAGAGGGCAGGTACCCATTGACAGCTGGGTGAACTGGGGGACTATGCTGAAGCCAAGGCGCGCAAACGGTCACACATCCACTTGGTAACCACGCTCAATGCTGCTTAACCTTGGCTTGGGGAAAGCGAGTGCTCTGACCAGTGAGCTATCCTGTCCCCGAGTGGACAGAGCATCGGACTTCAAACCCCAATGGTCTGAAGGTTGCAGGTTTGAGTCCTGGTAGCTTCTGATGAAATATGGAAGGAGGAATTTTTATGATCTCAAAGGTCAACTTGAGAGAAAAAGTTGGTGTTTTGGGGGTTTGTTTGTTTGTTTGTTTGTTTGTTTGTTTGTTTGTTTTTTGTTTGTTTGGTTTTTTTGGGGGATTCCTTGACTAGAGCTCTAGGGTTCACCAATGGTGAGATTTCATGCATATGCAACCACTTTTTGATCATTAATGGGGCTGCATTGGACTTCAGGATGAGCACAAGTACTGATTCCTTCCATGTGTGGGCCATGTGATGAGCACAAGTACTGATTCCTTCCCATGTGTGGGCCATGTGATGAGCACAAGTACTGATTCCTTCCAATGTGTGGGCCATGTGATGAGCACAAGTACTGATTCCTTCCAATGTGTGGGCCATGTGATGAGCAAAAGTATCCATTACTTTCAATGTGTTTATGTGTTCCAAAAATCAAACAAATTTGTAAAAGATCTTGTGATTGATATCAATACTGCACAGCTGGGCAATGTTCTTTAAAAAAAAAATCTCTTTTTATACAATTGCATTCACTAAATCATTAACATTACTATAACCTAGAAACCTGATTTTTAGGGGATGTGGGGGGTTTGCATGTCCGATCTTTTTCCCCCCTTCTCTGCCATGAAAGCAGCCATACTCCATCTTCAGACAGACAATACAGTGCTTACTGTAACAAACAAAAACAACCAGAAGTTGCACTGACCACAAAAATTCTGTAGACGTTGTCTCTGTTGAGATCGCTGCTTTCCCAGCACTTGTCGTCATCCCCCACTGTGTGGTTACATGTCGCATTGGCTCCCCCTGAGTATGTGCTGCAAAAAGCATGTGTGTGCACATGTAAACATCACCACCACCTTCACCTTCACCTATCCCCTAGTCCCTTGAAACACCAGCAAATCGGATAAATTTTGACAGAGATAGAAGAACTTGTCGAGATTTGCATTTCATCAGCTTACAAAAATTATAACGCACATACACACTCATTCACGCGTGTGCACATGCATGCACAGGCACATGCCCAAATACAAGCACATACACATACAGACATTACATCTGAATCCAAAGTTATTGTGCGAGATAGCGTTATCTCTGATGCAGTCTCCAGTAGCTTCATATTTGTCAAATAGGACCATGCATCTGTCACAGCTTTGATATCAGAATGATTCGCAAATGTTCAGGTTCTGCCTTTAGCATAGTTTTTGGTTGTTTTGAGGTTTCGTTCTTTTTGTGTTCCTTTGCCTTGTTTTTTTGCTACTTATCGTTTGAAATCAGTATTTTGATACACACATTTTTTTAAAATACCAACACGCATCTCCTTACTTTGCAGCACTCATCTCTCATCTCACCACCCCCTCCCTCTTGGTCTGATATCACATGAAGTGAACAGACGTAGCACAGAAGACAGACACAGACCCGACAGTTCAGAGGTGACTCACCAGGCAACATCACGCAATGACTTGGGCACAGCCACAGCATAGATGGACAGATCTCCATACAGGTAGACAATGATGCACACGTTGAACAGTAAGATCCCCGCTGTGAAACACAACACATTAGATCATCATTATTATTATTATTAGATTAGAAGAAAGAAGATGAATGATGATCATACTAATACTAATTATATCAATAATAATGAAAGAGATAATAACAACACACACACACACACACACACACACACACACACACAACACACACACACAATACACACACACAACACACAAATTTAACTTTAACAAGACAAACACACATTTTTTAAGTAAGTGACCTTACCTCGATTGAAGAACATCTTGGCCATTTTACCCTGAAAGAAAAGTATGGCATCAGTATCAGCAACATCATCAGTGTTGATAGCAACAATGTTAATATCATGACAATATCATCAGTGTTGATAGCAACAATGTTAATATCAGCAACATCATCAGTGTTGATAGCAACAATGTTAATATCAGCAATATCATCAGTGTTGATAGCAACAATGTTAATATCAGCAATATCATCAGTGTTGATAGCAACAATGTTAATATCAGCAATATCATCAGTTTTAATTAATAGCAACACCATCACTATCAGCAATACCATACACAATATTTTTTATCTCTCATTTTCACACAAATAAACAAGTAAATTTTTTTAAAAGCCAACAAAACAAAATACACGGGATTATTTTTTAACTTATGTTAAAACTTCTCTTTGAAATGGAACAGTTAAAGTACAAAACAAGAAAAGCAACAACAAAAATCTCCCTCTCCCCCCCGCCCCCCCCCCCCCCTCCCAAAAAAAGAAAAAAACAAAGAAAAAGAACCCACACTTGTTTTAGATGCTTCTGCAAGCAAGCTACATAAATTTCAATATCATTTTACATTTTAAAGACAAACCTGACCTTTTCTTTCAGAGGCTAGAGTCTCCTCAACAAAATCCACACGCAAAATAAAAATGCCAAAACCAGCACACAAACAAACCAACATGTCTACATACAAAACAAAATAAACCCCACAAGAATAACACAGAATCCAACTCACCATTTCTACTCTTTCGGTGATTTCAAAACTGTTGTCCTCATCTGGAGAACAAAGAAAAAAAATCAGCACTATACACTGTTCAAACAACAGGAGTAAGAATTGAAAGAAAATACAGAATTAAGAATGAACATTACGATGGTCATAAATAGTGCAGAGAACTAAGATGTATACAGAAAGAATGAAAGAAAAAAAGGCAAGCAGTAGGTAGACAGGCAGAAACAAAAAAATCTAAAATCTAAAAACACCTGATTAACAAGCTGGTCTCTTCTGAAGGGAGATGATTTTGTTGTTGTTGTATTTTCTAGGCCTACATCCCCCATTTGAGGCAAATCAATGTTACTTTCCAGTTGATCACATGACCACACACAAACACACAAACACACACACACACACACACACTCTCTCTCTCTCTCTCTCTCTCTCTCTCTCTCTCTCTCTCTCTCTCTCTCTCTCTTTCTCTCACATGAGTCCCTCTTGAATAAGTGTTTGTGAGAGTGCCAGGGGGGTGGGGGGGGGGGAGGGGGGAGGGATGCCATGCGTATACATGTATACGTGTTATGTCAGTCTAAAGTTACTACTTTGATACCAGCGTGGCTCTTGACTCTCAGACTGAGATATGCTGGGAGGGGGATGGAAGGGAGAGAAATGATGCTGGCCTGGTCAGTTCCTCTGCGTTCTTTCACCTCTGGCTGCAGCAGAGCTAAAAGTGTTGGAATGATCTGGAGTGAAGGCAGCACTCACCACTTCCCTGCAGTAGCGGGGATGACTCTAATGCCCGGGGGGAGAGCAGTTCTTTTGTCTCCTGTGCACACACACAACACAGGCAGTCTGTTAGGCATTGTACTCACTGTATCTTACACACACACATGCTCGTGCATATATCATCCAGGCTTGCTCACACTCATGGACAAAGGCACAGGCGCACATGTGAGAATGTGCATATTTACATGTTTATCAGATATATGCAGGCCCACACACCACACCCACAAATCACA
>CM060316.1:114703106-114760606 GCA_030674155.1 Stramonita haemastoma
GTGTGTGTGTGGTGTGTGTGTGGTGTGGTGTGGTGTGGGTGTGTGTGTGTGTGTGTGTGTGTGTGTGTGTGTGGGTGCGTGTGTGCAGGTATCATGAATGGATGAAATCAGAGGAACTACAGCAACTGACAGCATCAGAGCCTCTGACTCTGGAAGAAGAATATGCCATGCAGAAGTCCTGGAGACAGGATGAGAACAGTAAGGGCATTTTTTCCCCCATCTTTAGGTACTTAAGATATGTTGTGAATGTAATAAAAGGTAACGGTAAAGGTGTCCCATAACCAATGTGTTCATAGGGGAGTGAGGCATCAGAGACCTCATGTTTTCTAGGGGCCAGCATGTTGAGGGCAGCACCCATCTCCTCTCCCTCGCTGCTATACCTTCCCTGTCCCTAGAGAGGGCAGTTACCCATTTAAAGCTGGGTGAACTGGGGGGACTGTACTGAAACCAATGTACACAAATCATCACCCATCCCCTTGGTAACCACCCTTGATGTTGTTTAACATTGCCTTTGGGAAAGCGAGTGCTCTGACCACTGAGCTATTTGGTCCCCAGAGAAATCTACAGCAGCTGAAAGAAGTATACAGTTGGGTAGACTGTGGGACTGTACTGAAGCCAAAGCATGCAAATGGTCACCCATTCACTTGGTAACCATGCCTAATGCTGCTTAAAATTGACTTGGAGAAAGAAAGTACTCTGACCACTGAGCTATCCTGTCCCCGTCAGTGTAAAACCACAGATATATTACTCTGTTGACTATTGTCCTGTGTTTTCCCAATGTCTATCAGTTTTGTCACTGAGTCTTTAGACACCAGTTAGAACAAAGGAGTGACCTGGTTTCTGCCAGTGTATAAGGTGATCATGTGGAGTTGATCGCTGAGACTGACCACATAAAAAAAAATGAGACTTTTTTTTCTTATAAAGGGCTTTTTTTTGGTGGGGGGGGGCTTTGCTTGTGTGTGTGTGTGTGTGTGTGTGTGTGTGTGTGTGTGTGTGTGTGTGTGTGTGTGTGTGTGTGTGAGTATGTGTTTGTGTGTGTGCGTGGGTGGGAGGGTGTGTTTGTGTACATCTTTATTGTGGTGCCAGATGTTCTCTCCGTCTCTGGAACACTTGACTGTGAACACAAGCAACACAGCAGTAAGTTTATAACACTTTATTTTTGCAATTTTTTCCAGAATGCACGTTCATTGTGATAGAGAAGGAAGCATACCAGCTGACTGCACAGGAAAATCAAGAAAAATCTGAAATTGGTAAGACATATTTGTTTTGTTTTGTTAAATGATATCAGTATTTAATGAAAACCACCAAAAAACATCTTTCTTCCTTTTGACGTTTTGTCAAATGTCATTTGCTTAGGCATTTGTTGTATGTTTTACATGATCTGAACATTATTTTATTGTTTTAAAAGTGTTCCCCTTTAGCCAGGTGTTAGCTTGGTGCTAACTGGATATCAGGCTGAAGGACTGACTATGCGAGTCAGCCACCCTCAGGTGCTGACTATTACCTATCATGAATGTTTAGACTGAAGGCTTTGTCATTTATTCATAATGCCCTCATTTCCTTCTCCTTTTCCTTCTCCGCGGACCGTGGGTGCACCACTGAAGATTTTGCAACCAGCTTCCACCACTCCCCACGGTCCTTCACCCTCCATAGCAGATCATTCCACCCAAGGTCTGTCCACTCTCTGATGTTGTCTTCCCATCGTTTCCTAGGATATGAAGAAGAAAAAACCAATGCCCTCATTTACAGGTTTTCAAATCATGAGTTTGACCTGACAAAAGGCTCACCACGTTTTTTGTGGAATGTATCTGTGCAGAGACCATGGTGGGGGATGTGAATCTGTTTATTCTGGAAGACAAGGAACTCACAGCTGAGGTGGAAATCATGATTGCAGGTAGGATGCTAATCATAAGGTGTGTGTGTGTGTGTGTGTGTGTGTGTGTGTGTGTGTGTGTGTGTGTGTGTGTGTGTGTGTGTGTGTGTGTGTGTGTGATTCATTGGTTTGAACAGTTTAAAATGCTTGTTTGTGTCCATGCGTGCATGTATGGTATAACTGTGTACGCATGTATATATATGTGTACACGCATCACAACATGCATCCAGCATTGTGCTGCTCTTAGGTCCACCATTGGTGAGATTTTGCATATGCAGCCACTTTTATCCATCATTAAGGCAGCCACAATCTGATTTGGGGGATGGTGTCTGTGTATTTGATGACACCTCGTCTTGCTGTCATGTTTATATCAACATTATAGAGTGTTTGTTTGTTAGAAGTTTTTGCACACAGTGATGATGTATGTGTTTTTGCAGAGCCAAGTGCTAGAGGCAAGGGTCTGGGGAAGGAGGCAGTGTGCAGTATGATGCGATATGGTCAGTATTGTTTCTTTCTGTTAGGACACACTGATCGATAACGATAGATAACTGCTTGACATTTTTTCAAACAGTAATTAAGCTGCTGTTGTACATGACAAACACGAAAAATGTAACATCGTGCTCAAATTTTTTTTCCTTGGCTTTAATATGTTTGTAATGACAGAGCAGTAGATAGATAGGGTATGACTGAACAAGAAAAAGAATAGATAGACAAAACAAAAAGACAGGCAGACTTTACAGCTGTTGGGCCATCAAGAAATGTTTCGTAGATCAGTATTAATCTTTAGGCTAAATTCTGTAGTCCTGTGTATGTATGTGTGTGTTGAGGGGAACCAGGGATATAATACATACAACCTGGAAGTTGATGATGATGTTTAGTAACTGCAGTTTCTTGTTTGTAAGTATCAAAGGGTTTCATAATATCAGAATAGTGAAGCTAAGTACTTTATATTCTATCAACAACAACAACAAAGTATTTTATATTCATCATCAACATCATCGTTAGTATCATCATCATCATTGTTGTGAAGCCTGTTGTGTTGCAGGTGTGGAGGAGCTAGGCCTGAAGAAGTACACGGCTAAAATAGGACTGCAGAATGGACCCAGCATTCGTCTCTTCACCCAGCTGGGATTCACAGAGGTCAGTGCTCCAACTCAACATATGGACATTATTTAACCCGCTTGCATTTGGATTCTCTGAACACAAACTGCCCCAAGATTTTGCATTCCATCATGAAATCAGGTCAGGCGCACATGTTTGTTCGCCTTTTTCTCCTTCTAACAACATAGGCTCCAGGCTCACAGCAGGCTTCTAGCCTGATAGAACTTTGACATATGGTCGCAATTAGTGATGGTCACTCCATGATGGAAATCTACTGTGTGTAAATCCTGGCATATGGGGTGGGGAAGGGGGGGGGGGGGGGGGGGATTCAGTGGGGGGTGGGGGGGCGATTATTCAATCCTAGCAAATTCTCGTTAGGGACTAAGAGGGTTAATAATGTAAGAAACTGTCTGCTTTGTGTTTGGTCTTTCTAAAGGTTCTGAAGTGATGCTTACAGTCTCCGTGGTCAACTTGTGAGCAGACTGGCCAGTTTCTTATATATATCTCCTTTGTGTTTGTTTATATACACAGGCAGATCAAATATTCCAGTTGCAGATCTTAACAGTTTATGTATTGTGGAAACACAAAAAAACTTGTATTATTATGCTTACAGTGACAAATGCAGAAACTAACAGGGGATTGCAACAATCTGTACAGGAAGGAAAAAAAACAAATTAAAAAAAACAAAATTGTACAGGTTGGGGTGTGTTTTTCAGTTGTTTCAACAGGTACAGGAGTCAGGACGCTGTTGTTGTAGTGACCTAGCGACGTGTTTCAGGTGTTGAGGAGTGAGGGTGTGGGTGTGGTTTTTCAGTAACAGGTAGAGTCAGGTGGCTGTTGTTGTAGTGACCTAGCGATGTGTTTCAGGTGTCGAGGAGCGAGGTGTTCCAGGAGGTGACCCTTGAGGTGGAGGCAGGTGAGCAGTTCTCCCAGCTCCTGCTGTCCCTGACTCCTCACTTCCACCTCAGGACACACAGACAATGCCCTTAGTGCAAGGCTGGGTGTCTTGTGAATCAGCTTTATTTTTCATGTCAGGGGATCAAAAACTTGCATCTGTGATTGCAAGGTCTTCATGAACTTCACAGAGACAAGATTCTCAGAACAAATGCTAGAATATGTACATGTGCACACACACACACACTCACACACACACACACACAAGCCAGAATATGCACACACACACACACACACACACACACACACACACACACACACACACACACACAAGCCAGAATAAGCATACACACTCACACAGAAGTATTGATTGGCTCAAGAGTCAAGGAAAATTGACATTTTTACCATTTTGTAATGACTGCATAATGTGCACAAGCAGCTGACTGCAGAAGAAAAGAAGAATGGGGGAGGGGCAGGGAGAGACCAGTAAATGGTATGAGGAGAAAGCAGATCAGAGGCCAATGTGGCGGCCTTATTTTAAGGGAGGATAGTGATTTACATGGCTTGCAAGTAGATTGTGGGGGGGAAACAGGATAGCCCAGTGGTTAGCCCAATGTGGGAGTGGTACGTCGTTCTTTGTATGTTTAAAGGAGATGGGTGAAGAGGTGCATGTTTGTGTGACTGTGAGCTGCAGGAAAAAGAGAGAGAATGAGAGACTGGAAGATATTTGAAATTTTAAAATATATGTATATATATGTCGCAGAAAAATATTGTGTTTTGGTATATGGAAAACTGAAGTCGTATGTATGGAAATGTGCGTGCTTTGTTGTTGAACTGGAACAACGTTCCATTTCACATTCTCTGGGGTTGTTAGGTCTGTAGACCAATCCAGCAGTCTTGCTCCTGGCTCTTTGTATATTTATTACAAAATACTTGGGAAGGTACAAACAAAAGCAGTCACAGTGTTCAACTCCAGAAAGAGCAAGCATTTACCAAAGTCCGGTATATGGGAACAGGCTAACAATGGAAGGCATGCACACAAACAAAATAGTTGGCAAGGTACAAACAAAAGCAGTCACAGAGTTCAACTCCAGAAAGAGCAACCATTCAACTAAGCCAGGTATTATATCGAGGGTTACCTGCCTGAAGTGGCTATCGCGGTTCGACGTAGTTTCGAGAAAATGGCATTTGAAAGTTTCACATCGCTGTGGGCTTTGTGCCTTTTATGCTGTATCCTTTAGCCTGTGAGAATTATTTTGTCACATATATTCGCTTTTCATATCTGAAGTTTCGATGGCAACAAGTATTGTTTTTATTGAAATAACACCTTCTTGTTCAACAGTAGGAGCTAGCCAAGTTGGAAAGATGATAAGTGAAATGAAACTAGCCTGCCCTGATTGCCGAACCTGCTAAGGGTGGCACAGGCATTGCGCTGTGGCAGGAAAGTAAAATTAACTAAGGATGCCTGAAGGGGCCGTCTACTTGAAGTGTGTTTGACAAGCCTCCAGCCTGCCAGCTGCTGTTCCACTGGAAGCGGCGACTTGGCGTCGGGCAATTACCGTAGGGAGGGCTGGACAGCTCTGGGACCATGAAATGTGGTTTAAATCTTTGTTACCTTCGTTTTACATCACTGACTGTATAAATTAGGGACCGCGAGAAGCGGCTATTTCAGAAAATATTTAAACAAAATTTGCTCTCAGATAACACGGGAGATCAAGAAGCAGTATCTATGAACCCCAAAACGCATACATAAGTCTATCACTTTATATTTCCGATTTTTTAAACTCTCAGAAAGAAGGTTGACTCTCTCTCTCTCTCTCTCTTCTCTCTCTCTCTCTCTCTCTCTCTCTCTCTCTCCCATCTCTCCCAATTTTATGTTTGTTTATCAAATCTGTCATGCAAATATTTGTAAGTTCATAATTTTGTTTGATGTCATGTTTTCTGTCTTATATGTTTGCTGTTATATCAGTTTTTCTATTGCCTCGATTTCGTTTATTCCAATTTAAATCGAAGATGTAATTATTCTGTTGTTTCCATCGGTGATATCTCTTACTCCATACTCCACAAACACAAACACACACTCGCTCACACACAGACACACACACACACACGCACGCACGCACGCGTAAATTAGCAAAGCATTTTCACGCACACACAGTTTACAACACTGACAGCTTTGACACTGACAATATTGACCGCTTTTATTCCAAATTTACTGAGACCATTCTTCATGCTGCCACTTTGTCTATCCCTAAAATTAATATGCTAAAAACAAATAAACATCAGGGAAATATCTGGTGGACACCAGCTTGTGAGGAAGCAGTTAAATATAAGCGCTTAATGTATAAAATGTATCTAAAAGATAAAACATCAGAAAATAATTTTAAACAGAAACAAGCAAAAAAACATCAGAAAAATAATGTATCTTTATATAAACACACCATTCATTTTTTAGCATATTAATTTTAGGGATAGACAAAAAAATATCTGTTTACACACACACACACACGCACGCACGCACGCGCGCGCAGCGCACGCACGCACGCACGCACACACACACGCACACAAACACAAACCATACACAAACATACACACACATGCACACACACACACAAACACTCACAACACACACACACACGCACACACACACACAACACAAACACACACACACTCATACACACATACACATACATACACACACAAACACGCACGCACGCACACACGCATGTGCACACACGCATGCACGCAGGTAGGTATGCACACAGTATAACTAAGACCATTTATTAGCAAATTACACAACAACCCCCCCCCCCCCCCCCCCTTATTTACCTGATGGAGAGGCAGGTTGAGATGAACAGAGGGGTGGGGGGATTATCTCCTAGGATACTGTGGACACTTATGCCATCTTTAGCTACTTGACATGTTTAGGCTAGGCTTGCCACACCCCAGCACAGGTAACAGCAGGGCTTAACTCTGGGCTTGCCACTTCCTTTGACATCACCTCCACTGGCCTCTCAACATTGACAGGAGGAAATGCCAGCTGCCTCATCTCTAAGTGATGGGTTAGAATGGGACCTAGGTATACCTAGGTGATGTGTTAAAAGGCTGTGTCAAATTAGCAGTTGAATCAACTCTCTGATGGAGAGAAACTAAAAGAAAACAGTAATCCCTCTTTAAAACCTCTGACCTAAGCAACTTACACTGTCCAGCCAAGTGGAACACTTCCTTTCTATAATTATGCACACGCGCACACACACACGCTCGCGCACGCACGCCAGAACACACACAAGCACACACACACATTATTTCATAGATTCTTTTTTTTATGTCTTAAATAATGGTATTGGTGACATTGTAACAGATATAAGCTGTTTATTTCACACTATATGATTTTTTTAAAAACTTTAAATGTGTGCATGCGCGTACGTGCATACGTGCTGTGTGGACGAACGAGCAAACGCGCGTGTGTTTTGTGTGTGTGTGTGCTTGTGTGCGTGTCTTTTGAGTGGGTTTTTTTTATATGGTTTTTGTTGTTATTGTTGTTGCTTGTATTATCTATAGGCATATTTTATTTTTAAGGCTGTTGAAATCATGTTAGTTAATGTTGGTGAATTGTTTTGGGGGGTTCTCTTTTTTTTCTTTTTTCTTTGGTTTGTTAGGAGGTTTTGTTTGTTTTTTTTCTTTCTTTAGATAGATGGCTTGATGAAAAAAAGCAAATCAAAGCTTATTCAATATACCATCTGGAAATAAAAATTCGATTTGATTTGATTTGACACACACATACAGTCGAAATGTATAGAAACAGAAAAAAAGCAATCACAAAACAGATTTCTTTTTCAAATGCAGTGCTTTTGTTTACTCAAATGCGCTTTATCCTTTAAACAAATAAAGACACAACCGCCATCATTACGCAGAACATCTTCCGCACACATTTAAACCCATTCTAATTTTCGGAGGAACAGGCCATTGTGTGTCAGTGGGAGCAGATGACAAAAATTTTTAAAACTACTTAAACACAGGGGCTGGATGTAAAAAAAGCACACAAGTGCTTATTTCATTATCTTCGAAATAAAACCACACACACACACACACACACACACACACACACACACACACACACACACACACACACATATATATATATATATATTTTTTTTTTTAATTATTCATTTTTATTTTTAAGGCCTCAGTTGCACGCAGATCATGGAGCACCATCTTTTTCATATCTTTTTGGTGGGCGCTTCACACGTCTCTCTTCATTGGCAAAAAAAAAAAAAAAAAAACCCACTCAAAAAAGCAACCAAAAAAAAGGAAAAATGTGCCCCTTTCCCTTCCCTTCTTTTCCCTGTCATCCATGAACCCTAGTCAGCACTTCTCTTACCTACGTCCAGAGCACTAACTGCCCCAGTGTGAATTGCTGCCTGTGTCTATTCATGTTCAGCGGCAGTGAACAGTCGGCTGGGTTATTGTTGCTCTAGTGTGTGCTGCTGCTGCATGCATTTCTACACGTGTAAACGAGTGATATACATTTGTCTGGGTTTATGTTTGCTCTAGTGTGTTTGTGGTAGTGTTAAGTTTTTATCCTTTAATTCTTTTTTTCTGGCTTTTGCTGCATGCTTTCCTGACAATTTTGTGCCTTTGTTTTTCCTGGGCATAGTTTTTTTTCGGGGGGGGGGGGGGGCAATCACACTTGTATTCATTTCACAACCTTCTGCTCTAGAAATTCATTCAGCGGGTATTGCAGCGTGATCACTACAAATAAAGATGACTATTTTCTGACCTAACATCAGTTGTGACAGGACTATACCAGACTTCATTTTTAAACAGATCAGCTGAATGCATTCAGGGAAAATAGAGCTAGAGATGACCTGATATCAGGGACTGTATATAACAAGGTTCACAATGGGACTATGAATTAAATGCATATGGACAAATACTTCATTTGAATTCACAAAAACAGTGCCAAAAAAACCCTCTGGAATTTTGCAAACACTAAAAAAAAAATCATTTCAAAGCCATTATCCAATCAGAAAATTGGGGAAACAAGCCCTCAAATAATCTCTAGCCCAGCTTATATCAAACCATCTAAGGATTTTCAAAACATATACAGCTTTATAATCATACCACCAGAATAAAACGAGAGAAAACTCGTAATTTATAACTAACAAACATAACGAAACTATCAGGGCACCTAAGCATTTTTCAAGGGATTGATGAAATAGAAAAAAGGAAAACTTTTCTTTTTTTTTTTTAGCAATGATCATTTATAGGATTATGAAAACTTTTGGAATTGAAAAAAGAAATCTGTTTATATCAATAATTATTACAAGAGTATCTTTAATATTTTTTTCAACACCTTTATAAGAAAAAAATCTTGAAAGAAACCTATGTATAAACAAAGTCAATAGAAAATTTTGGAACATTACATGGTGATCAACTCTTCAGTATAAAGGGGAAACCTTATTTCATGACACCAACTCAATAGGAATGAAAGTTAATACTTCATACCAACTAGTTCAATAGGAAGGGAAAAGCTTCATACTACACCAACTTACTACACAGGGAAGAACTGTAAACCTTGAAAAGAACTAGATTAACCTGAATCAAAATCTACACGTGGAAAGTGACACAGATGAAACAGGGCATGGACTCCATACACTACAGCAGGCCCTTTTCCCCAGTACTACAACTGTCAAGAGTTAGCTTTAGCTTTAAACTAACATTTGTCTAAAAAAAAAAATAATAATAATAATTTTTAAAAAAATAAAAAAAACAACAACGAAAAACATTCGTCTGCATGTCTTTTCTCTTGCACAAATAGAAACACTAATAATGATGATGATATATGGGATTTATATAGCGCTTATACCGTTTTCTGAGGAATGAAGTATTTTCCGCTAGCCAGTAAGTCAAACCCCTCTTTCCCTTTAGTGTTGTTCTCTCATGCAACTGTTGTTCCAAGCAATGCAATCAATGTGAAGGTAAATAGGTTGGCAACAACTCAATATGAAGGGAAGAGTTTTATACCTAATAACACCTGGCTCAATAACAACTACCTAATAACTAGAATAAAGGAAATAACTTCTTTGACATCAACCAACTCATTCCAAGGAACAATTTTACTTTTTTTGACACCAACCCATATTAAGAAAATAACCTTTTACACGTGTACCAGCGAACTCAACCTGAAGGAAAGAACTTTTTGCTTTGATAGAACTAACTCAATATAAAGGGAAGAGCCTGCTAAAACCAACTAAATGAATATGGAGGGGAAAACTTTATACTCTGATACAAAAAACAAAGAAATATGAAAGGGGGAGCTCTATACTTTTGTAATAACTGAATCTGAACAAAAAGTTTACAGTTTGATAACTATCTTGATACCAAACTTGGAACTTTATTCTTTGAGCCAACTTGTTCAATAGCAAGGGGATAATTCTATTCTATGACACCAACTTATTTCATGGAATGAAAAAAACAACAACCCAAACTTAGTGACAACTCAAGAGGAAGGAAAGAGATCTACACTAACCAACCAAGTGACTTTATGTAAAAGAAAAAAAAACAACTTTATACTTGATAACCAGTAGAATTTGAAGTCAAAACTATGTGTCAAGCTATTGAGGTAAAACCGTGTAACTCTCATACATTAAGCACTTTTTCAGTATTGCCGTTATTTTCAAAGGTTATCAGAACAGTTTTTTTTGTTGTTATATAGCTCCAGTGAAGATATCCGATTTATGGACTGTGGTCGCAAGCCATCCTACTTTGGTCCTGCAGAAAACTAAAAATAGAACAATTCTTGAAGCATCAGTGCTAGCAAGCATAAGGATGCTATAATCATTATTTATTTTTCTGCATATCATCTCTTTTGCAAATCACGTCTCTATCACGGTATTCTTCGGAATAAAATATTTCCAAGCGGTCAGTACCCCCAAACCCCTCTTTCCCTGTGCTGCTGTTCCCTTATACAGCTGTTTCCCCATACCGCAGAACTGAGTCAGAGTTAAGGAATCCGTGTCAAAGAGTTAATAGTTAGGATCAAACTGGTGAAGTGTTAGGGTTTGCGGCATGGGGCAAGAACTAGGGTTAGAGTGGAGTGTTGACAGCTCCAGGGAACAGCACTACAGGGGAAAAGGAGTATCGGGAAAAGTACTGCTCTTTCTTCAAACATCCTGCACTCAGCTTGTGCATAGTTTTCTCTCTTAAGCTGATCCCGCAAAGTCAAGGTAAAATGATTTGTTTCTGTGAAATAGGCGATGCTATACCAGTAGTGACTATGGCAAAGATTTGCATCACAACAAACGTCTGAAGCCGAGTGTACATTTCCAAGAGTTTTCATTTCGTCTCTGTTTTGTACACGTACTTCTGATCCAAAATCATATTTAGAATTTTGAGCATTTTTGGCGCCAAAACAAAACGACGTTGTAAGCCAGTAAAAGCTTTGCAATGTTCTTTCAAAAGCTATCAAAATAGAAAATTGAGCGCACGCCTCTGTGTGTGTGTGTGTGTGTGTGTGTGTGTGTGTGTGTGTGTGTGTGTGTGTGTGTGTGTGTGTGTTTTGGTGTGTGTGTTTTGTGTGTGTGTGTGTGTGTGTGTGTGTGTGTGTGTGTGTGTGTGTGTGTGTGTGTGTGTGTGTGTGTGTGTGTGTTGTGGTGTGTGTGTGTGTGTGTGTGTGTGTGTGTGTGTGTGTGTTGTGTGTGTGTGTGTGTGTGGAGAGAGAGAGAGAGTGCCTATTGTGTTTGGGATCTAATCCTCGCCCTATCTCAGTATAAGAAAAACGTCCTCATATTACCACTAGCTGGAATATGAAGAAAATTACCTTTTACTTTGGAACCGAAAAATTAAATAGAAAGAAAAATATTATAATACATGTAGTAGCAAAATATTCAAGAAAGAAAATACTTAGGAACTATTTCAACATGGAGGAAGATCTTTATACTTCGACACCTTTGGTACCAACTAAAAAGGTAAAGAAAAAACTTTATACTTTGATAGCAATAACTCAATACAAAAGGTTTTTTTCCCTAATTTTGACACGAACTAATTCAATATACAAGAAAGAATGTTATAAATTGATACCAGCTAACTTATTATGAACAAAAGAAACTTTATGCTTGGACACCAAATAACTCCTCAAAAAAACTTACTTTATGATTTGATGCTAACAATCACTACGAAGGGGAGACTATCATACCTTTACACAAACTGAATAGGAAGGGGAAAAAAACACAAAATTTAAAACTACCTCAATATAAAAGAAAAGGCTTTGGACTTTGATGCCAACTTAATACTACAAATGAAGGAATTTTATACTCCCATACCAAATAACTCAACATGAAGAAAAATATTCAATGAAAAGAAAACTTGAATACAAAATAAATGTGAAAGACAGATGTTTATACTTTGATACCAACTACTCAAATGTAAGCTAAATAAAGTTTTATGAAAAATGATGGAACAAAAATAAAAGACCTTCATGCATATGGTAAGCAGCTAACTGGATATTGGGGAAAGAGCTTTACACCTTGATATCACCTAACTAGACAAGGAGTAAGGAACTCTACACTTTGACAGTAATAAAACAATGTGAAATAACTGTATACTTCGTAATGCTTATTTGACATGGAGGAAACAGCTTTTGCTTTAATTCTAACAAACCTGATAAAAAATTAACTTTAATATTAAGGGGGAAAAAACTTGTACTTTGATACCAGTTAACTGAAGAAATGGCCTCTTCCTTGAATAAAAACTCACTCACCATATAGGAAAGAAGTTTATACTTACATACAATCTAGCCCATGGGAGGAAGAAAACTTTACACTGATGCCAACTCACTCGATATGAAGGAAAGATTTTTATGCCTTGAAGCCATCTAACCAAAAATGAAGGAAAGATTTCTATATTTTCATACCCCCTGGTTCAATATGAAGGGAAGAGGGTATAGTTTTAATACAAATCAGTATGAAGGAAATAACATTGATACTAGATTATGTATTAGGGACCATTTTTTTACCTTGATTCCAGCGAGCTAAATACCATAAAAACACTTTATACTTTGATTCCAACTGACCCAACATGAAGGAAAGGAACGAGACTTCATCCTTGTTTACTACTAGCTCAATATGAAGAAAAAAAAATCAATATGCGGACACCAGCTTTGAGGTCTGACATTAACTACAGCAGAAACAGAAAGACTACAAAATATCGGCGAATTTTGATATGGAAGGGAAAATACATTTTGATTAATAGTATGCTTCACAAACTAACACATTTCTAAAATGTCACGAACTTGAATTATTTTTTTCTTTTACTTGTCCTTGCAACTAAGTAGCGTGTGATAAAATGTACGGAAGAAAACTGACAGAGCTGAGTGATTTGAGGGCTATGTTTCTCCTCACAGTTTAAAACAAACCAAAACCATTTCAGTGTAGGTAGGGAGGGGGACGGGACAACCTGATTTCCTCTGGAGTTAACATCAGAGCCGACTCCACAACCCTGATGACGGAAGGATTCTACACAGAAAAAAACTGACATACAAGATTAAATGCGTGCATATAGATAGATAGATAGATAGATAGATAGATAGATAGATAGATAGATAGATAGATAGATAGATAGATAGATAGATAGATAGATAAAGAGAGAGAGAGAGAGAGAGAGAGAGAGAGAGAGGAGAGAGAGAATGCAGTTTTGTAAATCTTATCTGTTCCTACTGGCACACAATGACCTACTGTAACGAAAAGCGAGACAGGATTTAACATGTGTGCAAGATGTTCTGCATGCGTTCGCACACGGGCCTCGGTTTAAAGTCTCATCAGAAGGACTTTTGGTGAGTGAGAGAGAGAGAGGAGAGAGAGAGGAGAGAGAGAGAGAGAGTAGAGAGAGAGAGAGAGGAGAGAGTCACATTTGTAGGGAAACAAATGCACATGCAGAAAGTAGTTTTTTAATGGGAGGTAATGCTCCGGTGG
Source organism: Stramonita haemastoma (assembly GCA_030674155.1). Classification (NCBI taxonomy): domain Eukaryota; kingdom Metazoa; phylum Mollusca; class Gastropoda; order Neogastropoda; family Muricidae; genus Stramonita; species Stramonita haemastoma. The sequence continues at coordinate 114,716,946 of CM060316.1, forward strand.
CAATGTGCTCTCCCTTTGGAGGTCAGCTTGAATTTCGCACAGAGAAATTTACCATAACAAACTACACTATGCAATGTGATGCGATGCGGAACGGCACGGCAGCATGCCACCTCGACCCGGACTGTCTCGACCCGACCCGACCCGACCCAACGCGACGCAACGCGACATAGCAAGCGACCTGACCCGACCGACACGACGCGACACTACACGACGCGACCCAACCGACACGGCGCGGCAAGGCACGGCACAACACGACACACCACAACTAAATGGTAAGACGGAAAAAATAATATAATAGGCCTTACTTACTGGAGTCGTGTAGTTCCATTCCTGACATGCAAGAATGTGGCAGAAATCCCACAGGCAGTGCAGTGTCCCACTGTAAAGTGTTCCGCGGTGAAGTGTTCCACGGTGAAGTGTTCCGCGGTGAAGTGTTCCGCGGTGAAGTGTTCCGTGGTGAAGTGTTCCGTGGTGAAGTGTTCCGTGGTGAGTGAAGTGTTCCGTGGTGAAGTGTTCCGTGGTGAAGTGTTCCGTGGTGCAGTGTTGTATGGTGTAGTCCACTGCGGTGTAGTTTTCCATGTAGATTAGCAGGCCTGAAAAGGAAGAGCAGTGTGTAAGAACACATATAAAACGATTTTAATTTAACAAGATCATCATGCTGTGGACAACATTCCAACCATTCTCTTGGCACCACTAACCAGCCTGCACCTGCTACCTGGAAAATAGACAGGCTTTGCCAGGTACACATTATCCCCCGGAAACACTGTCTGAAAAACACACTCCAGTGCCCCACCGACTCCTGGAGGAGTTAAGAGAGAAGTCCCCTCCACAGCACTGGAGAGCTGATCACAGTGGACAATGCAGAACTTTGAGAGGTACACTGGGAACTGGAGCCTGTCTCAGTGAAATAAAATACCACAGAAATCGGAAATGTTTTCCCTGGAGAGCGCATCCTTGATCATTTTTTAGTTCACTAGCCCTAAAACAAAACACCCTGTTGTTGCACACAATATTGTGCAGTGTTTATACACTTGAGATTTTTGGGGCCTAAAAAATAAACTGACTCCGGGCTATTTCACGATAGATTACACTTACTCCGAATTTTGTAAAAAGATTATTATCACTGTTTTTATCATCTTTAGTAGTATTTTCGTTATCATCATCATCATCATCATCATCATCATTATTATTATTATTATTATTATCATTATTATTATTATTCTTATCATCATCATTAGTTTCTAAAGACTAGAGTGCAACTCCTTAGTCTTTCGAGACTGATGGGTGCCTATTATTATTATTATTATTATTATTATTATTATTATTATTATTATTATTATTATTGTTGTTGTTGTTGTTGTTGTTGTTATTATTATTATTATCATTATCATTATTATTATTATTATTATTTTATTATTATTATTATTATTATTTTGTGGGTCATTGGTGTAAACAAAGTTCAAATGCCAATATTAAAATGTTATGCTTTAAACTATGTAAAGATTATCTTCCTCCATTACATACTCTTAGTATGAGCTTTACACTCCATAAAAGGATAAAAAAAAAATCTTCTGAAGACAGAGTACAGCTGCCTATATAGTAAAGCACTTGAAAAAAAAAAAACCGGCCATATACGCAAACTGAAAAAAAACAAACCGGCCATATACGCAAACTTCTTATAATATTTTTTCTAATCTCAGTGATATTCCTAAGTATGATGCGCGAAACAGAGTACATGTTCTTGAGTACTCTCAGAAGGTTAAGCTATGGAACGGCCAACAACAACAGATCACATACTGGTATTACCTTTATGGGTGCTTCCACTAGCTCGTGCCGCATCCTCAGGCATTGAAGTACCTAGGACGGGAACAGTCTTGATGACAAAAGGATTCTTCTTCTTCGTCGAACGCTCTGACAGCAGCCTGTGTCTGTCCCATGAGCAAAATTGCGTTGCTATCGCCATTAAGTGTCCGACAAGTCAGGTCCAGCGCTTCCGACTTCGGCATGGCGATGACAGAATGATTCTAGGAAAAGAAAATCAAGCTATTTTGAACTCGAATGCTTGCACGCATGCATGCACGCACGCACGCACGCACGCACGCACACATACCGCACGCGCGCGCGCACGCGCACACACAAAGCGCGTGCAGAGAGAGAGACAGAGACAGACAGACAGACAGACCGACAGATAGACAGAAGAGAGATGAGAGAGGGAGAGACAGACAGACAGACAGAGAGAAAGAGGAGAGGAGAGAGAGGGAGATGGAGAGAGAGAATGGGAGACAGAGAGAGAATTATATTATATATTATATTACATTACATTACATTACATTACATTACATTACATTACATTACATATTCTGGGGGGATGTATTTATATACAGAGAGGGGAATGGAGCTCGCGCGAGCGAGCGAGAGAGACAGACAGACAGACAGACAGACACAGAGTCAGAGACAGAGACAAAGAGACAGACAGACAGAGTGAGAGACAGAGACAAAGAGACAAAGTGAGAGACAGAGACAAAGAGACAGACAGACAGAGTGAGAGACAAGAGACAGAGACAGGGAGAGAGAGAATAACACTGATGCCAGAACAACAAAGTTAGCACTGAAGAAGGCTATAAGAGTTTTCCTAGATTCGAACCCAGTTTGTCTGGAGATAGGGAATTGGAAAAAAAGTCACATATCAGCACCACACCACACGATATGACAGTTAAACAAATGCAATACGATACGATACAACACAATAGTAGTAAACAATACAGTACAATACGATACAATATTATACAACACAAGATACGATGCAAGGAAACGCCCAACAAAAACAACAATTACAGCAACTACAACAAGATGACACACGGGTAGGGGCCTATACCTTATTGGGTGTTTCCACTTGCTCGTGCTGCGTCCTCAGGCATTGAAGTACCTAGGACGGGAACAGCCTTGATGACGAAAGGATTTCTACACAAAAAATTGAGACATTTCAAAACGTAATGCCTGCACACGGGGCGCGCACACACACACTCTCTCTCTCTCTCTCTCTCTCTCTCTCTCTCTCTCTCTCTCTCTCTCTCTCTCTCTTCTCTCTCTCTCTCTCTCTCTTTATATAAAGAGAGAGAGAGAGGGAGCGAGGAAGGGAGGGAGGGACAGAGAGGGGGAGAGAGAGAGGGGGGGAGGGAGGGCAGAGGGGGAGTGAGAGAGAGAGAAGAGAGAGAGAGAGAGAGAGAGAGAGAGAGAGAGAGGAGAGAGAGAGAGAGAGATTATGTATATACATTGTGTATTCTCTACATTTCAGAAAATGCACAGTTTCTAGGGATGTTTTAGCAATTAAGGGTGTCTAAGCTTTTCTTCACATCAACTGCTGGCGATTTGTTTGGTTTGTGTCGAATTTCTAATTGTTACAATTATGAAATCTTTGATACCCAGGTTTAATCTTGACAGTGCTTAACACATCAGGGGGACATTTTGTCATCATCTTTCATAACTTCTATTCATGCTTGCTGGTGCTTTACTTTCATTCGTGTATACAGGCATGCGGAATATCAAAAAGGCCCCATAAAGGTCTGGAAGTTTTGTCTCTTTCGGTAAGTTATGGAAACACGGGAATATTCAACATAAATCTTAAAATTTCGCAGTGGTACCTCGAAAAACAAAAGCACAAAAAAGAAGAAAACATTGCACGTGTACTTACTTCTGTGAGGTCTTGATAGTGTGACAATCACGACGTCAGAGACAGGGCCAGAGAACTAAGATGACCCACATGACTTTTTGACATCTATGCTAAGACTTTTAAGGAATCAGGGCGAGATGGGAGAGACCCAGAAGGTCGAGCAAATGTTTGAACAAAGTCTGGGGGCTGGATGTGTCCTTTCCCCTTGAGCACTGTGTGCAAGGGTTCTGCTGGCTGTGCCAGTTTAGGACGCCAAACCCAATGTCGACGCCTAGTCTGCCAGTCTTTGTGATCACAGAGTAAGGTTCAAAGGTTCCTGATGAAGTTCTGAAATCCGCGATCGTTGAGCCTTACTGAAAATTCCAGGGACAAATTTTGATTTGGGAAATGTGAAAGACTGAGGTACAGGTGTGAACATGATGCACGCAGGCATAGACAGGTTGTACTCGGTACAAAGATACCTGTGAAGAATGCAAGGTAGCCCTTTCATGGAAGGAGGCTTTGCAATTCTTACCTTTCACATGCTGCTGCATGTCGAATGTCCGATGTCCACAGAGACCCCAGTCCTCACTGCTCTCATCGCATTTGATCCCTGAATTGTTTCAGAGATACGAGGTCATGCAGACATGATGCGAAAGCCCCCAAACTTCTATAAACTTTGCTCTTCAGCCTAGTGGGATCTGATCCTAGATCCCTGGGCAACAATGCTAGGCCTGCACTGGATTCGCTCTTGAGGGGCTGGTCTTTCGGGAGTTTGCCCTTGAGGGGCTGGTCTTTCAGGAGTTTGCCCTTCAGGGGCTGGTCTTTCAGGAGTTTGCCCTTGAGGGGCTGGTCTTTCAGGAGTTTGCCCTTCAGGGGCTGGTCTTTCGGGAGTTTGCCCTTGAGGGGCTGGTCTTTCAGGAGTTTGCCCTTCAGGGGCTGGTCTTTCAGGAGTTTGCCCTTGAGGGGCTGGTCTTTCAGGAGTTTACCCTTGAGGGGCTGGTCTTTCAGGAGTTTGCCCTTGAGGGGCTGGTCTTTCAGGAGTTTGCCCTTCAGGGGCTGGTCTTTCAGGAGTTTGCCCTTCAGGGGCTGGTCTTTCAGGAGTTTGCCCTTCAGGGGCTGGTCTTTCAGGAGTGTGCCCTTCAGGGGCTGGTCTCTCAGGAGTGTGCCCTTCAGGAGTTGGTCTTTAGGAGTTTGCCCTTGAGGGGCAGGTCTTTCGGGATTTTGCCCTTTAGGGGCCTGTTTTGCATGCAGGATTTTGCCCTTCAGGGGCTTATTTTGCATGTTGCCCTTCAGGGGTCTGTTTTGCATGCAGGATTTTGCCCTTCAGGGGCCTGTTTTGCATGCAGAATTTTGCCCTTCAGGGGCCTGTTTTGCATGGAGGATTTTGCCCTTCAGGGGCCTGTTTTGCATACAGGATTTGTCCTTCGGGGGCTTGTCTTGCAGGGTGCTGCCATTTGGGGGGCTTGTCTTGCATGATGCAGCCCTTTAGTTAAAGTCTGTCACGAGCTTAAGGCTCATCAGGCCGGTGCTTATCCCGGTTTCTGTGGCGTTAAGCAACTGAGAGTCATAGACTCCCCCTGGATAGGACGCCAGTCTATCGCAGGGTTAACCCCCAACACAAGGTTGGTACCCCTTTTACACCTGGGTGGGGTGAGAAAATAGCCGTAAAGTGCCTTTTCCAAGGGCACAACGCCATAGCCGAAAGCTGGGATCGAACCCGCAACCTTTAGATTACGAGTCCAACATCCTAACCACTAGACTACAGCGGCGGCAATGCAGCCCTTTAGGGGCTCGTTTTTCCAGACTTTGCCCTTCAGAAGCTCAACCCTTCAGCGCTGTGTTCCAGCATTGCTCCTTGTCTCCGGTTGTTACCCGTCCTCCCTATCGGTCTTACATAGGTCAAGTCAAGTCATGTGAATGAGGACAAGTCCACTGGGCCCTGTGCTCCAGCATCGTGCTGCTGGTGTCTTCACAACCTGCAGTGGACAGACAGATCCAGGAGAGTGGAGATAACCTGGAGAAAGAAACCATGAGCAACTGGCTACTACAGATCCATATCACAATATCCATGGCAAAACTTTTGAGAGGTCGCTGAAATGTTTTGGGTTTTTTTCAATGATTATGGTTTTTTATTATCTACACTTAGTTCCATGATCCTGTCTTTTTATTGTCTATTTTGGCAGATCCTTTGGAAATATGAAAAAAGTCTTCTGACGTGAGTGCAAGATGTCCTACCAAAAGGTCTTTTGACATGTGTGTTCGTAAGATAATCCAGTTTTTTTTTTATCATCTGACTTATGTGTAAGATGTTCTATGAAAAGGTCTTCTGGCGTGTGTGCAAGATAAATAAAATGAAAATAGAATAAAATTAAATAGAAAACCAATATGGTACAGATCATAGACTACAGCCATGAGCACCTCATTGCCTTCTATCTAGAATTGTGGTTTTAGCGTTAAAAATTAAATTCTACGAAGAGAGCTCGCAACCCGGGTTTGATTCCTGGTCGAGGGGATTTTTGCCCTGGAGTTAACATCAGTGCTGACTCCACCCTCCCCAAAAGTCCTTCCGATGAGACTATAAACCGAGGCCCCGTGTGGGAACGCACGCAGATATCTTGCGCACACGTTAAATCCTGTTCCGCTTTTCGCAAGAGTAGGCCATTGTGTGCCGGTGGTAACATAAGATTTACAAAACTGCATACACACAGGGACTGGATGTAAAAAAGCACACGAGTGCTTAATCCATTATCCTCGATATAAAAGAATAAATAAAATTTTAAAAATACATTAGCATGCATTATAGATATCCCTCCCTCAGTTGAAACGATTTTTTTTCTTCAAAATTTTTTTTTGATCTCTACATTTCCCAGTACTCATTTTCGACAGAAAGATTCTTACGTTAGCTTTCAGACATTTTTTTTGTAACGAACAAGTAGGGTACTGGTTTCAGGCATTCATTGTTAGGACATAGTGTCTTAACACGATTTTCAAAGACAACTTTACAACAGTGGGAAATCTAACCAATAATTATACTTGTGGTAGTAAATAAACAACAGCACTCTGATGTAAAAGTTAGGTCATGCAGTACTGTATCACAACCAAAACAAAATGAAAAATGGGTTTACATTTGTGAGATTGCCCAGATTGTTTCTTTACCATTTTAAAATAATTCTCAGCTACTCTTTACTTATTTTCTCTTTTATGTCAAGGATAATGAAATAAGCACTCGTACTTTTTTTTACATCCAGTCGCCGTGTGTATGCAGTTTTTGTAAATTTTCTTCGGCACTGTCTGCTGAAGAAATACGTGTACCTTTTTAAATGCCGTTTCAGAAACATCCAGTAACTGAAAACTACAAGTAACCATATGAAAAAATATGGTGGATATTTTTCCTTTTTTTCTTTTTTTACAGAATTGGGAACACATTTTTTCCCGTAAGCTACACCACGTTGTTTTACATACCTTTTCTCTGGAATCTGTGGCCATGATGATGGTAGGGAAGGGAGACTGAAGAGCAGAGTGCTGATCTTCCTCCCTCAGGGGATGCTGCTGCAGGCATTTCATGTTGAGGTTTGTCTGGTCCTTGATGTTGAGGTTTGTGTGGCCCTTGATGTTGAGGTTTGTCTGTTCCGTGTTGAGGTTTGTGTGGTCCTTGATGTTGAGGTTTGTCTGTTCCGTGTTGAGGTTTGTGCGGTCCTTGATGTTGAGGTTTATGTGGTCCTTGATGTTGAGGTTTGTGTGGTCCTTGATGTTGAGGTTTGTGTGGTCCTTGATGTTGAGGTTTATGTGGTCCTTGATGTTGAGGTTTATGTGGTCTATGTTGAGGTTTGTGTGGTCCTTGATGTTGAAGTTTGTGTGGTCTATGTTGAGGTTTGTGTGGTCCATGTTGAGGTTTGTGTGGTCCTTGATGTTGAGGTTTGTGTGGTCCTTGATGTTGAGGTATGTGTGGTCCTTGATGTTGAGGTTTGTCTGGTCCTTCTTGTTGCAAACCCAACTCTTCCTTGGTGTCTGTGATGTCAGCCTCCCTCAGCTTAGGTTGGTTAGGACAGGTTGCCATGGCAGGTCGCCTGGCCACCCAGTTTTACCTGAACAAAAAAACCACGTAAGTTCATAAGGTAGGTGAAAAATTATACAGCCATATATTTTTTTTAAATCTCAAAGTATGAAAATTTACACCCATGTTATGACAATGACAGTTTTACTCGTTTCTATTCTAAAGCAGTGTAAAATAACTTCACAACTGAACTGAATTCAAATAAATTGAAAATTGAATTGAATACCACTTCCAGTCACAGCATATTTATCTGCCGGCAATTTGGGCTTCTCTCTCAGGGGTGAGTGCGTTGCCACAAGAGCAGTACCACTCCAAAAAATGTCCTTTCGTAAAGTGTATTAGTTTCCCTATGAGAAGGGCTTTATTCTACAGAATTTTGCTGGAGATCTCTTTCTTGGTGTCGTGGGTTCTTTTACGTGCGCTGAATGTGTGCTGCATGCAGGACCTTGTTCACCATCCGTTCTGAAAGACTAGTATGCAGGCCACCACTCACAAGTCTAGTGGACGGGATAAAGTTTCGGGCAATAAACGGGGATCAATCTCTAGACCATCGATCCTCCCAATTACCAGTAATGGACAACATCAATGACATCATTGATAGGAGCTGTAGTAAGAGATTCATATCCTCTAGTCTCTTTAACACACGAATAATGACATGCAACGTTTTTATATTCCGATATCAAATTATTTACGTATTTACTTATTGTCCACATTTTTCTGTCAAGATAAAGCCAAACCCAACTCATAAATGTAGAGTCAAGCAACTGGGCTGACAACAATGTTTAATATCAGCAAGTGCAAAAAATAACTACAATAACAACAACACGTTAAAATTTGTTCCGTCTTCCGGAAGAGTAGGCCGTTCTGTGGCGGTAGGAACGGATGAAATTTTTAAAAAAAAAAAAAAAACACCAAAAAAATGCACACAGGTGTGTTTAGACATCATTCTTGAAGTCGGAAAGCGACAACGTTAGCGGTGAGCAAAAATGGTCGCATATGCAAAATTTCATCTTCAGTCAACCTCGGAGCGTGAACCTCGGAACGAAAAAAAATTGTAAAGATGATAAAATTCACATTTGCCACAGGCAAAAACCACATCGTTCCATTTAACATTATTGTCAGTTCTCTTGTGATCACATCAAAACTGCTCTGCTAAAACTTTCAGCAAGAAAATGCATAAACATGTCTTAAAACACAAGATGTCCATTTGCACCTGTTGATGTAAAGATGCTTGCCTGCCTACCATTTAATATTAGGATGTTTATCCAAAATATCTTTGTCTATTTCTCAATTCTACAGCACTATTTGACAATATTGAAAAAGAAAAAAAGATCAGCTGTAGGAAGAGGGGGAGCATCTCGACATCTTTCCCATTTCAAGCACTAACATAATTATGAGTAAGGGTTTACGCTTTTTTTTAGGGGGGGGGGGGGGGGGGGGGATGGGGAGGGGTTAAGATCTTAAGCTCACACTAAAAACCTTCCCTTAACATCTTGCTTTAACGTCCTAATCAAAAACAATCTTGCCTTGAAAGTCTGGATGTGTTGTGTGTGTGTGTGTGTGTGTGTGTGTGTGTGTGTGTGTGTGTGTGTGTGTGTGTGTCTGTGTTTGAAGGATGCGTGACAGTACCAAACCATTTTGGTTCACGACACAGCTGTTTCAATCAGTTTTCAAAACCACGGAATAGGCCTGGTTGGTTTATGACACAACTACACTAGATCAGACTCTCAGCCCTGGTCCTTGTGAATGCGCCAAATCACTCGCTGCACTCAAGATTAACATTTCTTGGCAGCAGTTGTCATGAAATTCACAAAGCAGGGATTTCCCCCTAAGTTTTAAAATAAATAAGATTAAAGGCCCGAAACACTTGTTTGAAGGGGGCTTCTCCTCTGAGGACTCTGCTGCCATGCTCTACGCGAGTTTCTTACCACTATCGATACCTAATGGCCTACTTACTAAGTAGCTACTTCTAAATAAAAATTACTCACCAGTGCTGCTCTTCATCATAGTCTTTCTATAAAAAAGACAAAGGCAAAAACGATGATGTTCAAAATCCCACATTTTGCTTTCCCAGCTGTTCAAGTGGTCCACACTGCATGCAGATGTCAGGCGGTTTGAAATGGCAAGAGAAAAAAAAAAGAAAAGAAAGAAACAAATCAACTCACCCGAACTTGCAAACAGAGACACGATTTGCACGTGTGTGTTGTGTCGCTAAATGTGTTTTCTGTCCCTAGCTGGAGTAAGACCTTCAATTGCAAAAACCTGGTCTTAACAATGTAACTGGAAATTATTTCTTAACTGCCGGCCACTTCGTTTTCTATCAATACACTTGAAAAACCCACCAAAATGATGGCCATAAAAAGATACTTTATATAAGATAAAAGCTATGTCGAGACTGCAAACTCAAAACGTGTACATAACTCCTTGACTTACCAGGACAATCTGTTGTTCTATTGATATGCACGTTCACAAGAAGAATTTCAGATTTAGATTCGTTTGTTTTGTAATTTGCAGTCTGTGCATTGACAGCCCATCTGGTAAAGGAAAGGGGAGGTTGTTTCAAAACCCAGGGAGAAGTTCTTACCTCTCTTGAGCATATTCATTTTAGGATATACACCACTTTAGGACACAACACATGCACAACAATGTTCAGTTCAAGGTATTGTTCTGCTAATCACGAATGTTTTACTGTTTGGGTTTTTCTTTAAACAAAGGCTTATTTTGGGTGGTGGATGTGTAGGCTACTTTCAGCAATGTTCCTGCTGACTGTTTCTCTGCCTGTCTCATACATATCTGAGCATATTATGCATGTATTCAGTAGGGGGGGGGGGGGGGGGTGCGTGCGAGTGTGCGTGTGTTTGCGCCAGGGGAGTGTATGTGTGTGCGTGCGTACATGTGTTGTTAGGACAGTACACGTCAGTACAACATGACAATTTATGTGATGAAGAGGAAAAATGAATTAAAAAAATTAATGATGCTGAAGCAGATCTCTTAGAAAACAAAACCACTCAAACAAAGAAACCAGATCTTAGGTGTATTAAAGAAATGACTGCATCTTAGGCCCAGTGCATTCGTCTGTATCTACATCTCGTATCATGTTTAAGAGCACATTGCCCAGAATACCTACAGGCCTACTGGTCATACTCTGAAAGTACACCCATAAATGATCCTCATCGTTATCATGTTGCTTTGAACTTTTGGACCACAGTGCTATTCTATTTTTTGTGTGTTCGTGTGGCAACTGCCCTGCGCTGAGCTGTGCTGTGGTGCATCAATTGTATATTTTCATTGATATTATGTGTAATACTATGTATTGTTGCCTACACTTTACCAGCTTTCATTCCGACAGACTTGCTAGATTCAAGCCAGGCTGTTCTCTTTGTGGCTGTGGTATCACCACAAGAACAGCACCACCCATATTAAAGATGTTAGTAAAGTGTGTATGCCTACAGTAGAAAACTCTCGTGGTGCCCTGGGCTCTGTTACTGCACAAAAGTCGGGGTAGGATGGGACTCCAACCAGCCTTTTGTCACATCTTATTTATCTGCCCTTATTTTTTAGGGTGTGTATGGGCAGGCACGCCTGTATTTGTGACACTGCACCACATAAGGAGTCGCATTGCACCAGAGGTCAGTTTTTAGTTATTGACATGTTATTAATTTGCAATAAAATGGCTATACAATACCAAAAAACAAATTGAAAATCGGACAGTTCTATCAAGTTATTACAACTGCAGGAAATGGCAAAATGAGAAATTGACAAGTTAGTAGGTGGCCAAGTGTGTGTGTGTATTGTGTGTGTGTGTCTGTGTCTCTGTGTGTGTGTCTGTGTCTGTGTGTCTGTGAATAAGCATGAATATATATTTCAGATCCTGTGACATTCACATGTTAAAGTGAGCTTGATCTCATGCTTTAGCATCATGCACATTCATGTGTGTGTCATAGAAAAGCATTTTCTTTTTAATGTCAATAGTAGAAAAAGCTTTTTTTCCTTTTTTATTTTATTGATTGAAACAAAGTATATGCATTCATATTTTTTTCTATTTTTGATTGAAAAATCATTCATGATGATACAAAATTTCTTTTGCGCTATTTTGCATTAAAAAAAAACAAATAACTGTATTTTCAAAACAGTTTACAAAAGGAAAAATTATGACTTGATATTTCACTTCACAGTAAAATAAGTGCTAGAGTTTTATAATAATAAAAATCTCAAAATCCACAACCTCACCCCCACCTGCCCAAAATGTATTCACCAGGCAGTTCTCTTTGGGGCTGTAGTATCGCCACAAAAGCAGCACCACTCATATCAAAGATGCTAGTAAAGTCTGTGTGCCTACAGTAAATCACTCTCATGGTGCTGTAGAGTTGTTACTGCGCAAAAAGTTGGCGTATGATGGGACTGAAAAATAGCGTTTGTCACATCTTCTCTAGATGTATATGTGGCTTGTTTTTGAGGGTGTGTATGCCGGTGCCCTAGCATGTATTTGTGATTCGTTGTGTGTGTGTGTGTGTATGTGTGTTTGCGTGTGAACACGACCCTACACTGTGCTGTGGTGCAATTATTTAGTCAATATTTTATGTAAAACTGGGTATAGTTGTATACACTGTACCAGCTTTTGTTCCGTCATACTGTATTCGCCAGGCTGCCTCTTTGGGGCTGTGGTGTCACTACAAGAACAGTGCCACCCCAACAGCCACCATGACACAGTGGTTGAGAGCCGGTAAGGTGAGCCCAGCGATGTCTGTTCCTGTCCAGTTCGCATACTGGGTATGTATGTGTCATCCATGCCACTAAACACAGCTGCTATTCTCTCCTGAAAGAGATACATAGGGTTTTGATGACCCCTATGTACAAGATGTGTGTTTTGTTCACATAGGGAACCTGGGTTTAATGTAGTGTCATCTAGAGGACTTCAAGGGAATTTGGGTCAGAATCGTTTGAAATGCATTACATTGTATCGCATGGCATTGTATTACACTGAATGGATTTCCATTGTTTTGTATTGTATCATACTGTATTGTTTGCTTTACATTGTATTGTACTGCAGTACATTGTATTGTTGACCACTTGCAGTCAGGCAGACCTCGAGCTGATCTTTTTTTTATATTGTACATCTGAGTGGATGTATTTGATGTCCAATCTCTGTTTGCACCTCAGAAACACGGCACAATTATACAGTTTGGGATGTGATTTTTATACAGAGGTTGTGTAAATTACATTCCACCGTGAAGTCGAATTGCATGCAACAGAATGTTTTCAACCACTACCCAAGAAAACAGAGCATCGACAATTCACAGGTGTGTCTCTTAATAGAAACACGACGCTCTGATTGTCAACCCTGATCACATGGGAGATAATCTACTTACCACCCCATCAACACACACATATATATATATATGTGTGTGTGTGTGTGTGTGTGTGTGTGTGTGTGTGTGTGTGTGTGTGTATGGCTGATAGTATGGCTGGCATATATATATATATATATATATATTATATTATATATATATATATATAATGGTAGTGGGGAAGAGGAATGGAGGGGGTGGGTGTGATTCAAACATTCCTTCTTTAATTTAACTTCTGTTCCCTTAAATTAATGTGATAGATCTATTAGACCACAAAAAGATCCTTTATGTAATTGTGTTACATTTAGAGAAGTGTGTGTGTGTGTGTGTGTGTGTGTGCTGCGCGCGCGAGTGTGTGTGTGCATGTGTATAAGTGCATGTGTGTTTATATGTGTGTGTATTTGTGTGTGTGTGTGTGTGTGTGTGGTTGTGTATGTGTTTTTTTTTAATTTGTTTTATTCTGTCTGTGTTTGTGTATGTATGTGTGTGTGTGTGTGTGCGCACGTGCGAATGTGTGTGTGTGCGTGCGTATGTGTGTGTGTGCGCGCATGTGTGTGCATGTGTGAGTGTGTATGAGTTTGTGTGTGTACACGTGCTCGTTCGCGCTCCAGTATGTGTGCATGTATGTATACACATGTGTGATTTGTGCGTGTGTGCGTGCTTATGTGCATACATACACACATTCAATGATTCATAGTAGAACGCTTGTATAATTTTTATCTGTTCGCTGGTGTGTGTGTGTGTGTTTGAGTGTATGTGTGTGCGTGTGTACGTGTGTGTGCGTGTATATGTGTGCGTTCATGCCTGTGTGTATGTGTGTGTATGAGTCAGTGTGTGTGTGTGTGTGTGTGTGTGTGTGTGTGTGTGTGTGTGTGTGTGTGTGTGTGTGTGTGTGTGTGTGAGTGAGTGTGAGTGGTGTGTGTGTTAGTGTGTGTGCGTGCACCTTTGACTGTCTCTGATACAAGAAATAAAACGAACAAAGAAAGAAAGAAACATCAACAACAACAATCACCTCCACCCCCTTAAATAATAAAGAATCTGAAAGAACCCAACTTTACGTCCAATAGTTTCATATGTCCCTTGTCAGTCCTAAGCCCAATTGCAAACCCACATGCATTTGTTTATCATGGAAAGGGAACTGAACAACTCAAACTAAAACAAGAAAAAATACAAAAGTTTGCCAAGAAAGCTTCTTACTAAATTGTTATTTATTTCCAGCATAATCGCATTATTAAGCAATATTTTGTCCAAATGACATTAATTCAAATGTTATATTGCGCAAATTGCACACTATAACGATGAGTACTATTATATTTAGACTTTTGTTTGTATAAACAAGAACTTAAACAAACTATGGTATTAAAAGTCCTTAATTTTAAACATTACCAGCAGTCTTCTTCCTGTGCAAACGCAGATGAAAATGAAAGTCTAAAAAAGTTCTGTCTCCCTGTTTTAGTTCCTCTGTAAGCAGGATGTTGCTGCTACATCCCTCTATTATCAGATTACAGACTAGGATTTACAGAACCCCCATCTTTCGCAATCGCCAGCAGTAATCATGTACAATTGGCCGGTTTGTGCAGGGTCAAAACAATGTAGCCTGTAGCCACTTTGCCTCTACCTGCTTCAATCATCCCCAGATAGACATTTTGGGAGGAAAATTGAAATCAGAAGTAGATGAATTTGCATTGCCAATAGCGGCCATCGTGTTCTGGGCATTCCAGGCAGGGTTGGGATGGGTGAGAACTTTGATAAACCGAAATGGTTTTTGTAAAATAACTACTTAAAAATCAATCACAGCCACATGGTTTATTGTAACAGTAAAGTATATGCTATAAAGAGTCTCCACACACCAAAAAGTGAAAAAGTGAGTGCCGATAGCCAGAAGCTTCTGGCAGGCAACCCTCGATATAGTAAGAGGCTAACATGCCATTGCAGGCATACACACATTCTGAACTGGCAAACACACAAACACAAAACATTTGAACTGGCAAACACAGAAAAGCTCAGATCCATGTTTATTACACAAATCCTGTACACATATACTTAAAACACAAACACACAGACGTTAAAATGAAAACACAACAGATGCACACACCACACAAACCCTCACTCTTCAAAACTTCCCCAGCACCGATGCTGAAACAAGTCACTTTCAACATAAGACCTCAAACTTCAACCACTAAAAAAAAAAAAAAAAAAAAATTCTGGTAGAAAAGTTACACCAAATCACCATGAACTGCTGCACAACATTGTAGTACATGATAAGAACTGCTGCCAGTGCAATGTTTGATTTCAGTGAACTAGGATCTGCAGCCAACACAACACACATACCAGCTGCAGTCACTTGTCTCTCGGTCACTTGCTGTCTCTCTGAATCACCAAAGAATGTCACTGCTGGTTGAACACCATAGTCATGAACTGTTGTCACTACACTACACCACATCACTGTTGCGGGGGTGTTGAACTATCCTTGTTTCGTGCTTTGTTGCTCCCTGTGCTGCCTGCTCCTCTCATCAGGGCACGATGGTCCCCTCCTGTACGATGGCACGTGACAGGTTGCGACACAACGCTAACCTCAGGTACTTGAGCTTGTCCAGGTCTGCTTGTGACAGCGTCTGCATCAACAATTAAGATATTGTATTTAACTGTCTCTACAAACAAGATGTTTTATGTTTCATTGTCACTACAGACAAAATACATGTTTGACTGTCACTGTAAACAGAACATGTTTCACTGTCACTACAGACAAAATACATGTTTGACTGTCACTGTAAACAGAACATTATGTTTCACTGTCACTACAGACAAATACATGTTTGACTGTCACTACAGACAGAACACTGTTTCACTGTCACTGAAACGAACATTATGTTTCACTGTCACTACAAACAAAATACATGTTTGACTGTCACTGTAAACAGAACACATTATGTTTCACTGTCACTACAGACAAATAATGTTTGACTGTCACTACAAATAGAACCCATTATGTTTCACTGTCACTACAGACAAAATTCATGTTTACTGTCACTACAAACAGAACCCATTATGTTTGACTGTCACTACAGACAAAATACATGTTTCACTGTCACTGTAAACAGAACACTATTGACGTCATACACGACAAATGCATGTTTCACTGTCACTGTAACAGAACAAATTATGTTTGACTGTCACTACAGACAAATACATGTTTCACTGTCACTGTAACGGAACATTATGTTTGTCACTACAGACAAAATACATTCTGACTGCCACTACAAACAGAACACAGGTTCCACTGTCATCAACTGTCAAAGACACCACCACACTGATGCTACACAACCTAACAGAAAAAGTGTGCTTCACCACAACTGAATTACGTCATCCGAAATGACCACATACCAATTCTGCATCAAAATCAAATTAACCTCAAATAAAAGTAAGTCTTACATAAAATATGTGTAATTATTGATAGATGTAAGATTTTAACAGCCATCTGGATTCTTGAAATATAGAAAGACTGGCTATGAAGTAGACTGCTATTCCTGATGACCTGTAACTGAATCACAAAATAATATATATGAAAAATAATTTTCGATGTAGACATGTAGGCCTACTCACTGACTACTGTTCTTTGTTGTTGCTGTTGTTTTTATTGTTGTTGTTCTTGTGCGTTCCCCAGCTTAACACTGGGGGTCACCAGAATGTGCAATCTGACTCACTCATCCCACCTGGGAATCACTGTCAGATTAATATTGCACACTGAATGAGACGTTTGTGTTATGACTGATTTCAAGTACCTCGCCATATAGGCAGCCATACTCTGACTTCAGAGGAACTCACTGACTGACACTGGTTAATTAAATACCAGCTGAAGCTAATCACGAAAAAAGCAGGTGCTTCTTTCACTGTAACTGAAATCTACATTTATCGTGACTTTCTGTCACACTAGGAGACAAAAAAGAAAGGTTTTTCTCTATACCATTTTCTTCACTTAAAATCATTTTTTCTTTCTAAAATTTCAAGAAATTAAAAACTCGCACATCATTCTGGGCATCAGTTTTTTCTGTTACTACCCTTACTAACTGGTTCTTACATTCAGACCACACCCTAATACTTCAACCACCACCAACATTTATGAATCAACAGATGCAAAAAACACCTGAAGTGTTCTATCTGTCATACCTTTGCAGGTGTGAGGGAGGGCGGGGGGCAGGAGGGGGAGGTCTTCTTGGAGGTGGACAGTTCCTGGGTCAGCTCTTCCAGACAGTGCATCAGCTCGTACGTCTGACTGCTGCCCAACACCACCTGACACACACACCACATCAACACACATCATCACACATCAACACACATCATCACACATCAACACACATCATCACACATCAACACACATCATCAGCTCGTACGTCTGGCTGCTGCCCAACACCACCTGACACACCACATCAACACACATCAATACACACACATCAACACACACACACCACACCACACCAACCACACACACCACACACACATCAACACACGCACACCACATCAACACACACCACACACCACATCAACACACACACACACCACACCTACACACATCAATAGTCAGTATAGATGATAATGTAATTAGGCATAAAACTGACAGATCAAAAGATCTCCATGGCCAGAAGAGCACACAATCTTCTGCAACAACTTCCATGCTTATAACCAACCCATTTGCCAGAAGAACACAAGAAGCCTTACAATAAAACAAATATGTTCACAAGCAAGTACATAGCACAACTTTAAAAAAAAAAAAAAGGAACACAATGAGAAAAACCCAAACCCTGATTTAAAAAAGTACTTCCCTCCCAAAATTTTTAATGAAAAAACAACTACTTAACTTTGAAAAAAAAAAGGGGGGAGGATATTGACCTGCTAACAGGAATTCTTCTGGACAGAATTTCACACAGAGAAATCTATCGTAACTGAAGATGGCATACACTACATTACACTACACTACAACAAAACAATTCTGTACGAAAATTTTTTTTTTTTTTTTAATTTAAAAAAAAAAGGGAAAATGTTGACAGTGTTCCACTCACCTGAGGCGTTTCCAGCAGAGGCAGAGCGTCCATGAGCAGTGTCACCCAGAAACTGCACACATACATACATACACCACAGTTCTTCCTTCAGGACTGGGAGATAAGGTATCTTATTTGCATGTCTGGCTCTTCTATCTACTTGTCAGGGAGGATGCTGTATGTCTGTGCATGTGTGCATAATCACTGGCATGCATGTGCATGTGTGTGGGTGTATAATAATAATAATACATGGAATTTATATAGCGCTATATCTTGCAACCAAAAAAAATCAAAGTGCTTGTATCTGTATGTGAGTCTGACTGTAGTTATAGTTTGTTCATACCCCTGCCCCCCTCCCCATTCCTCACCCTCACTTCCATTTCCTTCTCTTTCAGAGTGACCAGTGAATTTTTTGGCCCCATACATCATTCATTCTCACTCAGTAAGAATACAGAGTACTTGGATTGTCTGAGATCTATTTATTTGTATAATGAATGTGGGAAGTTATCTTCCCTGCTTGGTAATGGATGACTAAGCACAGTGAACCATTCAGATCATTCCAGAAGATTTAACAGGGGAAGGGAAAGAGAATGAACATTCTTTTTAGATAAGTGTTAAAAGAAGTAATATGATTACTATTCACAGTGTTAACAGATATAATATGTTTACAATTGCTTTGACAAAAAATATCCTTTAAAAAGATACAAGAGGGAGAAATGATTAACTTCGCTCAAAAAAAGGCAAAGTGCATCCCCATAATATAAAGCATACATTTATTGCATCAGCTGAAACAGGCACACTAGTGAAGTGTCTGCACAAGGAAACCATGTGGTGCAGTACACAATATTTCACTTACTGTGAAACCTTTATGGAAAACAAACCCCCAAAACAAGAGACCACTGTTTTTCATGGGAGCAGAACTCCTGACAGACACCCTAGCCTTTGATCCACAACACTAACCACTTTGCACAACACACAACTGGGTTGGCAAAGCTTTCTGAATATACATGCTACACACACACTGGAGAAATGAAATTAACTAACGAAGAGCTACTGTCTCATTTAAACTTTGATTTAACTTTTATAGAAAACCAAACTACAGTGAGGGAGAAGGAATGGGCACTGCCCTCAATTTGCTGGCCCCCAGAGAAGTGAAGTCTCAGAAGCCCGCTTCCCTACGACCACAAAGGTTATGGGACACCCATACCTTTTTTAACCACAGGAACAAAAATCACTGCATTGACTTACTGTCTGGGTGCGGCCCTAGCAGTCAGCATTTTGAGGAGGAGGGAGGCTGCCCCGGTGACATCCTTGTCCTGGTACAGCTTGTGGAACTCTCGGTACTTGCCTGCAACCACACCCATGACAACTGTCATCACACACTGGTCACACACAACAACACATCATCACATCGATCATCTGCAGCCACTATAGCCTTTTGTCCGTAACTGATAACAGTGTATTGTGTTCACCTGCAGACAGCAAAAAGGAAAGTTTGCTTTTTCCTTTAAACTTTTTAAGAGGACATGCATGCATGCATACCACAACACACAACACACATAACGAAAACACAACACACAGACACAAACACCTACACCCCCCCCCCCCCTACACACACACACAACATACGACACGACCCCCCCCCCCCCCCCCCCCCCCCCGAGACACTGACCGAGGAAGGTGAGTTGCTGTGTGAGCAGCATGGTGGGCCCCATGTGGTCCAGGAGGTCCAGGTGAGAGAAACTGCCGCTTTCCTTGTACTCCTCCAGAAACTTCTCCGTCAGCCGCGTGGCTGCTGACACGTCCTGAAACCATGGCAACAACAGACATAACCACCACAGTCACATCACACAAGTCAAACACTGATGTTTGTTTACAATGTTTTTGCTTTGTACATATACAAAAAAAAAAAAAAAAAGGCAGACCACCAACATCCTACATTGCCAACATGACCGAGATCAGTGGTCTGGGAGGGCTACAGGAGATCGTATTATATATATATATATATATATATATATATATATATATATATATATATATATATAAAGGCCCACAAAACTGCTAACATACTAAGGCAAGCTTTTAACTAACTACACTCTGTATTCTGCCTACTTTCTCTTTCCAAACATCGTCTTTACCTTGGATCTCAGAAACCATGACAATGCTGACCCCAGTCGACCCTCCTCAGAACACCGCACGCCCATAATCTTGCAGATGCTTTGCACTGAAACAGAATCACACACTTCATCACTATGTGTACAGCAAGCATCGATTCTGCACCAGACGTAATCAAATGCATGATCAGCAAAAGACATCACCTTGGTATCTCAAAGTAAAAATAATGATAAAATATGCCTAGGTCTACAGTTCTGACTTTCAGATGAACTCCCCTCTGCCATTCTACTATCCAGATGAACTCACTCACCTGGTCTGCCAGTTCTGACTATCCAGATGAACTCCCTGGTCTGCCAGTTCTGACTATCCAGATGAACCACTCACCCTGGTCTGCCAGTTCTGACTATCCAGATGAACTCCCTGGTCTGCAGTTCTGACATCAGAGACTAACTCACCCTGTCTGCAGTTGACTATCCAGATGAACTAACTCACCCTGTCACATTCTGACTAACAGATAACTAACTGACCTGTCATCATTCTGACTACAGATGAACTAACTCACCCTGGTCTATCAGTTCTGACTATCCAGATGAACTAACTCACCCTGGTCTACTGTTCTGACTATCCAGATGAACTCACTCACCCTGTCATCGTTCTGACTATCGATACTAACTCACCTGTCACCAGTTCTGACTATCCAGATGAACTAACTCACCCTGGTCTGCCAGCTCTCTCTCCTCGCAAATGTGAATCAGTTTGTTGGCTTGCGTTCCGTGTCCAGGGGGATGCTTTCGATGTACAGCTTCATCTGGTCCCTGAAAACCACCACCACCACCACTGAGGCTGCCAGCCAGTAAGAAATCACACAAAATTACCCGCCCTCCCCCCCCCCCCCCCCAAAAAAAATTTTCCTGGCTCTATTCAGAGACAACAGCCAAGGAAAACTCAGAAGATGGAAAATTATTTATTTCTCACTACTTTTCCTCAATAAAGAGGAAATTATAGTAGGGTCTGAGCTGCCAGGCCCTTAAATGCAGCTGTCTTTAGTGGGAGTCAGAGTTTTGTCTGCTTATATGATACTTAGATGCATGTCTGGATATCTTCTTTTTAACCTCTATATCATCTTTCTTTAACCTCTCTTCTTTGTCAAATGCTCAGACAGCAACTATAGTTGTCTGTCATATGAGGAAAATGCATTGTGCTGCTGTTAAGCACCTGACAAGTCAGGCCCAGCACACCCAACTTCAGCATGGGAAAAAATTGTTATTTTTCAGAATTTCTGGAAAAAAGGCAGAAGAATGGACAGAGAAGGCAAAGACATGGAGAGTGACCGGCAGAAAAGAAACACGGCAGAAACAAAGAGGGATAGAAAAGAGGGGAATTCCTCACGCAGAATTTCCAAAGATGGAGATGCTATTTATACTGACAGCCCCCCCCCCCCCCCCCCCCCCCAGGAAACTTTTCTCTCTATATACTTTGAATCGCTGCCAAAGCAAAATACAAGTTTCAAGATTTCCAACGCAAATAAGATTATTCTTCTAGCTGGAAATGGTGCTATCTGCTGCGCAAGAATATTTTTATCCTGTGGAAAAAATTACGATTTTTACTCACTTGCCAAACACAGGACAGTGGTCCAAGTAGTCGATGCCAACTTGCCAAAGACTGCAAACACAAAGACCACATTATGAACAGGCTTTCTTGACAAAGAAACTTTGTGATAAATACCCTTAACCAGTTAAAATCTAACACTAAAATGAATACTTGTTACATATACCATACCACATTGCTTATAGCCCTACCAACCATGACAGCCATTTCAGGGCTGTCACCTATCAGTTTTATATACCACCTAAACAAACCATAGTATACACCACAAAAAAGGACAATAGTGATATGAAGAAGGTATGCAATACCTCAAATGGAGAACAAGTTACAAGCACAAAAGCTTTTGTGATATTTCTCACCGTGAACAAAGTATACAAAAACCTCTGTGATACCTAAAGTGAACAAACTAAACACAAACATGTGTAATACCTTCCACTGTGAACATGCTAATAACAAAATGATTTTAACAGTTTGAACTGTGAACAAAGTTATGTAAAAAACACCAGTGTTGATTCTAGGATTTTAAGAAAGGGGCCCAAGGGCCCCTCTAAAATTACAAAAAAGGGCATTTGCTCCACCCCAACCCCCCCCCTTCATAAAAAAGGGGACAAAAGTCTTTACTTACAGTATCCTCAGTCCTAAGTTTCAACACAGATCACCACCTCACCCAATGAATATGACACACACAGAGAAAAATCACTGATAGATAAATCTTTTCATGATTTTATCAACACAAAAACTGCACACACACACGCATCTGCATGACAGTTGATAGAAAAGACAGAATGAAAAGAACAAAGATGATGAAACAAAAACGTCAAAAATAAAGACAAAAAAAAAAAAAAAAAAGAAGACCAATGTGAATCACCAATTACAGGGTCAAGATCCTATTTAAAACATGACCAGCAGCAGAGCACTAAACGCTACAGACACACACTGTACACACCACCTCTACTATCAGGTACTATAATACTCACCTGTTGTGAGACATCAGACCAGCCACATACTCCAGCAAGAGATACTCTCGCAAGTTGGAGCCAAATCTGAAACCATCACCCAAAATATACTTTAAAAAATTTTTTTTACCCAAAATATACTTTTTACTTTTTCATTTCTAGTCAGAAACTAAAAGCGATGAGGCTTTTGAAGTACGAAAACGCCACATCCAAACACACACCTAAAAAAGACCATCTGCACAGACTTGGTTTGGTGGGCTATTACATTGGCAAGTTACCTTTTTTGGTTTTGCTTCTATTTTTTTGAAGGGGGGGGGGGGGGCAGTGGGGAGTGGGGTGGCATCTTTGTGAGCAAACTGACAGCCTAAGGTAACATGGGACCTAAATGCTTGAACAGGTAGGAGGTCTGATGCATAATCCAAGGCTCACAGTTCAAGTCCCCCCACTCACAGCAAAAAGGCTGAAAAAGACATTTTTGCTTATGCAAACTCTAAGCTTCAATTGAAGACGTGCCCTGGTCAATTCAGAAACCACACATATCTCCTTGCTATCTGCCAAATTCAACACTGCAACAATTACACTAAGTTTTACTGTGAATGAAAAAATAAGGATAAGAGGGACGAGCATTCAAATTACGGTTACATATAACCAAACTAAAAAATTACACACACACCCCTACACACACACACACACACACACACACACACACACACACACACACACAAACACACACACCACACACACACACACACACACACACACACACACACACACAAACACACACACACACAATCTTTGCTGCCTCATATTTTTTAATGCTAAGTATGAACACTGAAAACATTTTTCAACGAAAAAAAACCCCAACAACTACAGAGCAGCACAGAAAAAAAATACTGTAAATAAAACACACATCCAAAAAAACCCACACAAGTTTTGGAACAGAATCTACACGGGGACTTACGGCAGTTTCTGGGAGTCGATCTGACCACAGTGATGCAAAATGTCCGTCAAATGTGCCCCGAACCACCAACTGCGATCTCCCAGACACATGCTGGAAACAAACAAAAAATAGTTTGAGATTTTTTTCACAAAAAAAGGAGAGAGAGAGAGGAGAGAGAGAGAGAGAGAAGAGAGAGAGAGAGAGAGAGGAGAGAGAGAGAGAGAGAAGAGAGAGAGAGAGAGAGAGAGAGAGAGAGAGAGAGAGACAGACAGACAGACAGAGAGACAGAGAGGGAAAGAGAAAGAAAGATAGGTACCAGAGACAGAGAGAAGGAGCAGCCATACTTATATTAAGTCCAATGAGATGAAGAGATCAGAGGAGAGAGAGAGAGAGAGAAGAGAGAGAGAGAGAGAGAGACGAAGAACTGAACTCGAAGACCGAGAGAGAGAGAGAGAGAGAGAGAGAGAGAGAGAGAGAGAGAGAGAGAAGAGAGAGAGAGAGAGAGAGAGAGAGAGACAGGACAGACAGAAACAGACAGACAGAGAGACAGAAAGGGAAAGAGAAAGAAAGAGATAGGTACCAGAGACAGAGAGAGGGAGCAGCCATACTTATATTAAGTCCAATGAGATGAAGAGATCAGAGAGAGAGAGAGAGGAGAGAGAGAGAGAGAGAGAGAGAGAAGAGAGAGAGAGAGAGAGAGAGAGAGAGAGAGAGAGAGAGAGCGAGACAGACAGACAGACAGACAGAGACACAGATTTGATTTATTTGATTTATTCTTTTATATCGAGGATTAATGGAATAAGCACTCTTGTGCTTTTTTTCATCCAGTCTCCGTGTGTATGCAGTTTTGAAAATGTCAGAGAGAGAAAAAGAGAAAGAAAGAGACAGGTACCAGAGACAGAGAGAGGGAGCAGCCATACTTTATAAAGTCCAAGGCGATAAAGCGAGCCAAAAGAAAGACACCTCTGCTGACCTGCTGTCTTTGATGACCTGGTGCAGGTCAAACTCCAGCGCCGCCTGGATGATGTTGTCCAGACTGCCCATGCGATGACCCGTACGCTGGAACTCATCCATGCACGCCTGCCACAGCACAGAGTGTGTACAGTCACAATGAATGAATGAATGAATGAATGGATGAATAGATCACTGAAGGTATGATTTACAGAATGCATCAAAAAGCAATGAATGACTGAATCCCTGAATGTATGATTTATAGAATGCATCCAAAAACTACCCACAGACTTGATATTGACAGCAATTTTAACGCAGAAAATTATTTGAATACATGGTGAAATGCAAACTGAATATTGCTAAATTACCAATACCAAATGTATAAACCCTTTTAAAAAATAAAATTTTACTGGCATAAATAAAAAGATGCAACATTCAAATGTTCTTTTGTTTCAGGATAGCAGCAAGGAAATATATACACTGATGAAATATACTTCCTAATTGCAGGCAAAACACACTCTGGCACACACACACTCGGGTATAATACACACACACACACACATACACACACACACACACACACACACACACACACACACACACACACAAACACACACACACACACACCCTTATCTCTCCCACACTGTCAAAACTCCAGTCCCAGCCCAACGCACCTGCACGTGGAAGCCCAGGTCTGCCTGTCGCACAGTGGGGTTCTGGTACAGCAGCTGGGAGATCAGCAGGTGGTACCACGTTTCACACATGTCCTTCAGCTCTGAAAACACCACCACGTCCCCACACAGCACCTGTCGACAACACAAACACACACAATGCATGGACAGCACAAACACGGGATAGCCTGGTAGAAAGAGAGATGGGCATTTGCTCATAATCTGCTGAACCGGGTTCGAAACTCGTTTAAGAGGATTTTTCCTCTGGAGTTAACATCAGTGCCGACTCCACTCCCCCCACAAGTTCTTCGGAGAAGATTATAAAGTGAGGTCCCATGTGCAAACACATGGAGAACATCTTGCACACTCATTAAAACCTGTTCTACTTTTCGGAAGAGCAAGCCATTTTGTGCCGATGGGAACGGATGACCAAATTTATAAAACTGCATACACACAAGGACTGGATGTAAAAAAGTACATGGTTGCTTAATCCTTTATCCTCGAAATAAAAGAACAGAATGAAATAGAATAAATAAAATTAAAATAAAACACACACACACAAATTGACAAAACAAAGTACAGAGGCACCCCCTACCTGCACCACTCTCTCCAGCTGGGCAAAGGCAGAGAACTGGCCCTCGTCATAGCGACGCATGCACTCCTCTCGCCAGTGGCGCCACTTCAAGTCAAACTCTGCCAGTGACACAGACCGCAGGTTCTGAAACAATCAAATACTTTTCACCTGTGCTGCTGTAGATTCTGGAACAATCACAACTTTCACTCCTTGAAACAATCACAACTTTCACTCCTTGAAACAATCACAACTTTCACTCCTTGAAACAATCACAACTTTCACTCCTTGAAACAATCACAACTTTCACTCCTTGAAACAATCACAACTTTCACTCCTTGAAACAATCACAACTTTCACTTCTGCTGCTGTAGATTCTAAAACAATCAAATGATTTTCACTTCTGCTGTTGCAGGTAACAGTAAGAAGGAATTAACATTGTCCACAATGAGTACTTCCACAAATAATATCAAAACAAAAACAAGAGATCTTGTTTTTGATTCTTTGCTCAACATATACAGAAAGAGATGGGAGAATTGAACAAATCCAAAAATGCTTTGCCAGACCCAGGCACTGGCTCACAAATGCCACACATGGAGAGGTCTGGTGTTTTCTTCACTGCAGTGCACGAACACACACACACACACACACACACACACACACACACACACACACACACACACACACACACACACACACACACAATCCTAGTTAAGGAACAATAAAAGTGCAATGCAGTGTCAAGAAAAAGCCAGTGCAGTTCTCTTAAAAAAAAAAAAAGCACCACATAATGATCTTCACTGCACACTAAGAAAACAATGTTACAAAATTTTCAACCTATTGGAGAAGTTTGTGGCAGCAAGAAATAAGCAAGTTGAATGAAAGACAACAATACAGACACTCCTGGTTTGATCTGCACGACAGCTTTTATACTGCAAGCATCTAATGAGATACTTTCAGCACATAATATTTCATACATCCCCGGTCCCCCTTTCCCCCTTATTTTCTACATCAAAGCAGACATGGCATGACAAATGTAAAAAAATCATTCATACAAGAACACTCTAACTGACAGCAAAACAGAGCCACATCTGACAGTGAACTATATCAATCACACAAGCATACACACACAGCTCCCACCACACAGGGAAAGCTTACTTACATACATACATACACACACAGCTATGCCGCCACTGTAGTCTAGTGGTTAGGGCGTTGGACTCGTAATCTAAAGGTTGCGGGTTCGATCCCAGCTTTCAGCTATGGCGTTGTGCCCTTGGAAAAGGCACTTTACGGCTATTTTCTCACCCCACCCAGGTGTAAAAGGGGTACCAACCTTGTGTTCGGGGTTAACCCTGCGATAGACTGGCGTCCTATCCAGGGGGGAGTCTATGACTCTCAGTCACTTAACGCCACAGAAACCGGGATAAGCACCGGCCTGATGAGCCTTAGGCTCGGGACAGACTTTAACTAACTTTAACTAACACACACAGCTCCCACCACACAGGGAAAGCTTACTTACATACTTGCTCACTCACTCACCCCCCACTGTGGCATTTTTTTCAGGAGCTCCTCCACACTGACGAAGGGCTGGGTCTGACTGCAGGAGTGCAGGGACAGCAGCTTGCGCACACGCTCTATCTCTCCCTGCAGCAGCAGGCGGTATGTCTGCACACACACACACACACACACACACACACACACACACACACACACACACACACACACACACACACACACACACACTGGATCAGTACCTAACCCACAGTCACTGCATTCCTAGCAGATGACATAAGACGGACCCCTGCATACAGCATAAAGTTTAGTACAGTTGTCTACAATCACTACATGAAGAGTGGGTAAGACAGAACACTCACACATACATTGTATACAGATCAGAAACCAGCTGTTATTGTATTCATAGCAGACAAAAAAATATGGACTGCCTGATGTTGCCAAAGGAACTGGAAGGCCCATAATCATTACATCCTTGTACACTACAAATCCTATGATTTATTATGTAAGTCTAAACAAGCCTCAATCAAACACACCAACAAAAACTACATTTTTTTTTTAAAAACAGCCAAATCATCTTTGCTTTGTACACTTTAATACTCCTGGCACATGTTTTCAATGTCTGTTGACAGTCATCATCACAAGGCACCAGTGCACCACCACTGAGTAGACCATCAACAGAGCAAGGCATCTTCTGGATGGTGACCAAGTCAGCCATAGAAGACAGGACTAGACCTTGTAATAATACAATTTTCAGCACAGCTCTGATAGAATTAGGGCAAACATTATGTGAGTATCAACAGTGGAACAAGCAGGGAGACAGAAAATGTTGTTGTGTGTTCCCCAGCTTAACACTCTGAAGGTCACCCAGAATGTGCACCCTGACACTCATCCCACCTGGGAATCACTGTGAGATTGAAATGGCACACTGAATGAGAAGTTTGCGTGTGCGACTGTTTTCAAGTACCTCACCATATAGGCAGCCATACTCCGACTTCAGAGGAGGCAGCAGAAAATACAAGGGCTATTGCCAAAATAAAAAATACAAGGACAACTGCCAATAACAAAAAAAACAAAAAACCAGAAAAACTTGGGCGACTCACAGCTTCCCAGTAGAGAGGATGTTCCTCCGGCACTTCTTCCTGCAGCACTTCCTGCGCCATCTCTCTCCCCACGGAAAGTGCCAGCGAATCCAGTTCAGCAGCTGAACCAGCACCATCTCCCCTGCCACACACACACACACACACACACACACAGAGGTGATTCAGCTGTACTGCTGTGTTAACTAGTACAGATCTGTGATGTCCCCGTCTTGGTTTTCTACTTTCACTTTCTCTAGTACCATCCCTTCTGAAGCACCCATTTTGTGTCTGTAACATCACCTCTATTGCACTGCAATAGTCATATCTCTCCTTAATTGTGTTAGTTTTGCTCTAGACCTCTTTCAGATAACCAGCTCTCTCTCTCTCTCTCTCTCTTTCTCTCTCTCTCTCTGTGTCTCTGTGTGTCTGTGTGTGTGTCTGTGTGTGTGTGTGTGTCTCTCTCTCTCTCACACACACACACACTCCATCCTCTCTCTCTCTCTCTCTCTCTCTCTCTCTCTCTCTCTCTCTCTCACTCTAACATATGTACATACTCACACATACACACACAATTGTGATACATGCCATCTTAGATTCTGCTATCAAATCCTGACACCTCACTCACATACAACACACACCATACACACACTCTACAAAACGTGTAAAGTGAAATC
The DNA here is from genome assembly GCA_030674155.1 of Stramonita haemastoma. Lineage (NCBI taxonomy): Eukaryota > Metazoa > Mollusca > Gastropoda > Neogastropoda > Muricidae > Stramonita > Stramonita haemastoma. The sequence continues at coordinate 114,746,116 of CM060316.1, forward strand.
GCGGAGTACCTGGGGCGATGTCGATGAAGAGGATCTCACACAGACTCCACACCAGCTGCATGGATTCCAACAGCTCCACCTGAGTGTTGTAGTACTCCTTCTCCACCTCCTCTGTCGACTTGCCTGCCACACATCACCAACCACACATGAGTACCATGCAATACAGCACAACACAATACTCAACACAATACTGGTTTCTTAACTGCAAGTAGTTGTCAGGGCAGTCCATTTATCTATCTATCTATCTACTCCTTAGTCTGGCGACCCTGGGGGAACCCCTGAAGACTTACAACGACCAGTTCCCTCCATTCCTCTCTCTGTTTTGCCTTTCTCAGGGTTTTGTTGAGTTCTAGGCCTGTCCATTCACTGTCAGTGCAGTACGCAGACAACAATATTTAAGCTCTCTCTCCTTGCAAAGATCACATCCCCATGTCTGGACCTTAGCAAAGTTTTTTTCTGGGTCCAGCGATGTTCGTCTACCCCTTTCTTTCTCTGTCTGCCTGTTTCCCTACATCCCTGCACTGTGCCTTACCAGATGAGTTTTGGAAACAACCCTCATAAAAAAGGAATTACCACACAAGAATACCCAGAAAACAAACTACCAAAAAAGAAGAAATTACCACATTACCACACAAGAATACCCAGAAAACAAACTACCAAAAAAGAAGAAATTACCACATTACCACACAAGAATACCCAGAAAACAAACTACCAAAAAAGAAGAAATTACCACATTACCATACAAGAATACCCAGAAAACAAACTACCAAAAAAGAAGAAATTACCACATTACCACACAAGAATACCCAGAAAACAAACTACCAAAAAAGAAGAAATTACCACATTACCATACAAGAATACCCAGAAAACAAACTACCAAAAAAGAAGAAATTACCACATTACCATACAATAATACCCAGAAAACAAACTACCAAAAAAGAAGAAATTACCACATTACCATACAAGAATACCCAGAAAACAAACAAACCAGCAAAACACAAGTAAAACAAAAAACTCACTCAACTGAAGCTGCATCTCCAGACTGCAAGCCTTGGCGATGGACCGGTACTTCCGACTGGCTTCTTTCAACCTGAGCACACATAACACACATCTCTGATTACACATCATACAAACACCAGAAATTTTCAATAATTCATAGAATCATCATATTCATTATCAGTAAAGGCAGATTATTGCTATGTTGTTGTTGTTGCTATGTACTGGCAAAAAAAAATACAATTTCCAGCGCCACTCACAGAGCTACTTAACAATGCTAGTTTCTTGTGAAAAGGCTTCTTCATAATAGTCATGTCTTGTCTCAGTTTTTTGTCAAGCATAAGCTTCAGATTGTCTTTTCCTCTCAGTGTCATCATACTGATACCTCTCTTATTTCAGTTCACTCTAATATGCTGCAGCATGAAAATGTGTATATCAATTATCATCATATGGGGACAGGATGGCTCAGCACTCGTTTTCCCCAAGCTAAGGTTATGTAGCATCAAATGTGGTTACCAAGTGGATGGGTCACCGTTTGCGTGCCTTGGCTTCAGTACAGTTCCCGAGTTCACCCAGCTGTAAATGGGAGAGGAGATGGGCATTGCCCTCAACATGCTGGCCCCTAGAGAAGCCGAGTTTTCTGACACCTCGCTCTCCTACGACCACACAGGTTATAGAACACCTTTACCTTTACCTTACAGAAAAATTCCACCAAAAGAGAAATAGCTGTTAGCTGAGGTAGATCAAATAACAACTTGGTCAGCCAAGACTGGTCAGGTCACTCAGCACTTACTGGTTGTACAGGGCAGATCCAGTCAGACTTGTCACCTGTCCTTGTAGCATCACAAACACACCTGAAACAACAGTGCTGCATGATTACAAGACAACCACACCACAGACACTCCTCAGGGTTTCACCATCACAATATCACTGATTTCTTATCATCTAGATTAATCTCTAACAAGTCAGTTTCAAAAGTCTTCATCCTCATCTTTTGCTTTTCTTTTCTTTCTTTTAATATATAAATTATGTGGCTCAGTAGACATAGCATAGTCTTTCTGGAGTATTCTAAATGCAATAACATCTTAATAATAATAATAATAATAACAATAATAAAATCCTTTGGTTCCCCTCCTACCTCAGAACCTGAAACTAAATGTGATAGAGTAATTAACAACTGATGGTCTATCTTCCAAAGAGACACACTTTTTAAAGTATTTAAACATCTTGCACCCCCTTCCTCTTTTGACCTAAAAATGATGCAGAAATGCACAGTAGACACTGATCAATGCATGTGCCCATGACTGCATGAATACATCCAAATGTAGACATCATACACTCTCAAGATGATATATATAGGCACATTATGTAAACACACCTAAACAAATACTCATACACATGTACATGCCTTACAGAACACACACACACACAGTATCACGCCCCCCCCCCCCCCCCCCAATACAGAACTTTACATACACACAGTTTTACACACACACACACAAACACAGAGTACACACCCACACATACACACACACACACAATCACACCCACACGTACACACACACACACGTACACACACACACACACAAACACACAGACACAGACACACACACACACACACACACACACAGACACACAGAGAATACACTGACAGTGGGATTCGTTGATGAGTTTCCGTGTGGTGGCACCGTGCATGTCCTGCCCCCACTGCACTTCCAGAACATCCCCACTCTCCCCCACCACACTGGCCCCCTCCCCTGCACAACACACCATTTACAACAATCAATGATCACAGCAATACGAAAAATGATAGTGAAATAACAGTAACAAAACATGCACTTCCAATAGCGCTATGAAAATGATGGTGAAATAAAGTAACAAAACAGAGTTGATCCCATAGCACTATAAAAATGATGGTGAAAAAAAAGTAACAAAACATATATTTATAGACAATTAAATTATGGTGAAATAAAGTAACAAAACATATATTTATAGACAGTTAAATTATGGTGAAATAAAGTAACAAAACATATATTTATAGACAGTTAAATTATGGTGAAAAAAAAGTAACAAAACATATATTTATAGACAGTTAAATCATGGTGAAATAAAGTAACAAAACATATATTTATAGACAGTTAAATTATGGTGAAATAAAGTAGCAAAACATATATTTATAGACAGTTAAATTATGGTGAAATAAAGTAACAAAACATATATTTATTGACAGTTAAATTATGGTGAAATAAAGTAGCAAAACATATATTTATAGACAGTTAAATTATGGTGAAATAAAGTAGCAAAACATACAGTTGATCCACCAGACACCATTTCATCACCACTGAAGTGGAAAAACCAGTAAATCACACCAAGTAACCTCAACCACCAGTTACAGCACCAGAGGAATGAAGAAAACCAATAACTCAACGCACCCAAACTGACTTAGCAGCAAGAAATGGCTGTTTTATGCTTAGTGACTGACCTTATACCTTTTATAATAATAATAATACATGGAATTTGTATAGCGCTATATCTTGTAAAAACAAATCAAAGCGCTTTTTAACACTGGAGAAACCCAGTAGCTGTGCTGGGTCTCTTTTGGTCAGTGACCATGTGGCTATATATTGATACATTAACAGTAAAACAACTCATCATCCTGTCAACATAAAGTAGTTTGGAAAGATTAGTGTACTGTTGTTAGTACGGGCCTTAGTAGGTGGTGTCCTGCATATGTTAGCTCAGAACGGACACCACTGAACACCACCAAAGTGACCCAGCAGCAGTGCAGGGCCCCTCTGACTGGTGGCCCAATGGTGGCCTAATATTGATGGGCCCCTGTGGACTTCTGACCCTGAGGATGAGACATAACAAATCTGGGTATGGCTGTGGCGGGGAGATTGAGATTAGTGGTATGGGAGCAACAGCACGGGGATGTCACAGAAGACGAGGCAGCAAAAAAACCTCTTTTTATTAAAAAAATATTTTTTGGTAAAAAAACATATCTTAAGCTCATCATCATCCTCAGAGAGAATACTTTCAATAGACATGCCTTGGTTTTCAATGATTATCAAGACAGTTTTTGTCACAGGTTGCCATTTTTTTTTTTTAATTAACTTTCAGTTTCAAGCGGCTTTAATTTTTAGTTTCAAGTGTTTGAACCCTGATACATGGTGTGCATGTATACATAATACACCATACCATAGGCCTAATATCACATCACAACTCATGACACATTTAAAATCAATAGTCACCTGACAGGAGAGGCAGAGTCTTGCCAGCAGCATAAACAAACAGGTGATTGCCCAGACCCCACGCAGCCTGTAGAGTTGCACAGTGAGGATCTGGCAGTGGCTGAAAACACAGCAGAAATCATATAAATGCCCCCTACACAAGTCGACATAGCAATGTATCACATAAAATTTATGGACAAAGAAAATGCAAATAGCGCGCATTATTATAAATTTGAGCGTGTGGCACATTATTTCAAAACTTGCCTTTCAAATGATACCTAAATAAGACTCAGAAAAATGTTGTGCAGAGACATGTCTTTTTTTTCTTTCTCTGTTACTTATTTAGTTATTATTATTATCATTGGATGCTGAAGTCTTAGACTGGGTCAGTGGTACTGGACTGGGAGTGGGATGAAGCCTAGCCTGACTCTGGTGACAGATCACTGGTTGGTCAATCAATGGTCTGAAGTTTTCTCCTTTTATCTTTATCAATAGTTATCGTGGACGAGAAACTGGTGGTTTCAGCGTTGAATGGTCTTGGATTATTAGGATCTTTTAAACAGTATTAAACTGAGTTAAGCATTAGACCAGGTAGTCACAAATCAATCTGACACTGACAGTCTGCTATTACTATTAGGGGCACTGCCTCCAGGAAGTCACTGAACTAGAGCAGTATTAGATTGGACAAGCCTTTTTCAATTCGCACACGCTACAGAAAATAAAACAGACGATGATTTACAGACAAGCCCTTCCTCCCCGATGCTCTCACTTTCGAGAGTAGACTTTCTCAGTTTCAGTTTGTACATCACAGGAAATCAACAGACCACTTTCGCGATGGAGACCCCAAGCCTTTAGTTTATTGTAGATATCAAAACGTATTGTGATGTATTATATATACGTTTAAAAGACATGTAGCAGGAATTGTCTGTAGTATACTCACAACTAAAAATTGATCGCTTTCCCGCTCGGCTGCCATGCTGTTTGTGTATGCGGCTTCGGAAGCAGCCATGAACCAATTGAGGTTCGTTTCTAGGCTAAATAAGAACTAAGCGAAACAAGGACGATGCGACCCTTTGAGATTTTAAGAATAAACTGACTTTTTAAATTTTTCTTATACTTCAGTCGTTGTGTTCACCTGATATTGATTCTTCTAAATTAATTTGATCTTGTTCAGTTATAAGCATAATTTGTTGGTGTTTTATTTTATTATTATTTACTTAGATTCATTCTTTCAATGGACAGGGTTATAACCATATTTTTGTTTGTTTTATTGTTTACTGAGATTCATTCTTTCAATGGACAGAATATAATATTATTCTGGCCACTGTATCTAAGGTACTGGAAAGAATCATCAAAATGTGTGCAGTGTGTGTGTGTGTGTGTGTGTGTGTGTGTGTGTGTGTGTTAGGCCTGTTTATTGATTTGTTCGTTTATTTCAAGGATAAGGGAATAAGCACTCATGTGTTTTGTTTTTACATATAGGTCCCATGTGCATGCAGTTTTGTAAATATTGTCATCCATCTCCACAGCCAAAAATGGCCAACTCTCTCCAAAGGCAGAACAGGCTTAAATGTGTGCACAAGATGTTATGTCTGTGTTCACACACAGACCTCAGTTTATCTCATGGGCAGAACTTGAATGTGTGTGTGTGTGTGTGTGTGTGTGAGAGAGAGAGAGAGAGAGAGAGGAGAGAGAGAGAGAGAGAGAGAGAGAGAGAGAGAGAGTGAAGTCAAGTCAAACTGATCCTTAATGAGGGTAAAAGATTAAGTTTACACAACTTTTTTTTTCATCCTGGCCCCACACAAAAAATATAAAGAAAGAAAATCGACTTGTAAAAGCATGTGTGTGTGCGTGCGTGCATGTGTGTGTATGCCTGTGTATATGCCTGTGTGTGTGCATGCGTGTATGCATGCATGTGTGTCTGAGTACCTTTCTGTGTGCACACTCGCATTCTTCACATAGGTAATGAATTCTAGCCAGCTTGCACATTCATTCCCTCTTCTCTACATTTTCGCATGCAGGTTAACTTCTGGTGAAGTGGTGAGTGAGGGTCTGGATGGTCAGATGAGTGGCTGTATGCAGCCTTGAACAGGAGGAGGGGGATTTGGCTCAGGTGGGAGGAGAGTCAGTCTTTGGCCAGAAGAGATGGCGGGTATGTGGCCGCTGTTCCAGCCAAAGCAGTTAGGTGCCCCGCAGGGGACAGGATAGCCTAGTGGTCAGAACATTGCGCTCGCAATTTGACGACCCAGGTTCGATTCCCGTTAGAGGGGATTTTTTTCCCCTGCAGTTAACATCAATGCTGACTCCACTCTCCCCAAAAGATCTTTCGGATGAGACTTTAAACCGAGGCCCCATGTGTGAACGCACGCAGAACATCTTGCGTACACATTAAATCCTGTTTCACTTTTTGTAAGAGTAGACCATTGTGTGCCGGTGGGAACAGATGACAAGGTTTACAAAACTGCATACACACGAGGACTGGATGTAAAAAAGCACATGAGTGCTTATTCCATCATTCTTGATATAAAAGAATAAATACAAAAATAAAAATAAAAACACACACACACACACACACACACACACACACACACACAACACACACACACAATACACACACACACACACACACACACACACACACACACAATACACACACACACACACATACACACACACACCCCCCCCCCCAGAAAACTGATGTTACTCTGGCATTGCTCAAACACCAGGCTGAAGTGTTCAATCATTGTGGATTTTTTATTTCTTTATTTCTTTTCTTTCATTTCATTTCATTCACAAACACTAGATTTCTGTTTCATCCATTTATACAAAAACAAAATTCCTGCAAACAACAGTTTCAAGATTAAATAAAATTAAAATGAAAAATAATGTAAATCAACACAGCATGTATATATCTTTAATCATGAGACTTGATCACAACATTCACAGTAACATCATAACAATGATCAGATTTCTTTTTCACTTTTAATCTTAGTTTCAAACATAATTATGCTTATAAATAACTTTTCGTATTACAAGCATTAAATATTAACCATACAAAAAGCAATGAAATACTTGGGAACAAAAGCAAAGTTGATCACTAAATGAACAAAGAAGAAAAAAAAATTAAAAAATTCATGAATGCATTTCTTCAATGATTGTTTCACACTAAAAGTATCCATATCAATACAAAAGCTCTTTCTCACACACACACGCATGCACGCACGCACGCATGCACACACCACAAACACATACAAGCACATGCATAACACACATCATAACACCCAAAATATGCTTTTTTTTAAATTTACAAAAATAAGTTTGTAGAAAACATAAATGGTGACTCATGCAACTATTAATTTTTGCAAAAACAGCAAAACCATGCATCTTCATCCTTTGTTTGCTAGAGATCAAATGAAACTGAAGAATGACACGTGATGTAAGCAAAACTTCAAAACAACAGTCCCATACACAGTTATAGATGTGAAGTGTGGAGTCAACATTCATTCTGATTGGCTGTTTTCAACAATGACAATTATGATGCTTTTTTTTATGCCAACTTTTAGTTTTTAACATCATTATGATTTTTTTTTCCCCCTCAACTGAGCTCTGAGGTTCACCAAAGTTGAGAATTTGCCAATACGACCGTTTTTACCCACCATTAAGGTAGCCACATTCCAACTGCAGGGATGGTGTCTAAACATGACACCTGTGTTTGCATGCCTTTTTAGACAAATTTTGTTATCTGACCCAACCAGCGCAAAATGGCCTACACTTCAGAAAGGTGGAACAGGTTTGTAACATGTGTGTAAGATCTTCTCTGTGTGTTCACACTCACACACAGGGGCCTCCAGGGTAAAATCCCCTAAAACAGGCACCTCCATGATGTCTCAGTCCTGAGCTGTCAGATCACCAAGCACAACGCTCTGACTGCTAGGCTATCCTCCCCCCCATTATGCATCTGCAAGTACCACTTCAAAAATGCCTACACAATTCAACACCCAATCTGGACATGGAACTGGTTAGCGCCGTGGATTCCGGACTGGAAGGTCGCGGGTTCGAATCCCATAAGTCATAGGGATTTTTTTGGGCTCCGGCCGGCTCCTACCCAGAGTGAGTGTGCTGTGGGCTCAGTGGGGAGACTGGGACCACACAGTCGAGCTTCATCCACTTTACGGATGCGATTTTGAGAGTGTTGCTCAAATTACCTGACCAACACTGCAGGTGTCTGTATCTCTCGGGCCTGGTTGACGCCGGGATATATTATGACAGTAAGCGTAGAGAACAACCCTGTCAAGTAGTCTCAAAGCGGATGCACCTCCACAGCAGCATCATTACATCATCCTCATCATCATTGATCATCATGCAATAATAAAAATTGCCTCTGATTCGGTGGCCTCCGTTGCTCTGGTCTCATGGTGACCTCAGATTCGGTTTCCCCATACGCTTCTGTGCCTGTGGTGAATTTGTGTCAAAGCCTTTGGGGTTGGGGGTTCGTGGGGAGGCGGTCGTTGGAGGGACGTTGTGGTGGTCGCCACCTTGGGTGGGTGACTCACTCAGTCTGGCTCCGCGACTGAGCTAATACTGTCATTAGTAGGGGGCTTAGTAGGTGGTGTCCTGCGTATGTTAGCTCAGAACAGGCACCACTGAACACCACCAAAGTGACCCAGCAGAAGTGCAGGGCCCCTCTGGCTGGTGGCCCCGCGGCGGCCTAATATTGATGAGCTCCCTGTGGACTCCCGACCCCGGGGGTGAGACACAACGAATCTGGGTATGGCTGTGGTGGGGAGATTGAAATGAGCAGTGTGGGAACAGCAGTGCGGGAACGTCACAGAAGACGAGGCAGCAAAAAAAAAAAAAAAAAAAAAAAAAAAAATCTGGACATGGAATGACTCGTTCAGATAATTTATCAATGGGACGGATTCATGAGTTCATGATTCTTTTGTTTCTTCTTTAAGTTCCCATTCTCTGCATCATTTAAGATCAAGCATGGAAGAAATTCACTTCATATTCCGAACAGCACACAATCATGGAATTGCAGGAGATGCACCCACCACTTCATCACAACATACCACATCTATTTAGATTTATACTTGTATTTTTCTACCACTCAACTATACATTCCAACTGCCGTACTTGAAACACCCAGTAAGTGGAAAGCAGAATTGTACAAAAAAACCATGGATTTTTCTTAGCGCTTAAAGCAATCCATTTCTTGTGAAGATGAAAACAAAGTTCTTTAACTTGTATTCAAGCACAGTTCAGTTTTTACTTTGCTTTTATCTATCAGTGGTCAAAGCACTCACTTTCCCCAAGCTAAGGTTAAGCAGCATTGAGTGGTTACCAACTGGATGGTTGACCCTTTGCGTCCCTTGGCTTCAGTGCAGTCCCCCAGTTCATCCAGCTGTAAATGGATACCTGCCCTCTTGAGGTTCAGGGAAGGTAAAGCAGCGAGGGAGAGGAGATGGGCACCACCCTCAACATGCTGGCCCCTAGAGAAGCTGAGGTCTGTGACATCTTTATCCCAAATGACTGCATAGGTTGTGGGATACCTTTACCTTTTGTTGTACTGTATCATAATTACAGTTGATGGAGTTTTCTAACAATAAGTTTCTCTCTCAAAGGAATGCATTTCACCAAATAAAAATTAAACTTTATTCTTGTTTTTCTTTGTTTGTTTTTCTTTGTTTGTTCATCTCTCTCTCTCTCTCTCTCTCTCTCTCTCTCTCTCTCTCTCTCTCTCTCTCTCTCTCTCTCTCTCTCTCTCTCTTATGGGAGAGGGGGCAGTCGAGAAGTCCTACCTGCTTATGTTTTTGTGCTGAAAAGTTTGGCACCAAAATTTCTCCAAGAATGACTCTCTTGTCACCATAGGTTCTTTCATGCATACTGAATACAATCATAAAGCACACAAGATCTAAAATCATCACTTATTCACACAACAGCACCTAGAATTTTTTTTTTGGGGGGGGGGGGGGGGGGTTCTTAAGAGTGAGGAGAACAGTCTGAATTTGGTTCAGATTCAGACCTCTGATCTCTCATCTCATACATGAGCAAGCCGACATACATACACACATAAATAGTATTAAAAAAGATGGCTAAAAAAACCTCACTCAAGCACAATAGAAGGAAAAGAGTCTAATCTATAGAACTGTAAAAACTGGTTTAAAAAGGTCAGAAACAGAATCTTGCAGCACCACTGATCCAATAACAATGCTGCCTACAAACAAGGGATCAACTGTCATCTTTCTCCCACATCCAGAAAAGAGGCTTTTAATTTTTACTTCTGTGCAAACATACATGTGTGTGTGTGTGTGTGTGTGTGTGTGTGTGTGTGTGTGTGTGTGTGTGTGTGTGTGTGTGTGTGTGTGTGTGTGTGTGTGTGTGTGTTTGTGTGTGTGTGTGTGTGTGTGTGTGTGCATGCATGTGTGCATGCGTGCATGTGTGTGTGTGCGCACACGCGTGAGTGCGCGCACGCACGTGTGTGAGTGTGCATGCAATTTAATCTACATAAAGAATATGTTTCTACAAGAAGTAAACATCTGATCTACATACTATCAAAAAACATGCTAGGCCTTAGATTAAAAGCAAATGGACCATCAAGAGAGAAAAGGCGGGGGGAGAGGGGGGAAGAGAGAGAGAACCCTGACAGAACAGCCTGACTGCAGCTAGGCTGAGCGTTCACTGGGTTTCTTGAACTTCATGTCGATGTAGTCAAAGATGTCTTCCTCACTGGACACAGGCAACGGCTCTCCTGGCACCCCTGCACACACACAGAAAACACATGACTGACTGACTGACTGACTGACTGACTGACTGACTGACTGACTGACTGACTGACTGACTGGCTGGCTGGCTGGCTGGCTGGGTGACCGACTGGCTGGGTGACCGACTGGCTGGGTGACCGACTGGGTGACTGACTGGCTGGGTGACTGACTGGCTGGGTGACCGACTGACTGGGTGACTGACTGGCTGGGTGACCGACTGGCTGGGTGACCGACTGACTGGGTGACCGACTGGCTGGGTGACCGACTGACTGGGTGACCGACTGACTGGGTGACCGACTGACCGACTGACTGGGTGACCGACTGACTGGGTGACCGACTGACTGGGTGACCGACTGGCTGGGTGACCGACTGACTGGGTGACCGACTGACTGGCTGGGTGACCGACTGACTGGCTGGGTGACCGGCTGACTGGCTGGGTGACCGGCTGACTGGGTGACTGACTGACTGGGTGACTGACTGACTGACTGGCTGACTGACTGGGTGACTGACTGGCTGGGTGACTGACTGGCTGGGTGACTGACTGGCTGACTAGCTGGGTGACTGACTGGCTGACTGACTAGCTGGCTGACTGACTGACTGGGTAACAGACTGGCTGACTAGCTGGCTGACTGACTGACAGACAGACAGACAGACTGGCTGACTAGCTGGCTGACTGACTGACTGACAGACAGACAGACAGACTGGCTGACTAGCTGGCTGGCTGACTGACTGACTGATTGGCTGAGCACAGCCTCTGACATTTCATGGAACAATGTGTGATTGGATCTGTTTGTAATTTACCTGCTTATTTCTTTTATCTGGAAATGAAAATTTTGACTGTGACTTTCAAATTTGAACAGACAGACAGACAGACAGACAGACAGACAGACAGACACACACACACACACACAAATATACCCACCCACCCACAAACCCACACACATATACACACCACACAACACCCACCCACCCCCACACACACCAAACACACACACACCCACTCACACACACACACACAACCAACCACCCACACACACACACACACACACACACAAACATACCCACCCACCCACAAACCCACACACATATACACACACACACACACACACATTTTCATTCTCTTACATAATTTTCTTTTGTAGATGGCTTGATGAAAAAAAGCAAGTGTTTTGCTTACTTAATGTACCATCTGTAAATAAAAATTTGACTTTGACACACACACACACAACACACACACACACACACACACACACACACACACACACACACACACACACATACACACACAACACACACACACACACAACACACACACACACACACACAACACACACACACACACACACACACACACACACACACACAACACACACACACACACACCACACACACACACACACACACACACACACACCACCACACACACACACACCACATACATCACCCACCACACCTCACACACACACACAGATCATACCGGTGCTGCCGACCGTCTGATGCAGTATTCATTCACACACACACACACACACACACACACACACACACACACACACACACACACACACACACACACAACACACACAACACACACACACACACACAACACACACACACACACACACACACACACACACACAACACACACACACACAACAACCATACATCACCCACCCACCCTCACACACACACACAGATCATACCGGTGCTGCCGACAGGTCTGATGCAGTATTCATTCACACACACACACACACACACACACACACCACATACCGGTGCTGCCGACCGGTCTGATGCAGTATTCATTCAAGGTGAAGCCCTGATCCAGAGCGTGCTGTCTCATGTTCTTGTTGAACATGTCAGAGCCCGTGAAGTACAGCAGAGCGCAGTAGAACTGGTCGTGAGGGATCAGCCTGCACACAGCAGACAGTATCAACACTGTCACCTTCAGCACACTGTCGCCTTCAACACACTGTCACCTTCAACACACTGTCACCTTCAACACACTGTCACCTTCAACACACTGTCACCTTCAACACACTGTCACCTTCAACACACTGTCACCACTTCACACACTTCACACACACACTCACCCCTGTCACCACTTCACCTTCAACACACTGTCACCACTTCACCTTCAACACACACACTTCACCACTTCACACTTCACTACACACACTGTCACCACTTCACCTTCAACACACACACTGTCACCACTTCACCTTCAACACACACACCTGTCACCACTTCACCTTCAACACACACACTGTCACCACTTCACCTTCAACACACACACTGTCACCACTTCACCTTCACCACTGTCACCTTCACTATGTCCCCTAGTCCCATGGGGGCATGCACACAGTGCACAAATTCACTCAGTCAGAGTGCTAGATTTAGCACGCCGCTTCTTTTCACCTAGTCCAAGTGTGGTCAGTTCCTGCTGTAAGATGGTTCTATACCCCCATCTTAATCTGTATATAGTTGCACAGTTTTAATCTGAATTTAAATTTGACGAGGTGACCAGCCCTAATATGGCCTGTGTGGTTGGCAGGGCTATAAACAACATTATTGGATTGGAGTGGACTGCTATAAATAGGACTAGCTGGCCCCATCTGGGATGGGATGGGATGGATAAATTAGCAGGGGCGAGGAGGTGACGGTGGGGGACACTGACTGACAGCTGTGGGCATGACTAAACATTCCTCCACTCTCACAGTTCTCAGCTTTCCTTTCTTTGCAGTCTGATCAGAAAACAAAAATCAAACTGAATGTCAAAGTCCTTCGGTTGACACTATAAACCGAGGCCTTGTGTACGAACACACACAGAACATCTTGCACACACGATAAAAACCCATTCCGTCTTTCGGAAGAGTAGGCCATTGTGTGCCGGTGGGCTATTGTGGTATTACACCCTTGCAGTGTGGCATATCAAGCCTTTCTGTGACTGTTTGTGATGCACAGATGAGCACAGTGGGACAGAGCTCTCTACAAATATCAATTAATGTTGGATTAACAACATACATATAGAAAGTGCCCCTCACCTGATGTCAATTCTCCTGAAACAGGGTGCCGAGCCGTCCTCTGTTTTTGTCAGTTGACACACGCCCTGAACAGCAGAAACAGGAATAATTACTATAGTATAAAAAACATCCACACCTACACAAGTCAAACGAAAATGAAGCACATCACAGGAATAATCACAGTATAAAAACCACACCTAAATAAGTCAAACGAAAACGAAGCACATCACAGAATAATCACAGTATAAAAACCAACCTAAATAAGTCTAACGAAAACGAAGCACATCACAGGAATAATCACAGTATAAAAACCATACCTTAACACAACCTTGTCCTTAGAGACCAACTATACCCCTTTCACTCCTATCAGAGGGAAAAAGTCAGACTCTCTCAGCTGTTTCTGGGAAAGGAGATAAAACGGCAATGCTGGAGGAGGAAGGAAGGAAGGCAGCGAGTGTTGGGAAAATGGTCGCTGAAATGTTTT
>CM060316.1:114763106-114765606 GCA_030674155.1 Stramonita haemastoma
TTACGGCCCCACAAGGAGAGTGATTGCAACCACTCCTGCCAACGTTGTCTTAATGGAGACGGTGCATCAGGGATAAAAAGACCTAAGGAAAATATCTGGGGCATGACATGAGAGGAGACTGAGTCATCTTGCCAGTTCAGTGTGTCTCCAGGTGAAGAAGAAGTGTGTGTACCTGTAGCCAGGTGACAGCAGGAGCTCAGCTCTTACCTGCTTTTTGGACGTGGATGTGAACAGGGGATGAGTCAGCAGAATGTCAATGTCCCCACTGTTTTCAGCTCCTGCACACGCATCGCTGTCATCATCTTCATCCATCATCCTTATCATCATCATCTATCATCACCATCATCTACCATCATCATCTATCATTGCCATCATCTATCATCACCATCATCTATCATCTTTCTTCATCTATCATCATCCTCGTCTATAATCATTTATCATCACCATCTATCATCATCCTCACCTATAATCACTATCTATCATCATCATCCTCATCCTCACCTATAATCACCCTCTATCATCATCATTACCATCATCATCATCAATCACCATCATCATCACTATTATTGTCAATGCTTTTGTTATTGATGTTTGGTCATCATCATCATCATCATCATCATCATCATCACTGTTATCATTTAAAATTCTGGAGCTACTATGGTCAAATCACCATGCTGATCTGAGTCTGCAGTGTAAAAATAATCATGTTGAAAATGACCTGTAAACAAAAGTTAAAACCCTTCTTACAGGACTGAAAAATGTCCAATAAAACAAATAAAGTAAGTTTACTTTAAAAAAAAAAAGAGAGAGAGACAGAGAGACAGAGAGAAAGAGAGATAGAGATGCTCAACTTGACTTTAGTTGACTTCAGTTATAACACAGAAAAAAATATTTTTAAACATCATGATTCACAGATATCATTCCTGATTCATAAATAATCTGATATAGAAACAAGTCAGAAGTCATGATTCTTTGTTTATTTAAACATCCAATACTGAAAGAATGATTGCAAAATTATTTTGCTGTCAATAATCACTTTTCAAAAAATAATCACTGTTTAAGTTTTAAATCCACTTTGAATATTAATCAAAATACTGAATGACAATGGCAAACAGTTTTTTTCAATTCTTTTTTATTTCAAGGATAATAGAATAAGCACTCATGTGCTGTTATACATCCAGTCCCTGTGTGTATGCAGTTTTGTAAATGTTCTTCCTGCAATTAGAAGTTGGGAGTCTCTGAGTTGTCCTGAATCAACATTGGATCCTGACAATCCCCTAAGTCCGAATACTGCTACCTTCATGGTGGGCAATAACAGTCACTTACACCAGATTCAACCATTGGTATCTATTTGTTTTGATTTTATACCACTTTATGTCACAGCAGCTTTCTCTGCATGAAATCCCGGCTGCTCTCCACAAGTACAGCACCACCCATTTTCTTTCTTTTTCCTGTCTGCAACTGTATTTGTTTCCCTATCAGAGTGGCTTTTTTCTAAAGAACTTTGCCAGGGACAATCCTCTAGTTGCCGTGGTTTCTTTTACGTACCTGTAGACCACCAATCCACTAACCTCAGAGCTCTAGGCGAGAAATGAGAAAAAAGAAAAGAGAAGGTTCTGACCTCTGCGGAAACTGCCACAGACATCGGCAGTGTACTCCTCATCCAGCAGTTTGGTCTCCTTCAGTACCACCGCCTGCAACACACAGGGTGATGATTATTACAGTGATAGTGAGTGTACAGCAGCCACAACACATAGCTACAGGATTACTGTGGTAGTGTGTGCACAGCACCCATAACACACAGGGTGATATTGTTTACTGTTGTGATAGTGTGTGTACAGCAGCCACAACACACAGGGTGATACTTATCACTGTGATAGAGCCGTAAACACATAGAGTAACATTACTGTGGTAGTGTGTGTACAGCAGCCACAACACATAGCTAAAGGATTACTGTGATACTAGTGTGTGTACAGCAGCCACAACACACAGGGTGATATTTATCACAGTGGTAGTGTGTGTACAGCAGCCACAACACACAGGGTGATATTTATCACAGTGGTAGTGTGTGTACAGCAGCCACAACACTCTCTCTCACTCAATCCTCGTGGCCCCGCTGGGGGGGGCATAAGGCACAGACAAGGGACCTCCAGGCAGTCCTATCTTGGGCGAGCCACCGCAACTCATTCCAGGTCTTTCCCATTATCTTCATTTCCTCCTCCACAGTCCTTCTCCAGGTCCCAAGGGGTCGGCCTCTGTTTCGTTTCCCAGGAGGTGCCCAGGACAAGGCCTCGAGAGGGTGTCTGCCTTCTTTCATGCGTAAGACATGGCCAAGCCAGGTCCAGCGCCGTTGCTTCACCTGCAGCACAATGTTGTTGAAGCCTGTCCTCCTCCAGATTTCCTCATTTGTCGCTCTCTGCTCCCACCTAATCTTAAGAATCCTCCTCAGGCACCTCCCCTCAAAGCCTCTCAACCTGCTCTCCAACTTCTTGTTCACTCT
>CM060316.1:114775606-114793106 GCA_030674155.1 Stramonita haemastoma
GATGTGTTTCCCTGTATAGACTTTAAATGTACATCCTGAAACACTGAAGGGGTTTTTGCTGTTTTTTTTGGGGGGTGGGGGTGGGGGGTGGGGGTTACTGACAGGGTACTGGGAACCATGGGTGTGGTGCTACCATCAGCTAGGCTTGAGATTGTTGCATCACTGTCAGTCCTGTAGGCTGGCACAGCTCTGGCTCTTGTGCCACTTTTCCAGAACACTTTGACATGTGCATGAACAGAATCCACAACAGTTGTTTCTTAGTTAAAGTCTATGTCTCTTTAATTCTATACCACAGAGGGTGAAGCTTTAATCACCGCAAGGACCTCTGATGAAGGCTCATCTAAAAGCTCAAACTCGAGTCGGGTCAGGCCAAAGGCATGGTTCTTGCTCAGTGCTTAAAATGCTTACGTTGAAAGACATTATTTTCTAGAGATATTTTAACTGATTCTTTGCTAAATCATTTTCAAGATGATTGTGAAGTTGTAAGTGGTTACGTGCACTTGTCTTCCTCCACTACTTTTTCCTCAATAACCTCTTACATTCTATGTCTAACTTCATTTCTTTTCTCTGGAACAGAATCCTTGGGGAGAGAAGTTAACAAAAGCAAATGGCCGGTGACAAGATGGTCAAACAGTCCTACTGAACAACATACAATCCTCAAACACTGCAGAAAGGCAAAACCAGACCAAACACTGAGTGAGAATGTCTGGGGCCTGAACTGAATGCCCTGTGTTGTGCCTGTGCACAGAGATAAATCTATCATACAACTTAAAACAAGACCAAAAAGCGGTAAGAAAAACAGGAAAATTAATGACACTACACACACGCACCCATGCATGCATCCACACACACGTACACGCACGCACGCACGCACACACACACACACACACAACACCACATCACACTCACACACCCCTTCTAAAATCAAACAGCAAATGAAAAAAAAGGAAGGCTTCAGTTCCGTCAAAAGCACACACTTACACAAAAAAACCAAGACAATCCCAGAGAAAAAAACAAGGAATACAGACACAAAAGAAAAAAAAAAGTGACAACATCCACGTGCATACATTGTGGACACGTCAGTTAAAAGTTTTTTGTTATTTTTTCTTTTTTGTCAGTTAAAGTTTTCAAGTCACAGTTCTGCTGCTATTGTCTCTGGACACTGATGAAGGAGTTTTCTGCTGTGTGACGATGACGTAGGTGGAGGGCGTATGTATGACTATGACGTACGTTGTCTGCACAATCCTGTCTGTCTTCAGGGAGAGCCTACCGCCACTCTCAACTGACAAAATGCAATTTATTATTTAAAAAAAAAAAAGTTTAAAAAGATTACTTTTTAAAAGTTTTTGCTGGGCCATGTTTGTTGTGAACACTGAGAAGGGTGTAGTTAGTTAGTTAGTTAGTTAGTTAGTTAGTTAGTTAGTTAGTTAGTTAGTAGTTAGTTTGTGTGTGTGTGTGTGTGTGTGTGTGTGTGTGTGTGTGTGTGTGTGTGTGTGTGTGTGTGTGTGTGTTCTTTGAGGGAGTATTTTTAAGTTATGTTTTTGTTTGTTATCGTTATTTGGTTTGTTCATTTAGGTTTTTATTCTTATATATATGTATATTCATAAATATGATTTTTTTTTTAAAATTCATGGGATGGTTGGCTTATTAAAAATGTTTAAAAAGAGTTGCACTGCTTATGAGTTATTCAATGTACCATCATTCTGTAAATAAAAGTTTGACTTGACCTGACTTGGCTTGACTTCACACACACACACACACACACACACACACAACACACACACCACACACACACACACACACACACACACAACACAAAGAGAGAAAAGCAAGAAAGAAAGAAAGAAGAAAAAGAAAGAAAGAAAGAAAAAAAAAGAAAAAAGAAAGAAAGAAAGAAAAAAGAAAGAAAAAAAAAAAAAAAAAAGAAAGAAAAAAAAAAGGAAAAAAGAATGAAAGGACATTCCACACATTGATCTATACAGATCAATGTTACAAGAAGAAAGAAAGAAAAGAAAGGAAAAAAGATGAAGGACATTCACACACTATTGATCTAATACAGATACAATGTACAAGAAAGAAAGAAGAAAAAAGAAGGAAAAAAAAGATGAAAGACATTCACACCTATTGATCTATTACAGATACAATGTTACAAGAGAAAGAAAGAAAGAAGGAAAAAGATGAAGGACATTCACACCCCATTGATCTATTACAGATACAATGTCTACAACAAGAAAAAAAAAAGAAAAAGAAAAAAGAAAAGACATCACAACCTATTGATCTATTACAGAACATTCTACAAAGAAAGAAAGAAAAAAAAGAAAAAAAAGAAGAAAGGACATTCACACACCCTTGATCTATTACAGATACAAGTACTTCATTCAAAAGAGATCACGACAGCTTGCTCTCTGAAAAAAATGAATTTTTTTTTTAAATCTTGCTCTTGATGAAAGACACTCCACAAAGTGCGATGATACTACGGCAAAACAGTACAAATATGACAGCTTCTTCAGTAGACTTATTCCTTTTAACCCACAAACCAAGTGGATCTAGAAGTCGGTGACTGGGGGGCAACACCAAGAGAGTGTCCCTCCCTACACCAACACCTGCACTTGTTCTCAAGAACCTGGTGTTTAGCCCTCATAAATCAACTGAAGATTTTTGTACTGTGATACTCTATCCTCTTTTCTGTCTGCCTGTCTGTCTGTCTGTCTGTCTGTCTGTGATTCCTATCTTGTATACATATAAAGTAGTGGGGGGGGGGGGGGGGGGAGGGGGGTGCACATGGGCATATGCACATGTACTTGTGCACATGGAAGTTCCAGATGCCATAGTAAGATGTAAATTCATAAAGGTAGAGACAAGTGCAAGCAAAGACCTCTGTTGTTGTTCTGTGTGTGTGTGTGTGTGTGTGTGTGTGTGTGTGTGTGTGTGTGTGTGTGTGTGTGTGTGTGTGTGTAGTGTGTGTGTGTGATGTGTGTGTGTGTGTGTGTGTGTGTGTGTTGTGTGTGTGATGTGTTGTGTAAGTTGTGTGTGTGTGTGTGTGTGTGTTTGATTTGATTTGATTTGATTTGATTTATTGATTTATTCTTTTATATCACAAAATGTAATAGAACTCTTAGCTTTTTTAATCCAGTCCGTGTGTATGCAGTTTTGTAATGTCATCTGTGTGTGTGTGTGTGTGTGTGTGTGTGTGTTTGTTGTGTGTTGTGTTGTGTATGTGTGTGTGTGTGCGCGTGTGTGGAGGTGTGGTGTGTGCAAATTATGAGTTAATGTCATTATTTTATGTGCAGCTCTAGTGCCATTGCAGTGTAACATATATCATAAACAATAATAAATTACATGCAAGACTATGTTTTTGTTAATCATTTCTCTCTTTTTTCCAATGTTGTTGTTTTTTGTTTGTTGTGTGTGTTGCTTGTTGGGGGGGGGGGGGGTATGTTTTGTTTATTTGTTTTGGAGTGTATTTGTTTATTGTTGTTGTTGTTTGTTTTGTGAGGAGAAGTGTTTTCATTCTTTATTCAGGCACAGAGACAGACTAGGATCTAAAATCAAAAGGGGGGGGTGCGGGGATAGAGTTCAAAAGAGATCTAATGGTGGATCGGTGGTCTAGGTGGTAAGTGCCTTGCCTAGAAAGCCAAAAGTCCGGGTCGGAGTGTGCGATGGTTTGTACCCTGTTTGGGCCCAAAACTTTCCCCACATCCATTAACCCTGAGTGGTGGTCTAGGCGCTAGTCTTTCAGATGAGACGATAAACCGAGGTCCCGTGTGTTACACATCACTATTTAGTGCACATAAAAGAACCCACGGCAACAAGGGGGTTGACCCTGGCAAAATTCTGTAGATAAAAGCCACTCTGATAGGGAAACAAATACAGTTGCATGCAGGAAAAAGAGAAAAAAAAGGGTAGGCGCTGCACTTGTGGCGACATGCTCTCCCCAGGGAGAGCAGCCCAAATTCACGGAGAGAAATCTGCTGTGACATATAAGTGGTATAAAACACAAAATACAAATGACTGAACCTCCCACCTCATTTCTGAAATGTTGTATGTTGAAAAGGTTTCACTACACAAAATTATGTTGCCATTTACATTTTGTTTACATCTCCTCATGCCACTAAATTAAAGAGGTTTAAAGCTTCAATCTTGAATATTGTATCTGTAGTAAGGTTTGCTTTTGTTTGTGTTTGGTTGGTTGGTTGGTTTTCGTTTTGTTTTTGTTTAATTGGTTATTTTGTTTTCTGTTTTGTTTGGGCTTTTTCCATTGAGTTTTCTTTTTTTTTTTTTTGCTATCTTTTATTTGTTTTGTTTTTTTGTTTGTTTGCTGGGTTGTTTTGTTGTTGTTTGTTGTGGGGGGATGGTGGTGGTTTGTTTTGTTTGTTTGTTTGGTTTGATTTTTTTTTCTCTGTTTTATTTTTGTTGGGAGGGGGGAGGGAGGTGCTATAACTTACTGACTATACATACACCTAACCCTCATTCCCATAACCACCTCATATCATCCAACCTCATCACCTACTAGACTATACATACACCTCCTCCAACCCCTCATTCACCACCTAACCTACTGACTATACATACACCTCCTCCAACCCCTCATTCACCACCTAACCTACTGACTATACACCTCCTCCAACCCTCATTCACCACCTAACCTACTGACTATACATACACCTCCTCCAACCCCTCATTCACCACCTAACCTACATTTCAATGCTTTTTTTTAAATGCAGATTTTATGCTCTCATTGCTCCAAAAATGTCGTACAATCCTTGAACACAAAAAGCTCCACAACCAGTTTCACTGCACAAGCTGTGTGTGCAAAACACCTACAGTCTATTTCTTGACACCATAACCCACCCACCCACCACCCCCAAAAAAAGGCTAGGAAGGGTAGACAGTTTGAGTGGGAAATGAAAAAAAAAAAAAAAGGGGGGGTGGGGGTGGGAGAGAAACAGGAGAAGAGATGAGAGGTAGGAAGGTAAGCCAGTGGTCACGACCCAGTGGAGACAGAGAGAGAGAGAGAGAGAGAGAGAGAGAGAGAGAGAGAGAGAGAGAGAGAGAGAGAGAGAGAGGGAGAGAGAGAGAGGAGAGAGAGAGGAGAGAGAGGGGGAGAGAACAACTCCACAACCTCAAGTTGTCTGTCAGTCACACCACTCCCTCCTCTGCCTTTATTCAAATTTCTAAGATTCCAAAGTTCTCCGCAAATCCTCATCTTTCAACACGGGTAGATATCCGGATATCCGGATTGAAGAGGAACAGCAGACCATGATTGTATGGGGAGAATTCTCTGAAGACTCATACATGGCTCCCAGTAAACTACACCGTTACCCCATCCATCCAATCAGCTTGAAGCATCTGTCCCACACACACACTGCTGCCATCACGACTCTCTCTTTCTGCCCTTAGTCATTCAATCCCTGAACCAGCAGAAAAGTAGAGAGACAGAGAGGTGCTATGTCAAGGGTACAGGGTGGACTGGATTACAAGGGTGGGTGGGTAGGTACCTGTCTGGGGGGTGTTATGATACCCGTTTGCTATTTTTGTTTTACCCGGCTCCTGCTTTTTTATGGCTTTTTTTTCTTTTTCTTTTTACTTAATGGAGCACACCCAAAGAAATGCCATACTTCCTTCTTCTTTTTTTTTCTTTTTTTTTTTACTTCCTGGTTGCTTACATCCTTGACCAAAAGACACTGGGTAGCCTTCTAGAATATAGTAGAGCCTATACATCCACACTTTTGGGGACAGGATAGCTCAGTGGTCAGAGCACTCACTTCTCCCCAGCCAATTGTTAAGCAGAATTGAGCATGGTTACCAAATGGATGGGTGACCATTAGCGTGCCTTGGCTTCAGTACAGTCCCCCAGTTCACTCAGTTGTAAATGGGTACCTGCCCTCTTTAGGGTCAGGGAAGGTAAAGCAGTGAAGGATAGGAGATGGGCGCCGCCCTCATGCTGGCCCCTAGAGAAGCTGAGGTCTCTGATGCCTCACTCCCCTACGACCACACAGCTTATGGGACACCTTTACCTTTTGTGCACTTTTGACAGGCAATCAATTCCCTGATTGGTGCACTAAATAAAGCATTGACCAAGTTCCTGATTAGAATATTTCCAGACTTTTGAACTTTCTTTTCTCCTCTGTCCCCACTTCATTTACAAATAATATAATGGACACTGTGACACCCAGCTAAAAAAGAAGCTGAAACTCAAGAATGGTTGTAAGGTTTGTGGAAGTCATGATAACCTGTCATGCACCCCCTTACCTGTGCTACTTAAAAAAAAAAAAAATCATACGTGCATGCGTGCATGTACGCAAGTCTAAGTCTTATGTGTTTCAACGAAGATACGTACCCAGAAAGACATCAACACCAACACTTTTGTTCGTTTAAACTTCCTGGTTAAGTCTCCATGTCTTCCACCATTTTCTTCTGGAAATTTATTTTGAAAAAACCCTGGCTAAAAAAGTATGTTAAAAGAGGTAACTTGTCACTGTTGTGATAGTTTTTTGTTCAGTTGTCTGTCACGCTTCTTCTTCTCCTTTCTAAGCTCTAGAGAGAAATGATGTCCCTCATGACCCCTAGGGAACAAGGTTTCCCTGTCAAAGAACCGCTGTGATGTGACAGCTTCTCTCGCCTTCAGTGATCACAGACTGGATGTTCTGTGTGTGTGTGTGTGTGTGTGTTGTGTGTGTGTGTGTGTGTGTGTGTGTGTGTGTGTGTGTGTGTGTGTGTGTGTGTGTGTGTGTGTGTGTGTGTGTGTGTGTGTGTGGTGTGTGTGTGCATATGCGCGCAAGCGTGCGTGCATGCGTGTGTGCATGCATGCAAGTGTGTGTGTGTGTGCGTGTGCATGTGCGTGCAAGCGTGCGTGCATGCGTGTGTGCATGCATGCAAGTGTGTGTGTGTGTGTCAAAGTCAAAGTCAAAGTCAAACTTTTATTTCCAGATGGTACATTGAGTAAGCAGTACAATTGCTTTTTTTCATCAAGCCATCCATCTAAAAAATAAAATAAAATAAAGAAATTTAAAAAAATTTTAAAAAGGAGAAAAAAATAGAGAAAGTCATATTTGAACAAGGAAAAACTTAAAGAAGATATGTGGTACAAATGAAAAGATTAAAAATGAACTTGAAAAATATTCACACCAAAAGAAGAAACTACATACACACACACACACACACACACACACACACACACACACACACACACACACACACACATATATATTATATATATATATATATATATATATATATATATATATATATATATATATATATATATATACCACACGCACACAAGGAAAATAATGCATGATTCCTTAAAAATCGTTTTACACACACACATACAAACCTATATCAATTCCCTCCTCCAAAACAAGTACGGTGCATACAAAGAAAAACAATACATTACAAAGCAATGGATTCGAAGCAGAAAGGAAAAAACAATCACATTAATTTCCTTCCTTTTTCTCAGTCCTTCACTCCCAAGCACTTGTGTTTATAGATTTACACTAAAACATGTCAGCGTTCTATCAAATAAGTGCATTCAGGTACATAAAAAAAATTAAAAAAAAAAAATATATATATATATATATATATATATATATATATATATAATATATAATATAATAAAAAAATCGCAGCTAACTTGAGCACCAGCTTATCAATTGTATAATTAAAAAAAAATCAATCAATAATTAAAAAAAATTATAATAAATAAATAAAATAAAATAATAATAAAATATATATATATATAACACAAACAAACAAACAAACAAACAAAAAAACAAGAAATAATCCCACAAAAAGCACATGTATACACACACAAAAAAAAAAAAAAAAAAAAAATCAACATTTCCTATAACTAAATATCTCATGTACTGTATCAACACACACACACACACACACACACACACACACACACACACACACACACACACACACACACACACACACCACACCACACCACACACACACCAGAACAAACATCCAAACCAAAGAGAAATGAAACAGATAAAATCAGGCAACCCCCCCCCCCTATAAAATGTTAAAGCCCAACCAAACACCATCAGTATCAACAACAATAACCACACGCCAACTCACTCACTCACTCACACACACACCACACACCACACACCCACACACACACACACACACATAGCAAAATCAACCATCAAGGTCTAATATCTTATCAAGTCATCAGCAAATTGTTATCCCTTAAAAGTAACATCAAGAGATGAATATAAATGACCATATAAACTGTGGTCATACCATATTTATAATGATAAAAATGACTATCAGTGATACATTCATCTATCTGTCCCTCGCACACATGCTACATGTAACATTTTTAATTCAGTTGTAACACAAGCCACAATACAAGTACGTTGGAATGAAACTGTAAAGAGTGATGTTATATCACAAGCAAATGTACACGTTTACAAGTCTTGTTCTATACACTTATCTATGAAATATTTTTTTAGATGTGCTTTAAAATTATCTTTGTTTTTGATACATTTCAAATTTTTTGGTAGCTTATTCCATAGGTCGCTACCTGAATATAGTAGGCTTGATTTATATAGATTATTTCTGGGTCTTGGAAATGTCAGCAAATGGTTGTGTCTGTGTTGATTGATTTTGAAAGTATTGGTAATCTTGGGAGGTGCAGTTTGGTTAACAACTTTTTGCATAAACATGGCTTTATTGAAGGAAAGTCTGTTTCGAAAAGTCAGGACGTTTATTTTCTTATAATCCTCAACTGTCAGGGTACTTGATTTTAACAGGACAAGTTTTACTGCTCTTTTATATAAACGATGAATGAATTTCAAGTTCGTTTCACTACAGGTATCCCATATAGTTGATGCATAGTCAATAATAGGTAGAATATGACAACAAAAAAACAGTTTTCGAGAGTGATGATTCAAAAAGTGTTTGATTTTCGATAATTGACGTAACCTGTGAGCAATCGGCTTTCCTAGTGACATAATGTGATCAGTCCAAGTCATATTTTTGTCAATGGTGACACCTAAAAGTTTATGAGAGTCACTTCTTCAATTATTCTGCTATCAAGTAACAGAGGTGGGAACTTATCTCTCATTTTTTGTCTTTTCTGTCTTGCTGATACATACATGCACTTTGTTTTTTGTGCATTTAAGGACATATGGTTTAACTGAGTCCAAGTAATCAATTTGTCAATGCTTAATTGAAGTTTGCGAGATAAGCTACAAGGGTCTGAATCACTACAAAGTAGAGTGGTATCATCAGCAAACATTTCACAGCTACATTGAATAAAACAGGGTAAGTCATTTACAAAGATTGAAAACAAGAGAGGTCCCAATACTGAGCCTTGTGGTACCCCATAGCTACTAGGTAGTAGTGCTGATGTTTGATTATCAACAGTTACAAGCTGTTGCCTATTTGACAGGAAAACTTTTTAGAAGCTGAATAATATCAGGTGTCAGTTTGTACATTTCTAATTTGCGTAATAACAGAGAATGATCAATCACATCAAATGCTTTTTCAAAGTCAACAAAAGGAGTCCTATAAATTTATTGTTATTTATGTTGTGTAAGAGACTTTCAGTAAGCTGAGTTAGAGCAGTGTGGCAGGAATAGTTTTTACGAAACCCCGATTGATCTTCATTTATTAGACTGTTGTTAATAAAGTAAGAACTTAGCGATGTTTGTATGTGTTTTTCTATGGGTTTAGATATTATTGAGAGAATTGAAATTGGCCTATAATTCGAAGGAGAAGAGTATTCCCTGATTTATGTACTGGAATGATTTTTGCTTGTTTAAACTTGAGAGGAAAACACCTTTTTTCAATACACAAGTTGTATAGATATGTTAGTGTTTCAGCAATGACTGGACTAGATAGTTTTATTATCCGTCCATCCAAATTGTCTAAATCACGTGTCCTTGAATTTGTTTGTAATTTTAGACTATTTAATACATCAAAGATTGTCATTGGCTGGAGATTGAATGGAATTTTAATGTGTTTAGAATTAACATGTTGTTCTAAGTAAACAAGATCATTTTCGCTTGACTTGTCGCATGTTATAACTTTATCAGCTACATTTGAAAAATGGTTGTTTAATTCATCAGCTGATATTTCTTTAATGGATTGTTGGCTCTTTGAAATATGTTTATTACATAATGTATTAATGGCTTTCCAAATTTGGCGAGAGTCAGTTGTGGTAGTTAACAACTGTTGGAAGTAGTTTCGCTTCGATCTGCGTTTTAGAGAATTCACTTTATTTCTTTGTTCTCTAAATTGGTCATTTGTACCATGGGTTTTCAGATAGTTTCGTAGGTTTATCTCGGAATCTATGTCCTTTGTTATCCAAGGAGGTTTCGTTTTTTCTTTAACTCTTTTTCTTATGAAGGGAGCATGTTTGTCATACACTGAGATAAATGTATTTACCCAAAAATCAGCAGCTTCATTGGGATCTCTTATTTGATAAATATTATGTAAAGGTGAATTCATCAAGTCTGAAAGAAAATGTTTCTCACTAAAGTTTTTGAATCTTCTGTAATATATGGTTTTATGCCCAACTTTAGGAATTTTTATACGGTGTTTAAACCAAGTAAAGCAGACAGGATTATGATCACTGCATCCACACGATGGAGTACATACTTCAGTTATGTGTTGTTTTGCATTAGTATATATATGATCAATTAATGTCTCTGAGTTTTCTGTTATACGTGTGGGTTTATCTACTAGTTGGTCTAGGCCAAACATAGTATAGTTGTGATTCCATTTAGGCTTAGGTTTGAGTAAATCTATGTTAAAATCACCAAGGATAACTGTTTCATAGTTTAAAAGTGTAACTTCATCCATTAAAGAATTGAATCGATCAATCCAGTCAGTGGGTTCTGACGGATTTCTGTATATAAATCCTATCAATAGCGGACTACTGTGTTTTAGTTTGATTTCTACCCATATTGATTCAATATCATAGACATCAAAGTTATGTAGCCTTTTACAGCATAATGAAGATGCAAAATATGTTAACAAGCCTGTAGTTTTTGGTTTGTAGGGATCTTGACGAAATATTTGGTATCCTGGAATGTGCATATCTGCATCAGTTATATTTGAGGAAAGACGAGATTCAGCAAAGTGTGTGTGTGTGTGTGTGTGTGTGTGTGTGTGTGTGTGTGTGTGTGTGTGTGTGTGTGTGTGTGTGTGTGTGTGTGTGTGTGTGTGTGTGTGTGTGTTTGTGTGCAAGATTACTGGTAGGTTGGTTACTTGGTTGGTAGGTGGGTGGGTATGTCGGTTGGTCAATTGGTTGGTGAGTTGGTTGATTGGTTGGGTGGCTGGTTATTAAGAATCTGTTCTAGTCAAGTACAATGGGAGACAGTAATACTCAGCAAAACACACACACACATACATACATGTGCGCAAGTACACACACACACACTCACATACGCACACACACATGCATGCATGCATGCACACACACACACATCGCACATACCCACTCCCCCTTCTCTCCCCCCCCCTCCCCTCCCCACCCCTGCCCACACCCCCTCCCCACCCCTGCCAACACCCCTCCCCCTCCCCAAACAAAAACAAAACAAAAAAACTGTTAGCAAAAGTCATAAGGGGGTCAACAACAAGGAAGTTTTCATTCAGGCTGGGTAAGGTTAGATCACCAGACCTCCCAGCTCACTCACTAATGTACTACACTCATACAACACACTCACACGCTGCTGGGCTCCGGGTTTTTTTCTTGTTGTTTTTTTTTTTGGCAAGAAGTATCTAGGAAGTGGTTCTTGGAATTGGCAGACTGACACGCAAGTGCTGCGGATACTGCTCATCCGAGCATGAACCTGATCCCCTCATACTGCTCGACCTTGTTCAGGGTCCCACACACAGCATAGTACTGATCCTTACAGTGTCTTTAGCCTTCCTCTTTTTCCTCCCCCCCCCCCCCCTCCCTTTTCACTGAAAGTTTTCCACTCCGTTAAAGTGCAGCACTTGATCCTTAAAGTGTCTTTATTCTTCCTCTTTCTTTTCTTATTTTTCTTTTTTTGTTCTTTTTCACTGTGGTAAATAAAGCACAGGCTAAAAGTTTTCCACTCCTTAAATCAAAGCACAGCACTTGGTCCTTAAAGTGCCTTTATTCTTCTTCTTTTTTCTTTTTTTGTTCTTTTTCACTGTGGTAAATAAGCACAGGCTAAAAGTTTTCCACTCCTTAAATCAAAGCACAGCACTTGGTCCTTAAAGTGCCTTTCTTCTTCTTCTTTTTTCTTTTTTTGTTCTTTTTCACTGTGGTAAATAAAGCACAGGCTAAAAGTTTTCCACTCCTTAAATCAAAGCACAGCACTTGGTCCTTAAAGTGCCTTTATTCTTCTCTTTTTTCTTTTTTTGTTCTTTTTCACTGTGGTAAATAAAGCACAGGCTGAAAGTTTTCCGTTCCTTAAATCAAAGCGCACGTGCAGGCACTCTTTAGCTATATATGGTCAATGTGGATCATGAAAAGGACATGTGGACACAATTCTCAACAGCTAGCTGGCACAACTTCAGCCGAAAGCTGTGTCAGTTATTGATGTGAGCTAAGAGCCAAATGTTATATCTCAAATGTTACACCGTTATCCCCAGAGTCAGAATGTGGCTACCTAAATGGGGTTTTGGGGGAAAAAAGGTCGCATATGCAAAAATCTCACCATTGGTGAACCTTGGAACTCTAGCTGAGGAACAGTAGGGAGGGGGTGGGGGGAGGTTTGGGGGGTGGGTTGGACGGGAGGTTGGGGGGGGGGGGGGGTTACCACTCAACTATAGCATCTGTCATATGTTTCATTTCCACCTTTACTCACCTACCCACCCACCCACCCACAAACGAAAGAAAATTTTTTTTGAAAGAGTGCTTTGTACATTCTGCTCTAAAAGCTCCAAGTTTCTTGGAAGTTTGTCACGAAAATACAAGTCTTCTCCTGCACCTTTAATTACTGAGTGAGCAGGAGGGGGGAGGGAGAGTTGTAAGTATGTGGGTGTCTTCTACATTTCAACTGCTACTCAAATGACACCGAAAATATTCAGCGTAATTTAGAAGGAAGTTTCTGTTTCAGCAGTGAGTCTGCTGTGGAAATCTCGATCAGTTAGTTCAAGGTTGTAAGTGTGCGTATGTGGCGATTATTGACGTTCATTTCTGTCAAAATGGATGTGAGGACATTAACATCAAGTTTGTATTAATTACTCTAGGTTGAAGAAATGTGAGATCAGTGTTTACTGTTAGCAGAAACAGACCTTCTCTGGTGAATGTCATCATGGGTTTTTTTGTAATTATTGTCTATCAACATTTTAAAATTGTATTTGTTTCTAAAAAAAAAATCTTTGAGTATAGTTAAAATACACAGATTACAGAGATAAAACCGGTTTTGAGTCCCCTTAAAAAGTAATTTCAAATCCCTGAGAGAGTAAAGTCAAGTCCCTGAGAAAGTCAAGTCCCTGAGAAAGTCAAGTCCCTGAGACAGTCAAGTCCCTGAGAAAGTCAAGTCCCTGAGACAGTCAAGTCCCTGAGACAGTCAAGTCCCTGAGACAGTCAAGTCCCTGAGAAAGTCAAGTCCCCGAGGGTCAAGTTCAAGCCCCCAAGAGTTAAATCAAGTCCCTGAGAAAGCCAAGTTCCCTGAGAGCAGAGTCAAATCCAAGTCCCTGAGAAAGTCAAGTCCTGAGAAAGTCAAGTCCAAGTCCCTAAGAATTTTGAGTCCTTGTACCTGAGAAAGTCAAGTGCCTGAGAAATTTGCACCGGGCCCTGAGAAAGTCAGGTTCAAGTCTCTGAGAAAGTTGCGTACAACGAGGTGTGTTTGAGAAAAAGGTCTGTTTGTGAAAGGTGTGTTTGAGAAAAAGGTCTGTTTGTGAAAGGTGTGTTTGAGAAAAAGGTCTGTTTGTGAAAGGTGTGTTTGAGAAAAAGGTTGTTTGTGGTGTGTTTGAAAAAAGGGCTGTTGAGTTTGACAAAAAGGTCTGTTTGTGAAAGGTGTGTTTGACAAAAGGTCTGTTTGTGAAGGTGTGTTTGAACCCCTGAAAACAGTCAAATCAAAATCCCCGAGTTGAACGTCAAATTTTAAAGTCCAAGAAAAGTTCACACTGGAAAATCCCCGTTCCAGTTCAGCAAATCCCTGCAAAGAAAAGCCAGGCAGGGCAGCTGTGCTGACACAGACAGATCTGCCCACCACACAACTGAGGATGATGGAAGTGGCTGGGTGACAGAGACAGGATTGTGAAGACGTTGCTCACTCC
Source organism: Stramonita haemastoma (assembly GCA_030674155.1). NCBI lineage: Eukaryota > Metazoa > Mollusca > Gastropoda > Neogastropoda > Muricidae > Stramonita > Stramonita haemastoma. The sequence goes on from CM060316.1 coordinate 114,789,830, forward strand.
TGACTGGGGTGTGTGATCTGTCTTTTTCTGGTGGACTGTGCTGGCCAGCTTTGAAACCTTCCTCTCTGCTATTGATGCTGTGCTAGCATGATGAGCTGTGCCTCCTTCTCTTGGGCTCTGCCCACCTCGGGGAGTGAGTATTTGTTCCATCTGTGTGTGTGTGTCTGCTGTTGATGCTGTGCTAGCATGATGAGCTGTGCCTCCTTCTCTTGGGCTCTGCCCACCTCGGGGAGTGAGTATTTGTTCCATCTGTGTGTGTGTGTCTGCTGTTGATGCTGTGCTAGCATGATGAGCTGTGCCTCCTTCTCTTGGCTCTGCCCACCTCGGGGAGTGAGTATTTGTTCCATCTGTGTGTGTGTGTCTGCTGTTGATGCTGTGCTAGCATGATGAGTTGTGCCTCCTTCTCTTGGGCTCTGCCCACCTCGGGGAGTGAGTATTTGTTCTATCTGTGTGTGTGCGCGCATGCGTACCTGTCTGTCTGTCCCCCCCCCTCTCTCTCTCTCTCTCTCCTCTCTCTCTCTCTCTCTCTCTCTCTCTCTCTCTCTCTCTCTCTCACCACACACACACACATACACACACACACAAACACACACACACACACACACACACAAAACCACCCACCCACAAGCAAGCACACACACACAAACACACACACACACACACACACACACACACACACACACACACACACACACACACACACACACACCACACATACACGCACACACTTACTTTTAACTGTTCCATTTCTGCCCGGGGAATACGTTTCTCAAAATCTTCATAATGTCTGAAAAAAGAACACAGGCATATAATTTTAATTATGTAGAAACACATTACACCATGTAATTTGTCATTCGTGCAAGCTATCAATGTTAATGTGTTCTCAAGTCAAAACCAGTAAACCACAGCTTTTTTCTGAAAAATTCTGCCAGGAACAACTCTCTTGTTGCCATGGGTTCTTTTATGTGCACTAAATAATGTTATGTAACACAAGGGACCTCGGTTTATCATCTCATCCGAAAGCCTAGCACCCAGACCACTATTCATGGTCTAATGGATGGGAGAAAAGTTTTTGGCCTAAACAGGGATAAAACCACCCTTCGTGTGAGAGAGAGACAGAGACAGTACCTGCATGCTTATGTGTATGAGTCAGAGAGTGCCTGTGTGTTTGTGTGTGCTTCCATTTCCAATCAGAGTGGTTTTCCATTACATGTACAGAATTCAATACCCTCTTCCTTCTTCAGGCAGCAGAAAAGAAAACAAAAACCCACCCTGGATTATCAGAACCCTGCTCAGTTTTCTGCTCTGCTCAGTTGTGATTACGGGGGCATTCAGAGCTACCCATGCAGTGTATCCTCCTGGCTCGCTGTCATCATTGCTGGCCCATTGTTCTCTGGATCCTCAAACCTCTCAACAAGACTCTAGCTAGCTAGGTCACTCAACACTGGTCTGGTGCAAACTGTTCTCTTTTTTCTTCCTTGTTAAAGGGGTGGGGGGGGGTCTTGCTTTGTGGGGGAGGGAGGTTTGTTTGCAGTTTTTTGCTTTTTTTTCTTGTTGTTTGTTTGTTGTTGTTGTTGTTGTTTGTTTGTTTGTTCTTGTTCTTTTTTGGAGGTTGTGGGTTGTTTTTTGTTGTTGTTGTTGTTTTTTTTTGTTTTTTTTTTTTGGGGGGGGGTGTCTCTCAGGCCCAACACAAACTTTCTTCATGTCATCAAAACTTGCTCTGACTCAGAAGAGTAGGCAATTGTGTGCCAGTAAGAAGAGATGACAAGTTTCTATTGAATCATGCATATTGCTGGTGTGTTTCGGCAACATGCCCGAAGTCAGAGTGTGGCTACCTTTAATGATGGGCAAAAATGGTTGTAACATACGCAAAAGTCTCACCATTCATGAACCTCACAGGTCTAACAACAAAACTCGATGAAAACTCTGAAATGGGATGAGAATTTTTCAGAAATGGCAAGCTAAAACTGCATAAAACTCTGACCCCTTGGATAATGTATCAGTCAATCCATGTTTTTATATTTAATGGACACAGTTCTCAAAATGAAAACAGTCCCGCTTGAAATGACTGATACATGTATGCATCAGCTAGGAAAGCACACAGGTAGAGATTATGCACAGACTTTCACAAAACTATGCGATACTGTAGTGAGAGACGTGTGACATTGACCTGTGTGTGTGTGTGTGTGTGTGTGTGTGTGTGTGTGTGTGTGTGTGTGTGTGTGTGTGTGTGTGTGTGTGTGTGTCTCTCTCTCTCTCTCTCTCCACACACACAGACACACACACACACACACACACACACACACACACACACACACACACACACACACACACACACACACACATAAACACACACACACACATATAATCACACTCACACACACACACATAAACACACACACACACACACACACACAACACACACACACACACACACACACACACACACATAAAATCACACTCACACACACACACATAAACACACACACACACACACACACACACACACACATAAATCATGTTAGCTAATTAATGTTGGTGAAATGATTGATGTTGTTTTATTTGTTTGTTTGCTTTTTCCCCTTTTCTTTCTTTTATTGGCTTTATTGTTTGCTAGGGATTTTCTGCTTTGTTTTTTCTTGGTTTTTTGTTTTGTTTAGTTTTGATTTGATTTTTGTTGTTGTTTTGATCTTTTTTCTTTTCTTTAGATAGATGGCTTGATGGAAAAAAGCAAATCGATGCTTACTCAATGTACCATCTGGAAATAAAAATTTGATTGATTGATTGATAAACACAAACAAACACACACACACAAAAATTCCTATACAAAATATTTACTCTTTCACATGCCTGTGCTTTTAAGACAATTTGACTGTACAGGGAATCAATGCACAAACATTGCCACAGCTGGCTCAACACCTAATCGAAAGTGGTGGTTGCGGTAAATGCTTCAGAAACATGTGGAGAGACCTACAGCCTATGCAATGAAGTTTTCTCTTCACCAATAATACTGAGGATTCCTGCATTGATCTGTCCAAATACAGGCATGAAGGGTAGAGACTGGGAGGAGGAGGGGGAGAACAGATTTTTTTTCTCGTCATTGCTAGAGCTCCTAGGTTCACCAGCAGCGAGATTTTGCGCACGCACGCACACACACACTCACACACACACACACACACACTGTATATAATATATATATATATATATATATATATATATATATATATATATATATATATATATATATATATATATATATATATATTATATATGTGAC
>CM060316.1:114795606-114813106 GCA_030674155.1 Stramonita haemastoma
TACCAAAGCTCAACTTTTATGAGCCCAGACCTAAATTCCCTAACTACCCCTAACCCTCCTAAACTTCGCATATAAACCTTCCAAACTTGATAAACAAATCACAGCACTGACAAGTCCACTTCATCTTTGCTAAGCAAGGACAAAGATTTACTGCTCCTTTCTGTCTCTTTTTGCTGACCTACCACAGACAAATCCTTGGAAAATCACCATCGATTATTAAAAAAAAATTTTTTTTTTAAGTGGATAAGTTCAAGGACGAAACACAAATTCTTGCTGACTTGTGATAAAAGAGAATGTGCCTCTGTCATTATCAGACAGGCAGAGTTTCAGGTCTTTAGAGTATTAGACAGGGACAGGATACCTCAGTGGTCAGAGTGCTCGCTTTCCCCACGCCAAGGTTAAGCAGCATCAAGTGTGGTTACCTAGTGGATGGGTGACTGTTTGAGCGCTTTGGTTTCAGTACACTGTACAGTCTCCCAGTTCATCCAGCTGTTAATGGGTAGCTGTCCTATTTAGGGTCAGGGAAGGTAAAGCAGCGAGGGAGAGGAGATGGGTGCCAAAGCTGGCCCCTAGAGAAGCTGAGGTCTCTCACACCTCACTTCCCTATGACCACATAGGTTATGGGGCACCTTTACCTTTAGAGTATCATTACATCCAGAATATTCTATGCTTTACAATGTCTGATAAGGCAACAGGTGGTGGGGGCCAAAAAAAAGGGGGTGTCAATATGACTTTCCTCCTCTAAAGTCAGAGATGGCTGCTATATGGCCAGGTACTTGAAAACAGTCATACACGACAAACTTCTCATTCCGTGTACAATTTCAATCTCACAAGTGATTCCCAGGTGGGATGAGTGAGTCAGAGTGCACATTCTGGGTGACCCCCAGAGTGTTAAGCTGGGGAATGCACAACAACAACTCTCCTAAAATCCACCTGGAAAGGGGTTGAAGATGAGGATCAGATCCCTCTACAACTTCACACTAGATGGGTCCAGACAAGGGTCTCCTTAAATCTACATAACAGTGTATCAAGATGATGGCAAAGATTCACCAAATCTAGCTAAGGGGCTTGAATAAGGGTAAAGGCTCTTCTCAAATTTCACTACTGAAGGGGTAAAGTTGTGGTTATGGCTCTCATCAAACTTACCCAGATGGGTATAAAATGAGGGTTTAAGATTCTCATCAAAGTCATATTGAAGGGGGTCAAGTTGAGAGTTCAGACTCTACGCTAATCCATCTTGAAAAACCTCAGATGAGGGTAATAGTTCTCCTCTAATCGATCTAGGAAAAGGGTCGTGATAAGGGTAAGGGTAACTGCTCTTCTCTAAACCACCAGGAGAAGGGTCAGGATGAGGGTAAGGCTCTCCTCTAATTCACCCAGGAGGAGGGTCAGGATAGGGTCAAGGCTCTCCTCTAATTCCTCTACAAGTTGGTCAAGATGAAGGTACCAGTTCTTCTCTAATCCACCTAGGAGAGAGGTCCAGATGAAGGTAAAAGCTCTTCAACTAATCCACTTAAGAAAGAGTCAAGATGAGGATAACAGCTCCCCATAATCCAGTTAGGAGAGGGTCAAGATTCACCTCAAATCCACCTTTGACAGAGTCAAGGTGAATGTAAAGACTCAAAGTCACTACCCAAATACCATTATGATGAAGACAACAAAAACTATCAGCCGCCATGGTGCAGTGGTTAGCGCCTTGCGTTACAGACTGGAAGGTCGCGGGTGAGTTTGTGTCAAAGCCTTTGGGGGTGCAGGTTCACAGGGGACAGTTGTTGGAGGGATGTTATGGCCATCGCCACCTAGGGTGGGTGACTTAGTCTGGTTTCACGACTGACCTAATACTTTCATGAGTAGGGGACTTAGTAGGTGGTGTTCTGCGTATGTTATCTCAGGGCACAAACACCACCAAAGTAATCCAGTAGCAGTGCAGGGCCCCTCTGGCTGGTGGCCCTATGGTTGCCTGACATTGATGGAAACCTGAGCCTAAGGATGCAATATAATGAATCTGGGTATGGCTGTGGTTGGGAGATTAAAATGAACGGCGTAGGAACAGCAGGACAAGAAAGTCACAGAAGATGAGACAGTATGAAAAAAAGGATGAACAAAAACTGGTATTCTGCTTCTCATAATTTCTTGCCGCTCATAATTTCTCATTCTGAGACACTAAAATATTCTCTTGAGTCTTGCAAAAATGGAGGTCTCTTTGTCTTTCCTGCTTTGTTTTGCCTACTCTAGATATAATATATGACTGCATGAGTCACTTTAACTTTTCAATTATTGTTTTCATACTTATTGGTTACCAGTAAGACTCTCATAAGCATTGTTTATTGTGTTGTGCTATGTTGTGTTGTGTTGGCTGTGCTGTGCTATGCTGTGTGGTGTAAAGCACTGTGTTATATAACTATTTTTCACCATACAACACAATATAGTACTGAATGGAACTGCTCTAAATGGAACTGTTTTATATAACACTATACAAATACAACTCTACACTACACTACACCACACACCACATCACACCACATACCATTACACACACACCTCACCACACCACACCAAACCAACCAACCACACACACACACCACCACACCACACCACACTACACTACACCACACCACAACACACACACACACACCACACCACACCACAACACACACCACACACACACACACCACACACCACACCACACACACTACACTACACTACACCACACCACAACACACACACACCACACCACACACACTACACTACACCACACCACACACACCACACACAACACACACCAAAACAAACCACACAACACACCACCACACCACACCATACTACACTACACCACACCACAACACACACCACACCACAACACACACACACACCACAACCACAACACACACCACAACACACTACAACACACCACAACACACACCACACACTACAACACAACACCACACAACACCACACAAACCACACAACACACCACCACACCACACCACACTACACCACACCATACCACAACACACACCACAACACACACCACACACTACATCACACCACACCACACCACCACACCACACAACACACCATACCACAACACAAAAGAAAAAAACAGTATAAAGTCAGCATGATTTCTGAACTTACCTTCAATGCTTGTGATTCCTTCTGACACCAACTTCTGAGCATTAGCTGGCCTGTAAAAAAACAAACACATAAACTTGCACTGGGATGCACAAAACACACACTAGTGTGTGTGTATATATGTGCATGAGTGCATGCATGTGCAGCAAGTATATGTGTCATTGTGTGTGTTTTGTATTATCTTTCCATATTATTAAAATGTGTGTGTGTGTGTGTGTGTGTGTGTGTGTGTGTGTGTGTGTGTGTGTGTGTGTGTGTGTGTGTGTGTGTGTGTGTGTGTGTGTGTGTGTGTGTGTGTGTGTGTGTATGTGTGTGTGTTTGTGCCTGTCTGAGTGTAAGAGTATTACAAACAATATTCTCTCTCTCTCTCTCTCTCTCTCTCTCTCTCTCTCTCTCTCTCTCTCTCTCTCTCTCTCTCTCTCTCTCTGTACAAGGGTTCATATTTAACACCAGCCAAAAACATCAGTTATATGTGCCACTTAGGTAACAAATGAAGCAGGATGAAATACAGAGTAGTAGAAGAGAGTGGTAGTCAAGAGATAAAGAAGAAAAAGGCACAGAAACAGATTAGGACATAGAAGATTACAATTAAAGGTACATGGACAGGACTCTCACAATGTACATGTTAAATTGGTACATGATGCATGCATGGACACATGTTTTTAAATGCACACACACACACACACCACACACACACACACACACACACACACACACACCACACACACACACACACACACACACACACACAAAAACACACACAAACACACAGAGCAAAACTTCACTTACCCAATGCCAGTTACTTTGGTCAGTTCAGTGATGGCCACACTCGTATCATCAGCACGAATCTGCCATTAAAAACCATTAATATTGATTTACCTCACTGCTGCAATGTCTCCTCTAACTACTACCTACTACTTGCTTTAAAAGGATGTCAGTGCTGATATGGGACTGCATTTGACTCTGGTGTTTGAAAACTATGTTATTGAGCTTGAAAAATCCTATTAAGAACGCAAAATGACCTGTATACTGCCGACCCTAATATGGTCATGTGACCAGTGATCGATATGACATCTGAAGATATCACATATTTTCCTGTGTGTGGGGTTGGTTTTTTTTTACTTTCATTTTGTAAACCTTATCAGATTTCTCTCTTTAAAACCACACACACACACACACACACACACACACACACACACACACACACACACACACACACACACACACAAGCATGCATGCAAGCATGCACGCACATACACACACACTATTAACAGTGAATTGGGGGGGGGGGAATGTTATATGTTTAAAAATCAATATTGTACAACTAAACTTAACAGCTGTATTAAGGCTTCTTTGCAGGTGTTTTTTTTCTGTACTTCATGAATGAAAACTACTGGATATGTTATTGACTTTAAAGAACTGCACATATGAATGCCTTAAGCTCAAACTTTGTCTTTTATCATCTGAAATAAACTCGTTAACATAAAGGCAAAAAGAGTATTCAATTATGGGCAGTAGTACAATTAAGAATAAATCATAGAGAAAATACTTGGTTACATAGGTGATTGATGATGTGCCCAACTCAACTTACTCTATGATAGATTTTTTTTTTTTTAATTTAAAAATCTTGCCTACCTTCTCCAGTTTTTCCAACTTTCCAGTCTTGATGAATTCATCAATCTTTTTGGCAATCTTGTCACCCACTCCTTCCTGTAAGGACAGACAGTACATTGTATAGGGGTTTTGTTTGTTTGTTCGTGTACATTGCATGCCTCTGTGTGTGTGTGTGTGTGTGTGTGTGTGTGTGTGTGTGTGTGTGTGTGTGTGTGTGGTGTGTGTGTGTGTGTGTGTGTGTGTGTCTGTGTGTCTTGTGTCTGTGTGGTCTGTGTCTGTGTGTGTCTGTGTCGTGTGTCATGCTGTGTGTGTGTGTGCACGTGTGCATGCTTCCACGCTTGTGGCGTGCATGATGGCTTTCTCCTTAACTCCAATGCCTTGATGGGGCCATGGGATCTTCCATGTCTAAAAAAAACTGTCTTGCTTTGTGACCAAGGTTTCTCTGTTATAAAGTAGGAGCCTTGACATTCTAATAAAGCTTTGTGTGATGCTTGTTGACATACAAGAAAATTAATTACAATATAATTATCATTCAATAACAAAGAGTTACAAAAAAAATCATACCAGAATAGATTAAAATAGGAACTGGTGATGTAAGCCTTGAAAGTTAAAAGAACAGAATAAAACAGAATATTAAAAACTATAATTATGCAACAAAACCTTTTTCATAGCATCTAAGACATGACCAGGCTTTGTTATATGATTGATAAATGGAGGAAGTCAGTCAAAACTTTTTAATGCAGAGCCCCAATCAACCCAATGGCTCCCAATGGAGTAAAAAGAGTAGGAGAAGTAGATGAAAACCTCTCTAAACCATCTGAAAAACCTTAGACCATACATCAAATGATGAAAATACTCAACTGTACATACCAGTTTCTAGACCATACATCATTATGAAAATGTTCAACTGTACATACCAGTTTCTAGACCATACATCATTATGAAAATGCTCAGTTGTACATACCAGTTTCTAGACCATATATCACTATGAAAACGCTCAGTTGCACATACTTATTTCTAACCATACACACTAGAAAATGCTCAGTTGACACACCAATTTAGACAACTTATATGAAAATCGCTCAGTTGCACAATTTCTTGACCATACATCATATGAAATCGCTCAGTTGCACATTTCTGACCATACTCATTATGAAATCGCTCAGTTGCACAATTTCTTGACCATACATCATTATGAAATCGCTCAGTTGCACAATTTCTTGACCATACATCATTATGAAATCGCTCAGTTGCACAATTTCTTGACCATACATCATTATGAAATCGCTCAGTTGCACAATTTCTTGACCATACATCATTATGAAATCGCTCAGTTGCACAATTTCTTGACCATACATCATTATGAAATCGCTCAGTTGCACAATTTCTTGACCATACATCATTATGAAATCGCTCAGTTGCACAATTTCTTGACCATACATCATTATGAAATCGCTCAGTTGCACATACCAGTTTCTTGGCTTCACCTCCACTAGAGATCCTGGTTGGATGCTTAGCAACCACCCCTGCAGCTTTGCGGTAAGCGTTGTACTTGTGCATCGCTCTGTTCACGTTCTTCTCATAGTTGGCTAGTTCTGAAATCAGAATGGCATCAATGTACTCTGTTGTCATCATTCTGCTCCTTTTTTTTCCCCTACTGAGTGAATAGTTTAATGTACAAATACAATACTGAAAGAAGTGCGAACTTGCATGCACCTTTAAAAGTAATAAATGTATTTTTAATTATACTCTTTCAATGCCATCCATAAAAAGAAAAGAAAAAGTTGGACAAACAATTTTTCATCTGAAAGTATCCTTTTAGTATGGAAGTTGATATATGAATAGATAGCACTTTTTTTTTTTTAATCGCATTGCAATATTTATGAGAAACAAAAAATCAGTATGCATGCTCTCTGAAGTTGTTTTTTGAATTAGTGTCTACTTGATATTATATATAATTATATACATGATACAACTTTCATTTGGAGTGCTGTACTGAGTATAGTGAACAATGTGTGTGGTGTGTGTGTGTGTGTGTGTGTGTGTGTGTGTGTGTGTGTGTGTGTGTGTGTGTGTGTGTGTGTGTGTGTGCTGTGCGTGCGTGCGTGCGTGCGTGTGTGATTGTGTGTGTGTGTGTGTATGTGTGTGTGTGTGTGTGTGTTGTGTGGTGTGCGTGTGTGTGTTGTGTGCGCACACACATACACACACACGTGCGCAACAGAAAAAACGTTTATTACAGAAAAGAAATTCATCTGACAGGAAGGATAAAAAAGGGAGATAAATTTCAAAAAACTATACAATATTGGGAGGGAAGGTAACCGTACATAATTTCATTGAAGAATATGCCCTATGTAATACTGTGTAATAATTGTACTACGCTGCTGATTGATACGATTTTTTAAAGATAAAAATCTGAACATAAACAGGATTAAATCACAATAGCTTTAAAAACAAAAAGTACCAAGCTTTACTTTCTGCTTTCTTCAGTCTTGTTCAAGATTTAGATCAGCTTGTCATGTCTTCAGGTCAGCTACCCAAAATCAGGTGTATGTGTGCTTGGGTGTGTGTGTGTTTCATTTTATTCATTCTTTTAATCGAGGATAATGGTGTGTGTGTGTGTGTGTGTGTGTGTGTGTGTGTGTGTGTGTGTGTGTGTGTGTGTGTGTGTGTGTGAGTGCATACATGTGTGTTTGCACGTGTGTTTGTGACTGTGTATGTGCTTGTGTGCACGCACATGCGTGTGTACATGCATGCATGACTGTGTGTATATTTGTATTTGTATACCACTTTGTCACTGCAGATTTCTATGCATGAAATTCAGCCTGCTCTCCCCAGGTAAAATGTGTTGCCACAAGAGCTGCTCCACCCTTACTGCTGTCTTCATGTGTATGTTTGTTTCCCTAACAGAGTGGGGGTTTTTACTACATAATTTTCTTGGGGGCAACTGTTGATGCCATGGGTTCGTGTGTGTGTGTGTGTGTGTGTGTGTGTGTGTGTGTGTGTGAGTGTGTGTGTGTGTGTGTGTGTGTGTGTGTTACTCATTTAAAAGTTTGTGTGTGCCTGTGTGTGTGTGTGTGTGTGTGTGTGTGTGTGTGTGTGTGTGTGTGTGTGTGTGCCTCTGTGTGTGTGTGTGCCTGTGTGTGTGTGTGTGTGTGCAAATGGGTGTGGGTGTGCTTATTCTTATACTTTTGACATCGCTTTACACACAATTTAATTTGCTATCTCTCTGAATTCTAAACAGGATCTGGATCATGCCCTTATGACGATCATCATGTCATGATCGTGAAAGTGATGTACGGCCATCGGGTATTATGAAGTAGAAATTACTTTAAAGCATTCCTGCTACACATACGTATGTCAAACTGCATATCAAAGCGTTAATTTGCGACTGGTTATTTACCCATTAAAAAGTCGCTGAACTCAGCATTTGGATTTGAAGAAGAATCGGGGCCCTTTCGCTTGCTCATGATGCCTTTTCGCAGTGTTCGAACAAGACAAACAGCAACAATGTGCGTCTGCTATTCCAATCCCATCAAGCAACGCCAACGTCAGATCCGGGTTTCGGTAAGCCACCGGTATGTTCCTTCATATTAAAGATATTTTTAAACAACATACGCCTCCTGTTTTCGTTGAGAAAAGCCTACTGTGGCACAGGTAGCCTAACTGTAATCAATCACGACTAGGGGGCTCGCGGGCCAACCCCAGCGGCCGACGCGGTCTTGCGTCACCGTTGATTCTCCCTCCCCACTTCCGCGCTAGGCCTAGGCTACCCTAAAAAAAATCCGGCGTCGTCTGCAATAATATAAAAAGAGTGGGGCCGAACGTGGCAGGCCACTTTAGTTGTTCGCGCTGGGAATCTTAAAGTTTTTCGGTCTCTAGTCCTTTGTCGCGTGTTCCTACATTTCTGTCACCATCATGTGCGGTAAGTGCACGTTCTCGTCTTCTAAGTTTTTCATCGTAGTTGTCAGAAATGAATGGATTTAGTTTGTTCTTATTTCCCCCATGGCAAGAATATTACTACATAGGCACCTGAAATTGCGTGAAAAGCAGACTGCGACTTAGCCTATAGGCCTAGCCTAGGTTTACCGAGATACACTACAGAAGGGAAGGGAAGGAGTATAGAGGGGGTGATCGAAGAAGAATACTTCATAGCCTAGAGTCTTTACTGGAAACTCGAGTGAACTAAAACGTTTTGAAACGCGTTTATTTATTTTTATTTTTATTTTTGTTACTCTACCAAAACTAATATTAAAGATTGTCAGGTTTAACAAACTGAAGCATGTTTTCCTAGTTGAGATACTTTTTTTTCACAGTTGTGTTAACTCTCTCTCTCTCTCTCTCTCTCTCTCTCTCTCTCTCTCTCTCTCTCTCTCTCTCTCTCTTCTCTCTCTGGGATGGAGGGGGGGGGCGGACGGTTGGGATCTTTTCTGAGGGCTGGATGTTAAAAAAGCAATTGTTGCTTATTCTATCACCCTCTTTGAATAAAAAAGTTTTCAAAGTTTTCTCTCTCTCCGGAAGAGAAAAAGTGTATGAATGCTTATTCTGTAACCCTTGGAAAATAAAGATCATTCATTCATTCATTCAGTCATTCATTCAGTCATTCATTCATTTCTCTCTCTCTCTCTCTCTCTCTCTCTCTCTCTCCTCTCTCTCTCATCTCTCTCCTCTCCTCTCTCTCTCTCTCTCTCTCTCTCTCTCTCTCTCTCTCTCTCTCTCTCTCTCTAAGTCCTTCAGATGAGACTTTAAAACCGAGGCCCCGTGTGCGAACGCACGCAGAACATCTTGCGCACAAGATAAATTCTGTTCCGCTTTTCGTAAGAGTAGGCCATCGTGTGCCGGTAGGAACAGATGACATTTACAAAACTGCATGCACACGGGGACTGGATGTAAAACGAAAAGCACAAGAGTGCTGATTCCATGGTAATCGGAAACAAAATCACAGAAAAAAGTCACAGAAAAAAAAGTCACAATGGTGGCTGTGTGATGTACTCTCTTCTACAAGAAGAAGTGTGTGTGTGTGTGTGTGTGTGTGTGTGTGTGTGTGTGTGTGTGTGTGTGTGTGTGTGTGTGTGTGTGTGTGTGTGTGTGTGTGTGTGAGAGAGAGAGAGAGAGAGAGAGAGAGAGAGAGAGAGAGAGAGAGAGAGAGAGAGAGAGAGGGAGAGATTTGATTTATTCTTTTATATCGAGGATAATGGAATAAGCACTCTTGTGCTTTTCTACATTCAGTCACCGTGTGTATGCAGTTATGTAAATGTCATCTGTTCCCACCGGCACACGATGGCCTACTCTTACGAAAAGCGGAACAGGATTGAACATGTGCGCAAGATGTTCTGCGTGCGTTCGCACACGGGGCCTCGGTTTAAATTAAAGTCTAATCCGAAGGACTTTTGGGGAGAGTGGAGTCAGCACTGATGTTAACTCCAGGAGAAAAATCTCCTCGACCGGAATCGAACCCGGGTCGTCAAATTGCCAGCGCAATGTTCTGACCACTAGGCTATCCGTCCAGAGAGAGAGAAGAAGAGAGAGAGAGAGAGAGAGAGAGAGAGAGAGAGAGAGAGAGAGAGAGAGAGAGAGCTAATCTTAATTGATGCACCTGAGTGGGTTCTGCATATAGCTAGAGGAGCTAGACTGGTATAGTTGCAGTTTTCAAAATCTTTTACTATCTTGAATCTATGACATTGGCTTTTATCCTGCTCAGATGAAATAAATAGTTGTTGGTTTGAACTGAATTTTACTTGGCCTTGTTTGGCCTGATTGTGACTTTTTTTCCTGTGACTTTTTTCCCTACTCAATTTTGTGACTTTTTTTCTGTGACTTTTTTCTGTGACTTTTTTTCCTACAACTGATTCCATTATCCTCGATATAAAAGAATAAATCAAATCTCTCTCTCTCTCTCTCTCTCTCTCTCTCTCTCTCTCTCTCTCTCTCTCTCTCTCTCTCTCTCTCTCTTCTCTCTCTCTCTCTCTCTCTCTCTCTGTCAATACTTTAGAAATTACTGAATGCATGACAGTTTTATTTCGTCAACCTTTTTTTTTTTATCTGAAGTGCAGGGCTTTAGTTGTAGATCGTTATATTTTTCAGTGATAAATGAACCATAAATGGAGGGGGGGGGGGGGGGGGGGGGGGGGGGGGGGGGGGGGGCAAGGGACTGGGACAGAGAAGAAGATGACGACGATGATGATGATGATGATGATGATGATGATGATGACAAGGATGGTGGTGGTGATGATGATGATGATGGCGATGATGATGATGATGACGATGGTGATGCTGATGATCGGGTTTTCAAAGCAAGTAGTCTAAACTCTTGCATACATTTTTTATCCTAATCTGGTCCTTGCACTGAAGATGGGCTGAGATTCATGGTGATAAAAGTACCGCTGCAACACACACACACACACACACACACACACACACACACACACGCACGCACGCACGCACACACGCACACACGCACGCACGCACGCACCACACACACACAACAACACACACACACACACACACACACACACACACACACACACACACACACACACACACACACACACACACACACACACAGAGAGAAAGAGAGAGAGAGAGAGAGAGTGAGAGAGAGAGAGGAGTCGATTACACTGTAGCCTACTACTCAGTAGGCTTACCTCGTCCAGAAATATGAGCCTGCTGCTTTACAGTTGTACAGCCGTTTCGTTTTTCTTCCTTCTCGGCTTTTCCGCCATTGTCCTGAAGAAGGAGTAAAACTTACCCCCACCGCCCCCTCCCCAACCCACACCCCAACATCATAACTCCCACTCCCTCATCCTGTAATCCCAGTATCCAGCTTTTGTTCAACCTGTGTCACTATGTCACCACGAGGTCTTGCTGCTTGGTCTTCAGTCTTCAGTCTAGATCCCTTTTATCTCCACAACCAGACACCAGCTTAAAAAAAACACCTACTTCAGGTCTGCATATTTTGCTCAAATCATACCTTTCTGCTAAAACAAGATAGGGACGTTTTCTGGCGACTATATGTCACAGTAACCGTAAAAAAAAATTTTGTAAAGAAGAAAGAAAGAAAGAAAAGAAACAAAAAAGAGGGGATGCCATTAGATTTAAAAACATTAGTGATCTGTGATTTTTTGCAATAAATGCATTATTTTGTATCAACGCGTGTGAATCGGTCCAACATTTCAGTTTGATCGGTGCAGAAACATTGTGACAAGTATGACCAATGTATGGCTGTAGCTTAAACCATTATACTGTCCAGTATAGTGTGTAAATGGTAATAAAACCTATGACCTACTATGTGTGTAAATCAGCAAGGATGAAAGCAAAACAAAACAGCCCATCGGAATGGTCTGGGGCAGTTATCTTGACCGGAATATGTGCATCCACTGAACAAGTCTGTCTTAGTTAATAGCCTCCATACTTCTGAATTTTTGTTGTTTTCTCTCCTCACATTGGCGCGTGCGTGCGCTCGTGTGCACTCAAACACACACACACACACACACACACACACACACACACACACACACACACACACACACACACACACACACACATTCGGCAGTCGCCCGTGCACTCTAAGGAACACCAGTAGCATTCAGAAGAATGCAGTGCCTGCGGCATTAAGGTATTGTAATAATGACATCATATCATAATTCTGCTGAAAAGAAAGTGACAGCACGCCTTGATTGAAAGAGACGACCGCTGTGTCCTAAAATGGGCATCATCCTCAAGTGGACAGGCCCAGGGGAGATAAGAACTTCTCCCTGGGCCTGAAAACTTCCTAATGAAAAGAAAAATTCTCCTTTCCTTCACAAAAAATGCACAGACTGCAAATGGCAAGATAAACTATTCCTGATATGACGAGTTCTATTGTCTATCAGTAAGCCTATTGTCTTTGTGAGTGTGCCCGTGGATAAAACAACAGATTTCCCCAAGAAAAGTTAGGGAGTACTTGTTTTACGTTTGCTATCTGGACTGAGTTTTTATCTATGTAATATCTTTTTAATGCCGTCATTATGGGTGGTGTTTTTATGTGTGTTGATAGAAAACGATGTGCCAAGAAGTTTGAAAGTGATTTCAAGCTACCTTTTGTCCTTGTTCGTGCGGTTGAACGTCTTAATATTACTCCATTGAGTGACAAGGAAGCCATTGAACAACACTACAGAGGACACGTGAAAGCGGTCAAAGAGTTAATGTTAGGGCTTTGCATGAAGGACAAAGAAACATTGGCCGGTTGCAAAATTTGTCATCGTCTTCTTTTCTTGTGGGGTGGGGTTGGGGGTTAGGGTTGGCTTACGTGCAAAACAGCTGCGGTGGTTTTTTATTTGGATGCACCAGATAAGTGATACTGATATAATTACAGACAGTGATATTCATTGTCACCAGCAACAGCTGCATCGAGTTATTGGTGCTGAATTGTCACCGTCGTCATTATTAATGTTGTTATTGTCACGGTTGTTGCTGTCATCGTCATTATTTTTATTGATGTTGATGATACACCATTGTAACGATAAGCTCGAAGGGTCTCACACACACACACACACACACACACACACACACACACACACACACACACACACACATACACACACACACACACACACACACACACACACACACACACACACACACACACACACACACACACACACACACCAGAGGACACGTCACAAGGTGTTTGAAGTCTGGCTTCAGACTGGATTCCTCTCTACACAGCCAAATGGTGTCCTCCCTTCTGTCCCACACTGCTCAGTGAGAACGGACATTTTCAAGGCTGCATATCCAGATCAGTGTTTATGTATATTTCTGTAATGATGGGGAGGGCATAGCTCAGTGGTCAGAGCGCTGGCTTTCCCTCAGCCAAGGTTAAGCAGCATTGAGCGTGGTTACCAATTGGATGGGTGACCATTTGCGCGCTTTGGCTTCAGTACAGTTCCCCCAGTTCCCCCAGCTGTAAATCAGTACCTGCCCTCTTTAGGGTCAGGGAAGGTAAAGCAGCGAGGGAGAGGAGATGGGCGCCGCCCTCAATATGCTGGCCCCTAGAGAAGCTGAGGTCTGACGCCTCGCTCTCCTAGGTTGTGGGACACCTTTACCTTCTTTTTTTTTTATTTTATACCTTTTAATGATGGTCTTCACGGAACATTAGGCAACATTCAACTCTATCTATGATAAATCTGCAGACAAGAAACACTAATTTATCCATAACTTACATAAAAGACAGAGCATTTGGGGAGTGGCAGACACTAATTCTACAGAAGCGATAACTTTGTCTATGCGATTTACACCAGTTTGTTGTTGCCAGGCACCTGCTAAACTCAAGTCAACCTTCTCAGCCCGTTCACTTGAATAACTCTTAACTTTTCCTGTTCCAAAGACTGCCTCCTGTCTTTTTTCTGCCTGCTTTTCCCCCCTGAGACGGATCATATTCTTAGCACATGTTCAATAGACCCCACCTGGGTGTATAAGGAAGTGAGTGGGGTCGTTACCCTTGTGTGCTTTCGCTTGCTTCTCGGAAATATATTATGTGACTGTGTAACGTATAACGATCAGGCATAATGTATTGGCATAAACTGAAATCATTTTCTGCTTTTTATTCGTCTGAAGCTCTCTTTTTTTTGCGTAAAAACAGGCCAGGTTTTTTTTTGTGTTTGTTCAACGTACTTGCGTACACATAATCATTTGTGGCTGAACATGTATTATTGTCAACACTCGTATAGACCTGTCCGTTTTTTTTTCTCTTACAATCTGTGTACTTCCTAACGTGTCTGTTTATGTTTATTATATCACACACACACACACACACACACACACACACACACACACACACACACACACACACACACACACACACACACACACACCACACACACACCACACACACACACACGTACTTGAAAAACAATCATACAGGCAAACTTCTCATTCAGTGTGCAATTTCAATCTCACAGTGATTCCCAGGTGGGATGAGTGAGTCAGAATACATATTCTGGGTGACTCCAAGAGTGTTAAGCTGGGGAACGCACAACAACAAGAACTCATTAGGCCTGTACTGTCATGATGAAAACAGAGAGGGCTCTCGCTGTTCCAAATCCACTTTGCATAATAATTATGCTTGACCAGCTACACAACCCAGTGATTAATTATACAGTGCTGGTCAAACTGGAGTGCGTGTAGGGAGGGTGTTCTCTTAACGTCATCAATCCACCAACTGTTGACTTTGGATTTTTAACGTGCGTAGGCCTACTTGGTCTACTGCATGTGTGAATACACAAAACTCAAGTGGATTAAAGTACTGGAGTGTTTTGGGTACAAAGTGACCAGGGATATATCGTAAAAAAAAAATTTTAATCTCCACCTTATTCAATGCTTACCCGGCGCCCCTGAGATTCAAACCCCTGACTTGAGCAGTTAGAATCCCCTCAGTCTCAACCACTCAGTGTCTGCCTGTGTCACGTAGGCCTACGCTGTACTTAGGTTAGTGTTTGCTGTGTGCCCGATAATTTGAAGACTTACAAGTGAAGACACTCTGTGTGTGTAAGTGTGTGTGTGTGTTGTGTGTGTGTGTGTGTGTGTGTGTGTGTGTGTGTGTGTGTGTGTGTGTGTTTGTGTTGTGTTGTGTTGTGTTGTGTGTGTGTGTGTGTGTGTTGTGTTGTGTTGTGTGTGTGTGTGTGTGTGTTGTGTTGTGTGTGTTGTTTTGTGTGTGTGTGTTTGCGCGCGCGCGCGCGCGCGCCAACAGTTGCGATAAACTGCCAGCAGAAACTGGATATTACATGTTGACTGTCTTACAGAGACCCTGGCTTGTGGGCTGGTGGAGATAGCTATTATATATCTCGTTGCTTTAGGATATTTTGTCCCCAAGTCAGGTAGGCCCAACACTGCTGGGGCTTCACTGCAGTAGACCTAACCACTGAGACACTCTCATTTAGAGCACAGACACTCTTGAACTCAGACTTAACCCAGAATGACTATAATTATAGGTACTGTAAAATCTTCTCCTTCTTCTTCTTCTTCTTCTTCTTCTTCTTCTTTCATTCGCTTTACATCGTCAGATGTGTAAGGGAAAAATAATGGCATGTCTTTTTCAGCTCCACCGTAAAATCTCCTTTTTGAAACATCATACGAAACACGGCGAAACCGATATTGCATGTAGACAGATATGTAGATCATGGACTCTTTCGAGCACAGACGTGTTTAGATTGAATGTAGACTTTCTCAAACAAAACAAGAGCACACTGAACCATAGACACAGTGCCAGTGACACGTAGGCCTGCATGTTGGTATGCATGTCATCAAGAATGTGGATATTATAATTATATGTCGTCAGAAACTTGAAGGTAGACATGGCGCAACATAGACACAGTAAAGTATTGAAACAGTGGAATACAGGCCTTGTGGAAAAAGGACGCGCATACACGCGCGCGCACTGGCACACACACAACACACACACACACACACACACACACACACACACACAACACCACACACTCACCACACACGTACACACATACAATCTCTCCCTCTCTCTCTCTCTCTTCTCTCTCTCTCTCTCTCTCTCTCTCTCTCTCTCTCTCTCACCTCACACACACACACACACACACACACACACACACACACACACACACACACACACACACACACACACACACACACACACACACACACACACACAACACACACACGAGTGCAGACGTTTATGTTCTCCTTTGACTAAGATAATGGTACAAAACAAGGTGTGGGTGTTGCAATGATAAAAAGGAGGACAGATAAGAAGAAGGTAAAGGGTGGAGGCGAAGGGGAGGACAGGAGGAGACGAAGAGGTGGTGGAGGGTAGGTCCACCTACTGTGAGATATCGCTGAGTTGATACAGGGTGGATGTACAGTAGTTTTACAAGGCAAGGGTATACTGTTTAACTTGCAGTGGGAGAGTCTAGCAGGGTGGAGTCACTTGTGTTTAGTGAGTGTGGTGGGGTGGGGGGGATGTTGTGTGGGGTGGAGTCTTGTGTGTGTGGGGGGGGGTTGGGGGGGGGGAGCAGTGGTGTTGGGAATGGGGTAAGTTCTGGTGAGCAGTTTGAATGATGCCAGGTTAAGTGGTGGGTTTTTGATGTGATGTGTGTGTGACTTGTGTTTGTTTGTCGTGTGTCGTGTGTGTGTTGTTGTCTGTGTTGTCTGTAGTGAGGGGGTCATCCTTGTGGTAGGGTGCGAGCAGTGAGTGGTTTGCGAAGGACAGTCCAAAGTCTTCCTCCATGACAGACAGTACTTTGAATATCAAGTTCAAAGCTGGTGAGTTCTTTTTCGGAATTTTTCATAGTACACTTTGATTTTAAAACATACTCTCTCTCTCTCTCTCTCTCTCTCTCTCTCTCTCTCTCTCTCTCTCTCTCTCTCTCTCTCTCCTCTCTTCTCTCTCTCTCTCTCTCTCTCTTCTGTGCAAGCATACATGTCTGTGCATGAACAACAGTGACATACTTTCTCCTGAAATCAAGTTTTTCAGGGACAAACCTTTTCCATTAGCCGTGGGTCTTTTACATACACTTTAGCACATCGCAAATGGGATCATGTTTAAAAGACTAGTTCCCAGACCACCACCTATGGTAGAGAGAATTGCGGGTAAAGTCTGGATGTAGACATGGTTTGTGCTTGGGGTCTCAGTCTCGGTTTCTAAAGGGTGGATTATGGTAAAGGTAAAAAGGTAAAGGTGTCCCATAACCTATGTGGTCGTAGGGGAGCGAGGCATCAGAGACCTCAGCTTCTCCAGGGGCCAGCATGT